>OY986435.1:186944477-187494477 GCA_963920525.1 Dichetophora obliterata | reverse complement strand
AAACATGAAGGTTCATTCAAGTCTGTTCCTTCCTCTTTCCTGATGACTCTCGCACCATCAAACTCAAGACTTGACGAGTGGAAACAGGGACAAAGCTGTGATTGCAAATAACACAATTAGGCTATTCACAGTTTGAATACGCTGGTCTGCTATTTGTACGATTTGCTATTTGTACGCCTTGTATTACGAAAGCGTATTTTGCTTTGTTATTGTTTTGCATACAAACGCAAATACGCAGGCACGCGTAAATAAAAGTAGCCCTTGGACGTGTTTTTTGTACCTCGTATTTTTATGCTTTGTCTGCAGCCGCATAATCACATACATCACAGGGTTGCATAATTTTTTGAAATGGCGAGATGCTCACAGTTTGAACAATAACAAATGCTATAAATACGATTTGTTGAAAGTACGCTTAAACTGTGAATAGCCTTAATTATTATCTCATATATTAATTAATATATGTATTAATTTTTTCAATAAAAGGTACGAAATAATTTAGAAAACTATCGTGTTTCATTTTAAAAGCCTGCAAACTGTTAGTAAAATACTACTCAGGAAAGGCCAGGTATATTTGCTTTAATAAAAAGGGTAAAGTCTCTTTAAATTCCACAAAAATTAATAAGGGTATTCATCTAAATGTGCAAAACCCTCGTATACTGTGCAAACTGTTAATTTTTCCTCCTTCGAAAGTATGCTGTCATAAATCGTATGGAAAACCTTTTGCACAAACCTAATTATTATGCGCGACCAAATCGTTCAGAAAACCTACCCTTGAAAATATCTTTAAAAAAAATTCATTTAAGTTTTTCTTTAAATAATTTTATTAATTTCCTTTTTTGCTTTCTTTCGGCATTTTTATTTTTTCAAAACTTTTTATTTTTTTTACAACTTAATTTTTTTTATATTGTATACTCTTATTTTATATTAGAACTAACAATAATTGATCAGATTAAAGAATACTTATTTATATTAAATATAAATTAAATATAAAAAATATAAATACAACTAAATTTTAAACTGCTTAAATGTCCTCTTGCCAGTGCTTCGGGCGCTTTTTTTACTGAACCAACGCCCAGGGGATGCCCCCTATAAATGTGTAAGCAATGTGTTGATTGGGAGGGTGGGTGGTAGTTAGTTGAAGGGTGGTTAGATGGAGAAGTGTCGGTGGAGATTTGTTTTAAATTTGCTCAGCTCAAAACTGACGGGAAATACACTTGCATGGAGACTTATCCACAACTTTACCGTGCGGCTAAAAAACGAATTTTCTCGGTAATGCGAGGTTCTGTGGGGCATCGAGGCAATGGAAAAGGGATGGGCTTGGACAGCTGCCTGAGTGGACCAGGGAAACACACGAGCTGGTGGCGTCAGGCCATATATCTCCCTTGAACACTTCCCATGGTAATACCTATGCAGAAGGCTTAGGCAACCAACACTACGTCGATGCCCAAGAGAGTTGAGAGAGGATGAAATGCCCTTCATCCCCTTTCAAATATATCGCACGATGTTGAATTCGATCCAAAAGCTCCAAATAAGATCTTGCAGCCCCTGCCCAAATGTGCTTTCATTTGTTGCAGGTGTGGTAAACTGTGCTGTGCAGTGTGTTTATTGGGTTTGTTTTTTTATTTTTATTCTATAGTAATAGATTAATTTCTTCCTTAAATAAAATTAAATTTCTTCCTTAAGTAAAGATAAATTCCTTTTTCCATAAGGAGTATACAATAAAAGCTTTTCTGGATATCGAAAGTGCCTTTAGCAATGTTCTTCCTGGGGCAATCATTGGCACGCTCATGAAGCTTCGGGTGGATGAGTCACTCTGTGTACTGATAAAAATCTGCTGACCAGCAGAGTCGTCAGTGCATCTCTAGGTGACTCAAAGGCCAAGAGATTTGTGAGTAGAGGCAATCCTCAGGGGGTATTCTATCACTTTTATTATAGAACTTGGTAGTCAATGAACTTCTTAGGAAAATAGAAAAGGTTGTTTGCAAGGTGATTGCCTATGACGTAGCTATTGCTGCACTGGGAAAGTTTCCTAATACTCTTTCGGAGCTGCTTGGGTCAGCGCTCTCCGATCTCAATACTTGGGCCAAAAGTTGTGCGCTGGGAGTAAATCCCCAAAAAACTGAACTGGTCCTTTTTACGAGGAAATATAAAAATCCGCGCATAATTCCTCCACGTCAAGATGGCACTCTGCTAAACTTCGTGGAAGAGGCAAAATACTTAGGGTTTATTTTGGATAGAAAGTTAAGCTGGAAACCGAATATTCTTGGGCGAACTAGGAAGGCCAATGTTGCTTTATATGCCTGTAAGAAAGCTATAGTTAAAACATAAGGCCTTACCCTGAATATTGCACGTTGGATTTACACAGCTATAGTGAGGCTAATCCTGCTATACGGTGTATGTGTCTGATGGACAGCACTAAAAACACAGTCTAATTGCAAATTGTTAGGGAAAGTACAAAGAACTGCGGCCGTATGTATCAGCGGAGCGCTTAGGTCCACTTCATCGGAAGCGCTAAATGCGGTTCTTTGCTTAATATCCCTTGATATTATTGGAAAAAGGATGGCGCAGGAAACAGCCATCCGCCTGAGAGTAGCCTCGCAGTGAACTAAAACTCATACAGGTCATTTCTCTATTATCGATCTTGCAGGAGCAGTTCCCAGCAACATCGATTACACTATTTCCACTCCCTCATTCGAAAACGGCTTTCACACAGTTATCCCAACCAGAGTAGAATGGGATGGGTTACTGCTGCTAAACCAAGTTGGCAAGCATATTTTTACTGACGGCTCAAAACTTGACAGCAAAGTTGGGGGAGGCGTCTTTTAAACGGATCTGGACATCAAAACCTCATTTAGACTGCCAGATGATTTATTTAAGATGACTTCCAGGCTAAAATAATGGCTATTTATAAAGCTATAGAATGGCTGAAGTATAGTGCGATATCAACAACTGATATCTACATTTTTACAGACAGCCAAGCTGCGATAAAATCCCTTGCAGGTGTGTTACTATTATCACCAACAGCCCTTAAATGGCGCTAGTTTCTTAATGAGGTGGCTGATAAGTTCGACATTCATGTGGTCTGGGTAACAGGGAATAGGGACATTCCTGGAAATTGTAGAGCGGATGAGTTCACTAGGGAAAGTACAGCGGCAACGCTGTCACTTGCATGGAAACATTAGGCATGCCACTTGCGTCTTGCAAGCTTGCTCTAAGGCCACATGCCACAGAATTGGATAATTTCAGGTAGAAGCATAGTACCACCTCTAACACAGCTAGACAGATGTTTTTTCTGAAGTTTTACGGAAAAACGAAAGCTGAAGCTCACTCAAATGACGAGAAAAGATCTCTGCATTCTGATAGGCGTTATAACAGGACACTGTATTATAGGTAGGCATGCCCTTAGAATGGGGGATCATGGGAATGACTTCTGCAGGAGTTGCAAGGAAGAGGAAGAGAAGGAGTCGGTTTGCATCTCCTCTGTTCAGGCCCCGCCTTAGCCCGCAGAAGACAGAAGCATCTAGGAAGCCTCTTTTTTGATGATCTCAGGGATCTTGAGGGGGTAAACGTTAAGTGTCTATGCTTTTTATTATTAGTTCAGGGTGGTTTCACGACAGTACTAAGGAGAAGAGGAGTAGATCCCCTGTGGTACCACAACGGACCAAATATCTGGTTTATGTGGGCCGGTCTTTGACCTGCCGACACTTTAACCTAACCTAACCTAGTCTAATAGATTAATTTCGCTTTAAGCGTTGCTCACTTTGAGTGAGTAGAAGTTGTTGTGCCAGTGGGTTAGGGTGAAGTTGAAGGTTCATTTATATGAAGGTTGCGTACATTTTTTGACGCATCCTTATATTATGTAAACAAAAATATTTTGACATTTGCCATGTAGGGTTTTGTGATGCCTAAAAAAACGCACTTTTCAGGTTTCGCTGTGTACTTTTAATACTACGTTTCCATGGCGAGTTAAACCGGGGCTTACTCGAGATTAACTATTTTAACATAAACTTTTTTAAATATCGCATTCATTTCATAATCCGCAATTTAAACTCAAGTCTTGAACAGAAAAAATAAAGTAAAATAAAAAGAAGACCAAGATCAACTTAATTTTTCCAATTTTTTTTATTTTACTAATAAAAATAAAAAACAAAAATACATCTAAAGCATTAAAATTAACTTTTTTGATTCGATAGTTTGCATGAATAGATGAATTCACATACCTACGTTTAAAAACAGTATTCCGAAAAGTTAAGGAATTTATGTTGTCTACTTTATCTGCTATCGTTAATTTTTGCAGACAGCACGTAACTGGAGGCAACATACAACTACGTATACACATGATTTTAGGTATCAGCGACCGATTTTACACAAGCAATGTAAAGTCGAAGTCAGTTCTTAAAGAACAAAATCACAAAAAATAGGAGTACTAAAAGTAGTAAAAAAAAACAATACCATTCAATTTACTAACAAATAGTTTCATATTCCAGCAACCGTGTAAATTTTGTGCTCTAATGACTGCGCTCTATCGCTCTCATTTTAAAATAAGTTTGCCGAAATGAGAAAACGTCAAAATGTACGAAACCTTTATGTAAATGAACCTTGGGTGAAGTTCAAGCTTTGTTATGTACAATATTTTCGGGTATTTCTTAAAATTTCCTCGGATACTGTAGTAATTTGGAGGTATCTATGGATGAGTGCTTTTTTTATATACAGCGAAGCACACACGATTCACCGCAGTATTTTTCATAACTGACATTTTTTCCAAAAGTTTATAAACTGTCAAAAATTGCACAAAAAAGAGAAGGTGCGTTCATCAAAAGCTGCCACTTAAAAGTGTACATTTGCACAAATAAGAAATTGGCAAGTTTAGATGAATACCCTTAACGTAATTTATTTATTTATTTACTTGATTGCTAAACCTTAACAGGTTTTATAGCAAATTTAAAATTATAAAATAAGATATTTAATACAATTCAAAAATATAAAATATGATTTTGATTGAAATCATGCATTATTAACAAACTTAAAAGTTTTAATAAATTGCTTAAAGTATATAATTTTATTAAAGTATAAAAAATAACAAAAAAAAAGTTAAGTCAAAATCGATAATATCAGACAGCAAAGCAGGGTTGCATTTTCAAGACAAACAAGGTCAAGTTAGCAACAATTTTTGTATACGGCGGACTCGTGTGACAAACAAGGTCTCATACCCAATAAAACACCACTCCAATAGGTAAATATATAATATATATCGTTCTGTCTTCCTGAAGCCGGTGAGGTTCAGGCTTGACAGGGTGGTTACTCGACAAACTAGGTCAACTTCACCAAACAAATTTTCATAAAATAAAGAAAACCAGTTGCGAACGCAGGCACCAAGACAAACTAGGTCTGATCGGCCACTCATATTAATATATTACAAATCGATCAAACGTAGTGTTTCAAGAGGTAAAAAGACCCAAGACACCACGGTACCGTCGACAAGTGTAGTTACAATCATCATGAAGATATGAGGCAACTGAAGATCCCAGGTTTAGGTCCATTCAGATTATTTAGATGTTTATTCGCCAAAAATTTCCATTTTACGCTTTGGTCCATTATCCATTTAGATTGTTATATTGATGTGTTTACAAATCACCAGATGCATCAGATATATGTTTGAAAGAACTTTACATAATCAACGTCGGTACTGCAGGTAATCTATAATTTTATGTTTGATTGAGTCCATGGATTCATTAAGGATATAACATCAGATACAAAATTAAAATCACCGCAAGCGCTTCTAAAAGTTCATGTGGAGTAACTCAAAAGATCTTCTAGGACGAAGAAGAATATTAAAATATACTTTACTCAATAAATATGGACTGTTGACATATCCATGTAAAAGTTTTGTAATCCAACAAGCATTTATCATAATTCTCCGATTTTTTACAGAAGGAAGATTTAAGAGTTGTAACTGATATTCATAAGGTGGTAAGTGAAAATCAGTATTACAATAAAGATAGCTTAAGCAAAACAAAAGAAATTGTTTCTGCACTGATGCAATGTCGTCTATGTAACAACCGTATCGTGGGCACCAAGCAACTGAAGCGTATTCTAAGATAGGCCGCACTAGAGAAGTGAATAAGGTTTTCGTTATGAATGGATCATTAAACTCTTTTGCCCAACGTTTACTAAATCCTAAAGTACTATTTGCTGTATTTATTATTTTATTTATATGAATATTAAAGTCTAGTTTAGGATCCATTGTAACTCCAAGATCATTGAAAATATCTAAGGACTCCAAAGGATAACCACAAATTTTGAAGGTACATTTAATTGGTGGTTTGCGCGAGAAAGACATATGCTTGCATTTCTTCATGTTGAGGTTCATGCGGTTCGTTTTGCACCAGTTATGAAGATGATCAATGTCGGCTTGCAAAAATTCACCATCATTATCATTTTTAAAATAAAGCAACAGTTTGACGTCGTCAGCAAACATTAAGATGCTAGAATGCATTATGACAGATGGCAAATCGTTTATAAAAAGTAGAAACAGAAGGGGCCCAAGATGAGGTACTCCTGAAGTAACAGGAAACTCATGTGATTTCTTGAGCTTAAAAATAACAGATTGTGTTCTATTGCTTAAGTAAGATTCAATCCACTTTACCAACGGTATAGGAAATCCAACAAGATGTAATTTTAAGATCAAGAGTTTGTGATTTACAACGTCAAAAGCTTTGCTAAAATCCGTGTAAATAACATCAGTCTGCATGCCTTTTCCAAAGTTTTCTGTAGTTTTTGATGTAAATTCGAGAAGGTTAGTAACAGTAGATTTTCCAGAAAGGAATCCATGTTGGAAAGGAGACATTAAAGACTTAACGCTATGCGATAGTCGTGATGTAACAATCGCCTCTAAAAGTTTAGGCAAAGCGCTTAATTTTGCGATGCCACGGTAGTTATCAATTAAAGACCTCTTTCCGGATTTATGCGGCGGAATAATAAATGAATGCTTCCAGGCTGCAGGAAAATAGCAGGATTTTAATGATGAAGTAAATAGTAAAAAGATTGGAGTTACTAATTCTTCACAGCAGTATTTTAATATACATGAAGGTATGTTATCAGGACCACATTTATATGACGTTTTAATATTTTTTAAGAATGATAAGACTGTGTTTGTGTCAATTATTGGGAAATAAATATCCCCAGATTGAATATTAAAAGGATAACTTAAATAATCATTAGACGATAATGAATAAGTCGTCTTGAAAAAGTCAGCAAAAAGATTGCAAATACTATTATCATTATCAGACTCAACAGAATTATACTTCATATATGAAGGATAGGAATCAATCTTACGTTTTGTGTTAACAAAGTTCCAGAAGGATTTAGCATCAGATTTGATATTTAATTTCACTTTTGTTAAGTAGATATTATAGGATTGTTTGCATAACTGCTGGTAACTGTATTTAATCAAGGTATAGCATCCAAAATCGAATATGTTATGTGTTTTTTGATATTTTTTATAGTATTTACATTTCAAGTTCCTCATTTTTCTTAATTCATTTGTATACCATACCGTACCCGAGGTCAAAGAGGCTTTCCTTTGCGGAACAGCTTTTAGAAAAAAATCATTGAGCACTTCTATTAAACGCATATACCGCATCATCAAAACTCTGAGAAGATAAACTTTTTGTATAATATTTAGAATAGAATTCCAGTTTATATTAGACAAGTTAATCTTCAAAATCACGTAGTTTGTTTTTTTAAAGTTAAACTCAATAGGCGGTTGAGAATCATAGTACTGCACAGATGGTTTTGGAAAATTTAAAATAATTTCTAATGTTGGATGATGAGAATCTTCGGTAATCACTTCAAACTTTGCATATAAGTGTAAATTTATAATAAAAACTCGAACTGTGAAATTTTGTAATATCGAATAAGAATCACACGTACCTCCCATACAAAGTAACGTCATAAAATCGATAAAATTTTTTTAATTTTTCACAAAAATGCATCTTATGTCTTTAATTTTTACACAAAAGCATTAAAAATTAGCATTAAGTAAATTCCAATCGAAACTACGCCTATCTCCCATACAAAGTGATTCATTATAAAGCGAGTCCTTCAAAAATTATAGGAACAAAAAGTAATGCATTCACTTGATTCTCTGTATTTAGAATTTGGTAAATTGGATAAAAACAACACCTGTCTCCCTTAAAGCTGGATTCACTCATTTCCTTCAGCAAGTTTTTGTATAAATTAAAATAATGTTAATCAAGTTGAACAGCGTGCAGCAAGTTTTCTCTCTGAGCGGAAACTTCATAAATGGACATTATCAAAATAATAAAATGCACAAAGCTTTGAAAATACTTCGAAAAGCACGGCCGTGTGGTGTGTAAACTTAGTACCCAGATGAAAAACAAAGCAGGCCTGCCGATGGAAGCAATGTGGCAGGTTAAAATTTTAATGCAATCGTAGTTGATACGAGCAATCAAGCAGACACATATCCTTATCTTGTCTGTAAAATAAGTTGGAAGATTAAAGTTGGTTTCGAGTATGCATCACATACCTTTGAAATCGCTGAGGTTCGAATAAACGCAGAAAGAAATCCATCAAAAGAGCATTTATATTTCTGTTCTATTGGAATATAAATAATTAGGGGCATTCACGAACGATGTGGTATATTTGGTCTTGTGTTGCGTATTTGTGTTTAATTTGATATTTGTAGTAAATTTTTGACAATCACCAACAGTTTAAATGAAGGAGTTTGTAATGATGCTACGTATATCAATTTTGATATTATATTAAATAATGCTATTGTATTCAAATTAAATATTGTTGTTCTAAAAAAATTCTTAAAAATTTTCCCTACAAACTTTTTCTGAAATGAAAATAAACAAATACTAAAAAAGAATTTACTACTGATATATTCACGCTCTAGAAATAATGTTGAACGTGTATATATGCTAAATATATGTTTATAACAAATACATTTTTAAAATTGGATAACATAAAATTTCGATAATTACATGAATTAAGATTATGAGCTTTAGATCAAGTGAGTTTTCAAGAAGGCAACAACAACAACAACAACTCTGTATAGAGTCAATCACTTAGCTGACTAGACAGTCTGTTTCGGAAATCGCTACATATTCCTCATCAGTAGTCTTTGAGTGATTAAGCTGTGATCAACTCACTGTTTTTAAAATTAGCATATGAATGTGTAGATCCTCTAATTCATTCTCATGAATTGTATGGCTGCTAATCATATGACACTTCAAAGCAGTAAGCCATTTTAGATCACCGCCATCAACTCTATCAAGGGTTGCCATCTGTTCTAGTTGCTTCTTCATTTATTTCAATATTCATTGGTGTTCGGTAGTGTTCGGTGTTCGGTGATGAGGAATATGTAGCGGTTTCCGAAACAGACTGTCTAGTTAGCTAAGTGATTGACTCTATACAGAGTTGTTGTTGTTGTTGTTGCCTTCTTGAAAACTCACTTGATCTAAAGCTCATAATCTTAATTCATGTAATTATTCAATAGATCATAAAAACTAATTAACTTAACTATGGCAGAGCACGGCCAAATAAGTTTAATTAATGTCAAATTAATTAAATAATCTAATAATTGATCGATTTTTCGGTCAAAGTCATGTGTAATTGAATATTTGGTTGTGAAAATAGCCACCTTTCAGTTAGAACACTAGCTTCTGGCGAAGCAAAAACTCGTTTCATTTCTATGGTGCATTTCGACAAACAATCGAACACCAATGAATATTGAAATAAATGAAGAAGCAACTAGAACAGATGGCAACCCTTGATAGAGTTGATGGCGGTGATCTAAAATGGCTTACTGCTTTGAAGTGTCATATGATTAGCAGCCATACAATTCATGAGAATGAATTAGAGGATCTACACATTCATATGCTAATTTTAAAAACAGTGAGTTGATCACAGCTTAATCACTCAAAGACTACTGATGAGGAATATGTAGCGATTTCCGATAATTTGTGTTTAAACTTTTAATAACACGCACAACAATTGATCAATAGAAGATCGGTCAAAGTCATTTCTACTGCTGAAATGGCCAATTTATTACAATATATATAACATAAAATTTTGTATAACAAAAACGATTCGTTAAGGCTATTCACAGTTTAACAAATAGCCAAACAGTACATTTAACAAATCGTATTTATAGCTTTTGTTATTGTTGAAACTGTGAGCACGTCGCCATGTGAATGTCGTATTAAAAAATTTTGAAACCCTGTGATGCATGTGATTATGCGGCTGTAGACAGAGCATAAAAATACGAGGTACAAAAAACACGTTCAAGGGCTACTTTTATTTACGCGTGTTTGCGTATTTGCGTTTGCATGCAAAACAACAGCAAAGCAAAATATGCTTACGTAAATTGGCGTACATATAACAAAGCGTACAAATAGCAGACCAGCGTATTCAAACTGTGAATAGCCTTATTGCAAAAATCGAATAGTTTCTCACTCCAAAACGCTACGCCACTGCATGTGTTAAAACATATGTGCCTTGATGTGTTGATGAAAAACCAATGCAACCACATGGTTTCCGTGTTACTCACACACAATCATGCACAATATTTAAAAACCACCCCCAACACCCCCTTCCCCCAAAAACATACACACAAATGAACCTAATCTAACACGAACAACGATATTTCTTTAGATTAAGCTAAGCTTGATACGCTCTGACTTAGCGTATTTGTTGTTGTTGTTGTTTGGTTGTTATTGTTGCACTTTTTGTTGCACTCTGCAATTGTTTTAAAACTATTTCACTAACTATTTGGTGGCAAATCTGCTGCTGTGGCATTGTTAGTGTTGGTTTTGGTTTTGCTGGTATTGGTCTCGGTGTCGTGATGGTTACCACAGCAGCTCAACTCTTTGGGAAAATATTTAAAACAAGAATTGAAAGTGTGCGTTGCATGCAGCACAAACATACATTTAAAAAAAAATGTTTATATTGCATGTTGATGTATAAAATTGAATTTTGTTAAAAAGCTGTTTTGTTGCTTGAGAGAGTTTTAACTCTAACGATAAAAGAGTTCAGGAGAGTGAAACACCTTCTGTTACCAGTGCATTTTCAGGGGTTCTTTAAGAATTGAACAAACTGCTAAATACTTATGTATTGTATTTTGAAGTGAAGCTTCTGAAACTTCGTTTTGTTGATTTGCTTGCATGAAAATCACAAAAACGACAGATTTTCTTATATACTTTTAAAGAATTCCGGGCTACTACGACGCCTCTCGATCAATAGATATACTATATGATATACTCCATTCTTTTGATTCCGTTTTGTTACACCCACATCCCATACGATTATTTACTTAACTCGACCTCCCCTTTCACCTCCATAAATATTAAATATTATTACAGTGGACATCCTGTATAAGCTTCAGATATATTAAAAAAAATCGAAAAATTAAAGTTCGAAAATGGGCAGAATCGGGTAAAAACCTTGCCTACCTCCCACACAAAGTGACTTTACCAAAACGGTTAATCTCTTTAAATTCCACAACATACAATCTAATGACTTAAAATTTTTAACATAAGTAAGCTTACATCTTTAATATAAACTTTGTGTATGAAATAATTTGTACAAATCGAATGAAGACCACGCCTACCTCCCAAACAAAGTGACTTTATGAAAACTGTAAAATCTTCTTAAATTCCACAAAATTTAACGCAATGGCTTCAAATTTAGCAAATAAGTTTGAATCTTTACTATGCACTCGAAGCTAAGAAATCGGTTAAAAAGAAACTGAAAACTACGCTCACCTCACATACAAAGTGACGTCACCATAATAGTAAAATCTTTCTAAATTCTAAAAAAAAAATTTATTTTTAAACTTGATATTGGGCACAAATGTTTTGATTGAAAGCACGTCTTATTAAAGCAGTGGTGCTCATTCTACAACATAGACACTAATGATATGATATTTTGTTTTCACGATTGTCAAATTTTTTAAAAAGTCATTTTTTAATCTATGGAACAATTTTATTCTCTCTTCCCCGCAATACGAATCATGCTATTCATGTGGTTTTCTATAATGCCTTTCCAGAAGAAAATTTTCTTGTGCCAACTTATGAAAAAAATTGCGCTTCATTAAAAGAGTTCATTATAAAAAAAATTTTACTTGATCATTAGCAGAAATCATCCGATCTGACAAGTCATCACACATGCAGTATCGTTTGTGTGCAAAAAATCAAGGCGAATGGACATGTTTGATGGAATACAAAAATTTTTGACTTTTCAGTGTAGTTTTCATTTGATGAAAATTTTTCAGAGGAGCACATTTCGCGGCAAAACTGCCGAACGTAACGAATGTTATATTTTGATGCGAATTTTTTTATCTTTACCTAAAATCTTGGTGGCTTGGAATATTTAAAGTGAAAAACATAAAAATAAATAATCAAAACAATATTTTTAGTCGATGTTAACTCTTCGGGAGCTAAAAATTAATGAAGTCCATCCGACATGTGTGATGTGTGCAGGGGCAATGAAAAAAGTCCCGTTACTTTATCGAACTACATGAACATCCGACATGTAGTATCGTTTGAGGGGCCCTTATCTCAATCGTATCTGCAACGAATACTTAAAAATAAGTAATACTCGAGTACTATTCGTTTACAACTCAGTGATTGAAATCAAAGATTTGCAATTAATCACATTTTTGAGTCATGAGCCACTTACTCAAAAATGAGTATGAAAAGGTATAAGCAGTTTCCAAATTAGTGCTCATATGTGATCGATTCAAAACAAAGTGAATAAAATAAGTATAGAATGAATTAAATATTAAGGGGTTGGCACCTAATACTATGTATTTTTAAGAATTTTAAACATAATTAAACAGTGTTAGGATCTCGCTGATTTTGAATTTAAATTCAGAATTTTAAAATGCAATATGGTTAATAATAAAAAATTACATGCTTTTGAAATTCTGACAACGAATTCGGATTCAGCGACCCATTTTTACCTAGTGTTCGCGCCAGCACCGAATTCGTAAATATAAAAAAATTAAGGTTGCAACCCTATTAACCATATTGAATTTTGAAGATTTGAATTCAGATTCGAAATCAGTGACCCCTTACCACTGTTGAGTGATGTTTAAAACTCTTTAAAATGCATATTATTAGGTGGCAGCCCTGTTTTAAAAAAATTACATCATTTTGCAATTCTGACAAAGGATTTCGATTCAGCGACCCATTTTTACCTAGTGTTCGCTCCAGCACCGAATTCGTTAATATAAAAAAAAAATGAGTTGGCAACCCTATCAACCATATGAATTTTAAAATTCTGAACTTAGATTCGAAATCAGCGAACACTATTAAATTATGTTTAAATTCTTAAAAATACATATTATTAGGTGGCAACCCTTAATATTTAATTCATTCTATACTTATTTGATTTACTTTGTTTTGAATCGATCACATATGAGTACTATTTCGAAAACTACTTATACTTATTCGTATTCATTTTTGAGTAAGTGGCTCATGATTCAAAAATGTGGTTCACTTTGTTTTAAATCAATCACATCCTAGCAGGGAAGCAATAAAAAAAAAACCAGTAGAGCGCTTCATTCTCCTTGTGTATAGCGCATTTTTTAACATAGCCATGTCATCAGATGTACAGTGGTGGTCACGAATTTAGCACACTTAAAAAAGTAAAGTGAATACTTATATTTTCCATTTATTTGTTGTAAATTTTTAATTAACTTTTTTTAGTGTATATATTATTTCTTCTTTATTTTTTACATACATTTTTTTATTTCAAAACTTTTTCTTATAGGACTTAAAATCAAATAAAAATAAAAAAAATAAGCACTTCAACTTGGTCATGAAGCACACTGGCAAAAAAATGTCTAGGATGAAAAATATAATCAAAATTGATTGCATAAAACTTAATATTTCGTAGGAAATCCCTTATTCTTAATTGCTGCATCTCATATCCTTGGTAAACTTTTGACCAAAGCCTCACAACGGTACTTTGGAATACTATACCGAATCCTTTGGATTTCCCTAAACAAATCTGGCAAATTTTTGGATTTTACTGTCAGTATTTGCTGCTCAACATCCCTCCACACACTCTCAATCGGGTTTAAGTCCGATGATTGCGATGGCCGCTTCAAAATATCAATATGTTTGTCTTCCAAGCAACTCTTAACTATGTGAGCACTATGCTTTGGATCATTATCCTCCATAAAACACCATTAAAGTGGCAAATTATCCTCTTGAAACGGTATCATGGTATTGACAAGTACGTTTTTGTAAGCGTGCTGATCCATTTTTTGGTAAATTTTAACAATCGGACAAACTCCGTGCCAAGAAAACGCCGCCCATACCATAACATTTCAGCCACCCTGTTTAATCGTCTTGAGCGTGTACTTTGGATTGTGTTGCATGTTTTGAGGACGCCACACATATTGTTTGCTGTCAGATGCGAACCGGCAAAACTTTAATTTATCCCTCCAAAGTACATTTTTCCAAAAATTCGTTACTTTTTAAATATTCTTTTGCAAACGCAAGACTGCATTTAATATTTTTTTGCGACACATGTGGTGTTTGTTGGGCTATAAAGCTACGGAAATTGTTTTCATTCAAGCGGTTTCTTATGCCTTTTGAGGATACATTTATGCCACATTTTGATAAAATTTCATTTTAAATTTTATTTGAGGTCTTAAAAGGATCACTAAGTGAAGCTCTATAAATCAAATGGCCCTCTTTTGCTATTGTTTTTCGCGCTCTTGGTCGCTATTTTACATTTTTAATGCTCTAATACTGCTCCACATATTGTAATGCGTTATATAATAACTTTCACGAACATCTAAGAAGCAGAGTAATCTCTGAAACTGTGCTTCCACCATTTTTCATTTGCTGAATCAAATACCGCTGAGCCTCTGAACATCAGTAGCCTTTGGCCATATCTTTCTGCAATTTTTTGTTAGAACTCAAATAGAAACTTAATAAATTACGTATATCTAACTAGTAAAGTTTAATTAACGAAAAGAAAATACGATATGGAACAGTAATTCTAACCTGTGCTAAATTCGTGTCCAGCATTTAATCCACATTAATTCATACTACTTGAAATATGTCAGAAAATTTAAGAATAACTTAGAAACCAACTAACGGTACATAGAGTTAACTTCATAAAGAATACTCAAAAAAAGTATTTGATAACAATTCTCAAGCTAACACGGGGGTTACACGAGACAGTACTGTTAAGACAGTGAAAAATACGTATTAGTTGTCCAACTTCGTATCTGTGAATAAGAGTCCAGACAATTGGTAAAACAGTTGGCAAGACAGTAGAGAAAATTGTAAAAAAATTTATATTTTATGAAGAAATTTTTGTTAAAAATACGAGCACGCCAAATTATTGCAAATTTCCAATTAATTCTTTTAAATTATATCATCTTCTATCATTTGATATGCTAAATATCATTCTACTGTCCTAGATACTGTCCCGCCAACTGTCTACAAAAAAGTGAAGACAGTAGAGCAGACAGTAGCAGACTGCTGCAAAAATGAGTGTGTGTGAGTAAAAATTTGTGAATGTGTTGCGACTGTCTTAACAGTACTGTCTCGTGTAACCCCCGTGTAAGATGTAAGAAATTTCAAATTAGAGTTACTAACACAGTGTGTGCTAAATTCGTGACCACCACTGTATGCGCTCCGTTCGCGCTATAGAAAATATAAAATCGTAGCGAGAGCCAACCGCTTTGTTCTGCTTGTATTTGATATAAAAACGTAGCAAGAACCGAGCGCTTTGTTCTCCTTGAAGGTTGAAGATTAATGTAGCGAGAACCGAGGCCTTTGTTTCCTTTATAGCCGGCCTAAGTCTAATACGACGTAAGTCAAAATTATATGTTGTTCAGTAGGCAAAACTGTTTATTATTTGTATGAAATTCATACAAATTCAATGTATTGTTTCAAAAGTTCTACCTCCCTTTTTTCATACAAACATTAAAAACTAAAAAATGACATAGATGTAGTTCCGACCAATTTACCTAAACCGTTAATAAACGTTACTTTGCGCCATTTTGACATACATCCTACTAGAATAAGGACGACGATATAAAAAGGTACGCATTTTTAAGCATTTTTTTTTTTTGATTTTTCGTTTGATGAAGAAAAAACAAAAAGCATACAGTGGTCAAAAAAGTATTTGACATATAAGATGTTTTTTAAACATTGGATTTAAATTCTACAAAAAGTTGTATCCATTTAAAATAAAAATACAAACATTAAGTAAGATTTGTTTCTTTGTATTTTGTGTAATTCTTCTTTATTTTGTTTAACACAACAACAACTAAAATAACTAAAATTCCAAAGTCTAAAAATAATTAAACAAAAAAAGTATTCGACAACAATATTAAAAGTAAGTAAGTAATGATTATTTGTTATACTAATATTTTGTAGCTTTTGCTCTACGTCGTATCACCTCCCTTAAACGATTTGGCATGGATGCCACAAGCTTTTTGGTATATTCCGGACCAATGCTCTGCCACTCTTCTTGCAAGATTTCTTTCATCTGTGTTTTGTTGGTAAATGTGCGTTTCCTAAGTTTTTCCTCGATTTATCCCCATAGATGTTCTATGGGGCTTAAATCAGGAGACTATGCTGGTGTTTTTATTATCTTTTGGCAATTGTATATCATCCAAAGTCTGGTGTTCTGGGCCTTATGTTTGGGGTCGTTGTCTTGATAAAATTTAAATTTTTTTCTAGGAAGAAGGTTTGGCTTTAATATTTCAATGTAATACTTATGATCCATAAATGACAAATTTCCAAATCCTGGCGACGACCCCATACAGACCCACCACCACCACGCTTCACAGTAGGAACTTCGCTCTTCCAGCTCGGTGTTGGGTTTCCGATAGACGAGAATTTTGCCATTGCAACCAAATAGGTTCATACAAATAGGTTCATCTGCAAAAATTACATCGATCCAGAACTCTTCAGGTTCATTTACGTGAGCTTTCGCAAACTCAAGACGTGATTTTCTCTTCTTCTTTGATATGTGCGACTTCTTTCTAGCAGATTTTGCGTGAAAGTCATTCTTTTTCAATACATTCCGAATAGTTTGTAGCGTAACGCTTACATCCAACATTTTTTGCAAGCACTGAAGCATTCGTTTTCGGATTTCTTTTTATTTTCCGAAGGACTCATCTCTCAGAAACATCAGATAACTTTTTTGGACGTCCACTCCGCTGTCTATTTTCCCACAGATTTTTCTGTTTTAAACTTTTTTTATATAGTGAATTGTAGTCCTGGGTCTCTGGAAAATTTCCGCTACAGCTATTTCTGTTAAATCAATAATTATTTTTCTCACTTCAGTTGAAGTCTCTTTACCCTTGCGTCCCATTTTGAAAAACAAAGTGCAATAATCGAAAAAAACAAAAAGCAAATAGCTAGAGCACGCTTTCCACGTGTTGTAAGTGTAAAATAAATGGTATTATTGGTATTAGCGTACACAAAAGTCACCGCATGTTTAAATTGTCGAATACTTATTTTGCATGCCAATCTATAGTTTCTAGGAACAAAGTGATTTTTGAAGCAATTCTAACTACAACTTAAAAAAGTATTAACGTGTTAAATCTTTAATATTTAATATTCCTTTAATGAAAATACTAGTGCAAAGTACACTAGTATCGACGTTTTTACTAAATTATTGAAATCTGTTCATATGTCGAATACTTTTTTTGACCACGTAGTTTTAAAACGATTTGAAGAATTTTTACAGTTTTTTAAATTAATTTTTTTTACATTAAAATCTAATACTTTTTTTTTAAGTGCAACGTTATCGCTACGGAAAATGTTACAAATATTGCGCTATACTAACAGCACTTTTTGCAAGAAGAATGAAGCGCTCCTTGATTGCAAACATGGTAGAATAATACAGGTAGTCTCGTGGCTAATCGTGATCTCTTTGGCAATACTACCAGAATTGCCAAAATCAGTTTTTTTTCTACAGAAACCAAAGATAACAGCGAAATATTAAATTGCTTCTATTGGTTATTTTTGTGTTGTGTTAAAAAACTTATTTTTTTTTTAATTAAAATCAAGTGCGTGTTGTGCAAAAAACATTTGGGCAAGGAAAATGGGCCGAGTTTTCGTATTCCAGCTGACGAGCCTAGAAGACAACGATGGAACATGTTCCAAAAATTTTAAAAAAGCTGCTCGTGAGTGCTATAGACACATCCACGAAAACGTAGTTTGCCATCTTAATCCAAGCAGCACAAAATCCTATCTTAATTGATTGATCAATAAAAAATTAAAAAAGCAAAATAGTTTCAGCCATGACAGATTCTTTTTAATTTTTCCTTTCTCATCGCATTCTCATCGGTTGCAGATTTTGTATGAGCTGTCAGTTGCCTTTTGACAGTTATGGTAGTTCGCTCTCAGCCGTGCGACTACCTCTATTCTTCTACCACACTCAAAGAAATATTTGTTCATATTGATAAATTCCTAGGTTTAGCTGATAAATATTTTGTCAATATACAGTTAAGAAAAGCTTTTGCCAATTGCATTTAAGGTAATAAGTTGAAATCATATTGACAAAATTTTATTTTGTTGATTTGATAAATGGATGCTTTAATTTGATATACGTCTTTTTCACGAATATCGCGTTTTAATTGTTGATTTGATAAAACCAATCTGTCAATATGAATACAGAATGTTTCAACATGAAAAATGGTTTGTTGAATAGAAAAAGTTTCTTTTCTGTTGAAAACATATTTTTTATCAATAATACTAGAATGTTTTGTTGTTCTGATAAAAAGATTTTATTACATTTTATGTATAATAAACATATTATATTTTATTTGTAATAAGCACATTACTTATAAATACAATTATGGAATTCACAAAGGTTGATATTATCCATGCTACTCGTTATTAGCGCTGTTTACATTATTATAAATCACAATATTGTTAACATTGCTGTTCACATTGCGAATTTTTATAGTGAACAGCACTAATAACGAATAGCATTTATAATCTCAACAAATAATGGAAATAAATAATAAATAACCAATTCCTGCCCAATTCATTAGAAAAGAACTTAATTTGTAATCACCACTAATGATAAATGCATTTAGAAACTCAGCCAAAAATGTAGAAGTTCCTCATATGTCAAAGTTGCATTATGGCATAACTGGTGCACTTGAACACAATAAAAATTGATTTCAGAAGCTCACATTCATTGTTGGTTTAATGATGTAAAAGGGTAATTAGCTTCCACACACTTAAAAAATTGCAATGGACTTTTAAGCTTTCCCGAATTTTATCGCGCCACCATTTGCTTGCAAAAATAACAAACATTTCTTTCTGTTGTCATGATTAAAGGTTTTTTGAAATTGATAATCCATTTTATTATTATGAAATGAAAATTTTGTCCACTTGACTCAATTTATTATCATTAACATTAATTATTTCTTCAGTATAACAAATCTATTTATCAAGCGAACAAAGTAGTTTGCTAAAATTATTTATTAAAATAATGAAATTTTATTCCGATTGATTGACGAGTGAATATCATTCAGTGAATATTCACTGTCAGCGTGAATAAGCTTAAATCAAGCTAACAAACTTGTATTTCAAGCTAGTAAAACAATATCTTCAAAACAACGCATTGATTTTGTTGCAGTTTTTAATCAATTGAATAAAGTTTCTTTTGAATTGACGAAAAAATAATTCATTATTGATAAAATTGAGTTGATTGGACAATTTGGTTTTGTTAGGGATTAACAAAAGTTATGTATCAATTTTACCAAGAATATTTCTTTGAGTGCATGCGTGCATACAAGTAATGCGCATTGAAATGTTTTGCTGGGATATGAGTGCTACTTTTGAAATTACTAACACTTATTCATGCTCATTTTTGAGTAAGTGGCTCATTGATTCAAAAATGTGATTCGTTGCAGATCTCTGCTGCAAAAAAATGTATGTGACTAGGCTCGAATCATAACGAAATTAGAAAATTTTGGGTTACGAGACTCGAAAAACTTTACTCTCAACAAATCGCCGCCTAAGAGCCCGAACAGAACCAAAGCGGATGTCGGGTGGCAGGCCTCTCTCGGCGAAATCCGCTGAGAACCCGTTCAGAAGTGGAGCGGTGGCGGTTGTCGGATCACGGTTGCATATCATATTGGGAATGATAAATATGGCAACATTTAAGCCACTCAGAGAGAGATCCGCCAGCTATCAGAAAGAAATTAGAATAGATTCTACTCTGGCGTCTTACCGTCGCGCATTTCTACGGCGGTTTCATTTTTGCCGGCTGCATATATTTTCATGTATTTTGTTGCACGGCGAATCCGACAACCGACATCCCCTTTTGTTCTGTTCGGGATCTAAGAAGTTTCACTTCAAAAAGACCCCATCTATTGACACCAAAACCATTGATGTATCTTGAAAACTGTAGATTGTCTAAGAACAACGCATATTTTAATGAAAACTCATCAGCTCTGAATGAGAAAAGAAAAACGATTTGATATCTAAAATGTTGACTTTAGGAGCTTATATTTCCGCTAATTCCCAATATATTTCTCTCAATTTATTTTTTGCCTTAAGGTTCAACTAACCCAAGTTTTAATGTATAAACTAAATAAACAAATGTGGTGTTAGAGAGTTAATGATATGTGCCATAAAATCTTCGCTACATTAAGTTAACATACGCTACGTAAGTGTTCATTATCGTTCTCTGCTTAACACGCAGTTGGTCGAACTAAGACCGCAGGCGATGCTAGTTTCAATAAAAATATCAAATATAAAAAACTGCGAAGAAGGTTTGCTTCTGTCCAGTGTACATCTTGAAGCACCTTTTTTATTTTCTTTAAATTGATAAATCTGAATTTTAATCACAATAACTCACAAACTTAACTCTTCGGTCCAAAGTAAGTTTTCAGAGATGACAGTAACCTAGCGTTTATAATAGACCCCAAGGAGCACACAATTAAAGCCACATGTATCCTTCATTAACGCATGAATTATTTATTTCAATTAAAGAGCAGATCCTGCAGCATGCTAACGATAACAAGACAAGCCCCTACCTCACGAGAAACTACAAGACGCTAGCTACGAGTACTACCCTGTAGACCGCGGCATCATTGACGAATTCGTTTTGATGATTTCTAAAAAAAACTTGGTGCGTGAGCCAGAATGTGTCGAAAATTCTTTAACGCTTCTGACTTCTGAAGACATAAAGAACAAAGCAATAGCGTAAACAGAAGAAACAAGCAATGGAATTTAAAAACTGCAAAAGAATTATCTTTGATTGGGACAAAGTTCAAATATTCCCACGGCTGCTTTTTACTGTATTCGATATTTAAAATATTTTATTACTTGATAACTGGGTTGGCTGGGTGTACTTTTTTCCAATGTTTTAAACTCAGAGTAAGTTTTGAATAACAAAACTTACTTATGTGTAAACTATGAAGTGAAAACATTATATTTTTGTGGAATTTTTGAAGGTTTTGTTATTATGAAAGGACGTTATTTTGTATAAATGGTAGGTGGAATTTAACTTTTATTTTCCCAAATTGATAACGTAGAATGCACAGAGCATAGTCAAGATTAAAGGCTATTTGTAACGAGATTTGCAATGTAATCAGTTTTGCGAAATTTTAGATTTTGCAGTTTTCATCGATATATGATAAAATATCAATATTAAACAAAACTAAAAGTAAGAATCCTTCGACTAATTTAAACAAATTTAAAATAACATAAGCGTTAAGTGCTTATGTTAGATAAACTTAACAGTGAATCAACAGCACGTGACATAGAAAATATCATATCCATCTAACGACTAAAGAAGATCGTAGGCTCGAATCGTAGTACGGTTAATAATATTTTTGAAAAAATGTAAGAAAGTCTGTCGTTTGTATTTGTTAGTTTTTTCGATTTCTATGTGAGAGCAAATCAACAAAATGATGTGTAACACAGTGTCTACACCTACAATATTTGATTGTATGTAAACTGTCAAATTGAATTTCATGCTATAATATTTAGGTGGGCACTTCGTCTCATGAAATTTCATTTTGGAATTGCTTGTAAAAGTTTATTAAAGTCATCATTTCTTCCATTCGTCATTCCATTTAATGTTTTTTCACTTTTTTAATGCTTTTGAAATATTTTTTGCTTGAAAGGTTCTTAAAAATGCACACACTTACATATTTTACTGAAAAGTGACAGATCATCTAATGAAATATATCTCAAGAAATATTTCCAGATTATATGTTTCGACGAAGATGAAGAAAAATGTGTACGAATTCATTTAAGATTTCTTTAAGAATTGGACAACTGTAGCTCGTTCCTGTAACTCGTAGTGATCGTAGTTACCGGCTCATATTACCGATTTGACGTCACTCAGATGTCACTCTCACCTGCAATGTTTCTGTACGTAACTGAATCGATTTCTGTTCGATTCGTTCGTTCCAAATCGATAAGCTATCACATGTTCCGATTTCATTTCAATGAAACCTTTTAAAAAAAAGTTTCTGTTCGTAAAGTGAATCGATAACAATGTGTCTCTTTTCTCACTGGCTTTGCGGCAAGTGAGAATTCTACCGATTTATCAAATGTCAGTAATGTTGTGTATTATTAAGTTATAAATACTCGAAATATAACTTTAAAAATGGTTACTTTCATATTAGTCGAATTTTTTTCTGATTGAAATATTTTGTTATTCTTAAAAAGTTTTAGTTTTAAAGGTAATACAATTTATAAAAAATGCCTACTTACCAGAGAACTGCACAAGCCTACTTGAAACTCTATTTCAAGTACTTGCTTAAAATACAAGTTGAAGCTAGCTTGAGCTTGATAATTTTGAATCAAGTATAGCTTGTAATTGATAAATAAGCCCACGACAGCTTGCGACTTGCAAGTATGCTAGCTTACAAGCGAACGGCACGAAGTTTCAAGTAAAGGAAAGCTTGATGCCTTCGGCAAAAAGCTTAAAATTGAAGGCAAGTATCCAATTAAAGCAAGTATCCAAAAAATTCAATGAGCTTGTTTAGAGAGAGCTTAAGCGTAATAGGACTTTTAATGATTCTGTGGACTCAGTGGTTAGAAGTTTTAGGGGTAACTTATTTCGAAGATGATGTCAAACTTTAAAATTTTAGATGGCGGATAGAGTTGCCACCTAGATTTTTTTTTGCGAATTCTTGTAATTTTTAAATTCTGACAACGGATTTGATTTCGAATATGTCACAGTTTGAAAATTTAAAATGGAGGTTAGGGTTGCCACATCAATTTTTACCACAGTATTGCCACCTAATAATATGTATTTTTAAGAGTTTTAAACATCATTTATCAGTGTTAAGGGGTTGCTGATTTTGTATCTAAAGTCAGAATTTTAAAATTCAAGATGGTGGATAGGGTTGCCACCTTAATTTTTTGTAGTTTTATGAATTCGGGGCTGGCAAAAAAATGGTGTACCAAAAATAGGTCGCTGAATCCGAATTCGTTGTCAGCATTTCCAAATTATAAAATTTTGAAATAATAGGGTTGCCACCTAATAACATGTATTTTTAAGAGTTTTAAACATCATTTATTAGTGTTAAGGGGTCACTGATTTCGAATCTAAAGTCAGAATTTTAAAATTCAAGACGGGGGATAGGTTTGCCACCTTAATTTTTTGTAGTTTTATGAATTTGGGGCTGGCAAAAAAAATGGTACACCAAAAATGGGTCGTTGAGTCCGAATCCGTTGTCAAAATTTCCAAATTATAAAATTTTGAAAAAGGGTTGCCACCTAATATTATGGCAATAACAACAAAAAAAAGTCACACGAACTCCGCATAATAAATGAAACGAACAACGAAACAAACGATCGTCAGTCGCATAGAGTCGAAATCAGAGTTGAAAAGTAGCAAACTTGACTTTTTCCACCAACTCATGTGGGGTAGAAAAAAAATAGAATCACGTCAGACATATGATTGGTTTTTCAGAAGCCAGTCGCGAATTGTAAGGAAAAAAATAAATCAAGTTCCTGCATATCAACTCAAAGTTTGATATTTTTTCAAGTAGCTTGATTTTCAATTTACTTGTTGCAAAAAGTTAAAAATTTAAGCAAAACATAATTTGTTTGAGCTATGAAAGAGTAACCGATTGCATATATTTGCTTAGTTTTTGCAGAACATCACTAATCGCGTTTTCTTTTCTCGCCAAAAAATTCTGCCCTCTGAGAGTGCAAAATATTTTAAATTTTGAACTGAACCCAAAAAATGTTGACCTGTTCTTAGTCGAGACAAGAACATAAAAATTCAGCTTCTTTTTAAATGTTGTGTTGGCTGCTCTGCTATATCGAGAAACATCAAATAAATTGCAGAAATCTTCCGTGAAATAGCAATCCAGCAATTCAGTTTTTAAAAAAACAGAACACTGATGTGGCTGTTTCGTTAATATTAGCCATTTTATGTTTACTTATAGCAAATATTTGTAAAGAAGAAGTTCACTCTTTAATAAAATGTCAATACAATGTTCAATATTTTCTTAACATGTCACTTTTTTGTTTTTTCAGTTGGTAGCATTTGAGGGCAGAACTCTGAAGCCGTTTATCTTGAGAGTGCAAAAATGCTGCATTTTTTATACTTTTCAGGTTAAAATTTTCGAGAAAAGAACACGATTTAATTCAAGAGGTCAACATTTTTTTGAGAAAAGAACACAAAAAGCGCAGGATTCTCAAAAAAGGCAGAAAAAATGCAGAATTTTTTCGAGAAAAGAAAACGCCATAAGGTTAAAATTATTTACATTATTTACAACCGCAACCATTAATACACATCATTATAACATAATTCATTTTCTTAAACTGCAAATATTCACTTTTTATTAACAAGACAAGTACCTATACATTCGAGTAAACAGCTGCTTGTCATTGGACTTAATTTCGCAACTTTTCTTCTCGATTTGTGTTCTTTTTCATCACGGTCCGAGTTTTTACCGATTTAAACGTACAGAAACATTAGTTGTCACGAAATCGTTAACTAGGGATCGATAACGGCTGACGTCACACAAATCGGTAACTTGCCGATTTTGTTACAAGAACGAGCTACTGGTTAAAAACATACCCAGTAGTCCACGAGCTTTATTGACGAACTTTTCATGATGATTTCTTAAAGGAACTTTCTGCATGAGCTGGACTTAAAAAAAATTTCATACAAAATATAATGCAAAACGTCTTTTTTGTGGCGTAGCAATAACGAAAACATTAGGAACACGAGGTGGAATAAAAAATTGTAGTCAAATAATAATCTGTGTGTACAAGCGAAATAGAAATCAAGTCAATCTAAAAAAAACGGAGGCAATAAGAAGAGCAGAAAGACACGATGAAGTCAAATGCAACAAAACTGTGAAAAAAGACAATGGGCAGAATAAGAAAAAAACCACTTTGAAGTGTCAATTTGTTTTCAATACGTTCGACAAGTTCTAAATTGTTAGTGAAAGTGAAGTGCAAAATGCAGAAAGAGTCCAAAGAGAAGAGGATATAGATTTATGGAAAATATTAAGTCAACCATATTGAGAACGTTTCGATATTATTTTTTTGCACGATAAATTCCAATATTTCTCCTATTTCATTCGTGAACAAAATTTCTGCGAAATTCTTTCTATGGTTCCCATATGAAACTTCTTCAACATTACATTTCTTCACGAATTTTTTTACACGTTTCTGTTTTCAGTTCGTTAAAAAGTGTCCTTAAATGTCTGTCCATTGTTCTTTAACGAAACTTCCTCAAACCTCTTAAATGAAATATTTTGATATTGAGTTCATGCTTGATAAGTCCCGACGATTCTGGATTGCGTTCTTGCACGAATTTGGAACATTTATACAAATATATGGCCAAATCAGCATGTTTCGTTAAGGATCATGAAAAATCGTACATGATTCATTTGAGATTTCTTCACGACTAGAACTACTGGGATACTTCAAAAATAAATTTCCCACACACACAAAATTACGCACACAGCTACACGCAATGACTACGTCAACACACACTCACAACAAACATACATACGTGCAGACATGCTCTGATAACATTCTAATTAACTTGTCGGCTATGTATAATAAACTAATGTTTTATGGCTAATTCGTTTATGCCATAAGCATGACAGCAAATAATGTATTTAACACAATATTATCAGTAGCTTCCAAGGACATAGCCTTTAGGGGAAACAGCGCCCTCGGTGCTCTTTGATGATGTTGTTTCTTTTTTGACATTTCTACAAATTCAACTCAATATAATCATTCGAATTGTTTTTTTTCTCTGTCACCATTCATCATAAAAACTTAAACGAAATTATAGCATACGTCACAAGGACAACAAATTTAGGAAAGCAAAAAATAAATGTAATAAACGACAACAACGCACAGTGGAACGTTTGCACTATAGGAAATTTCAAAGATTTGCTGGCCAAAAGTCAAAAATTATAAATGCTCTTTTCAAATTTTTTTGCTTACTATCCGATAGAGAATTTAACAAAATGCTAAAATGTGCACTTTATTATTGCCAAAGTCCAATTACCGTTACTCGAGTAAGCTGATGAAATTTAAAATTTTTGTTTTATTAGCTAAAGTTTAAAGAGTCATATATATGGTGACATAAAATATTTAATAGAATTTGGTTGCGTTCGGTTACCCTACAATAAGCGTAAATATTTAAATAATATTGAACCTTGTAGGTAATACTTTTGCACTTTTTGAGAAAATAATTGTTTTCTTAGGCAACCCCTACGTAAAAAATTTGAATTTTTGGATGTCAGATCAAAAAAAGCGACGAAAACAAAAAAATTCTACTGGTTACAGTTTTCTGTTAGCAAAAATCTATGTCATAAAAGTCTCAATTACTATTATAAAAAAATTACAGAAAGGACCGTCTTTTTTTGGAAAAATTTACAAAAACATACAAAAACTGAAAAAGAAGACTCTTTAAAACATTTAAAAAAAAATATATGCAGAATGGCTCACAGGTAATTTCGAAAGAAGAGAGAGAAGTTTCTCTGAAATTGGACGTCCAAAATGATATTTTTTTGCGAAAATCGGAAAGAAGTAAGAGAAGGGACAAATTAAAAAAAATGGAGGTGATAAATAGTTGAACTGTTTGTTCACTTACGAAATTATTATTACATTATTATTTATTGCATGAATTAATTTGCGAGCTTTAGATCAAGTAAGTTTTTAAGAATGCAACAACAACTCTGTATAGAGTCAATCACTTAGCTGACTAGACAGTCTGTTTCGGAAATCGCTACATTTCCTCTTCAGTAGCCTGCGAGTGATTAAATTATAATCAACTCACTGTTAAAGTCGTATATGATTTCACACAAGTTTGAACAAATTTTTCTGAATTTTGTGTTCAAATCGGCCACTTAATCATATGACATTTAAAGCAGTAAGCTATTTAAATATATTAAAAGTATATAAGACAGCCATCAACCCAACAAGGTTGCCATCTGTTCTAGTTGCTTCTTATTTATTTCAATACTCATTGGCGTTCGATAATTTCTCGAAAATGCACCATGAAATTGAAACGAGTTTTTGCTTCGCTGGAAGCTAGTGTTTTTAACTGAAAGGTGGCTGTTTTCACAACCAAATTATATTATACAATAGCTGTGTTCCTTTCGCCTTAATATAATCGCGATAACAAATTTTCTCAAAGGACCGGCAAGAAAAACGACTCGTAGAGAGCACTACCGTTGCAGTCAAAATTAAATTTAAGCAAGCAATAATGATACAATAACTATTAGGTGTCATGAGAACGTGTGTCGTTCAAAACTGTTGGGAACTGTTATGGTAGCGATACCTTAGTGAACGATGTTTTTTTCTGCATGTGTTTTACTCTTAACGTCAGAAAAATTGTAAATAGTTTAATTTAATTATTATATTATGCAATTATGTAAAATATTTAAGTGCAATTTTTGGCTCCGCTGAATGCGTCCAATGTGTGTGACAAACGCGGTTTGTTTTATTTTCTTTTGTTTAACATTCGATGGTCGCAGCTCGTGAGAAAATAGGTAGCTGTCATGTCAACCTAATAGTCATTGCATCAAACAAACAAATAATTCCAAAAATGAAATGACAGCTCATAAAAATATACAGGTGCGGCACCTGTGTTTCAAATTTTTTAAAGGCTATATCACAATTGTATATGGATAGCAAAAATAATAATACTTGTTATAGGATTATTATTTTTGTTTTTGCTTTGCATGTAAAAAAAATAATCTGGATTATTTTGAAGTGAATGGAACGCAGCTAATATCATAGTATTATACTGTTCAACCAAGTATGTAGACATAAATGAAAAATACAGATACAATGGAGAAAAAAGTTTAACATATTATACATCGAATGAAATGGCATTGTTTCAGCTTTTTGTTGATGTTTTTGTTTCCCGTTAACAAAAGAATTTTAAGAGGAAATACTAGCTTTATGCAAACAGAAATCATAACATGCAGAAAGACCGTCTGTAGCGTGACCGGGTTCGAAAATAATAACTAGAATTTGTTTTTTCTTTAAATTGAAGATATATAAATTTTCTTTCGAATGGTTCTCAAAATAATCAGAGCTTAACAATATATCAATAATTTCTTCAGTGAATCTTATTTTCTCTATGAGTACTACAAAACTGCGTTTTCAGATCTTTGTGCCACGGATCTTTGTGTCCATGGCGTCAGAAATCAAGGTTGTAACGAACACCCTACAAGTAGAAAACCAACTTGAATCCATATCTCAAAGCAGAATCTGCATACCTAATTATTTTCCGAACTTGCTCAGGGAAATTGGGTGTGGGGTTGCTTGAGAAATAGATTACGAGTGACATTACATCATTAAAGATGTATGCAGATATTATAATAAATATAAAAATTCTAAAATTTGATAAAAGAAGTGTCATATTTAGAACAAAAAAAATTTTGTGTATCAAAACAAATAAGTAATGTTTAATTGTGTCTATTTATCTTTTATCCCTTTTTAATATCCACCTCAACTCACCATTTCACCTTTGGTATAATTAAAAGATAATTTAATTAAAATTTCATTATAACAATTCGAATTTATTAAAAGAATAAAATTTATAATTATGTGAAGGACTATACCTAAGATAAGTTTGTTAATCAATATGAAATATTTAGGTATATTATTTAAAGTATTTAAATTAATCGGTATGTAAACAAATATTCGAGGTAAGTATTAATAAAGACAAAAAATAGTCAAGGTAAGTGTTAATTAAGAAGAATAATGATCAATGTAAGTATTAATTACATAATTGAAACATAACATAATTGAGTTAATATAATCACAATAGATATTAATTGACAGGTATAATAAATATGTTAGTATTCATAAGATTAGAATATGTATAGTGAATTTAAAATTATTAAAACAACGTTATTAAAATAATTATTAAAAGATATTGCATTATTAAAACATAAATTAACTTATTATTTAAATAAAGTTATTTGTTATTTATTTTACAATTATTAAATGGTGTTTAATTTATTTTAGTTTAATAATAATTTATTCTTAGTTCGGTTTTATTAATTTTTTTGTTAGTTTATTTAAAAGTATATTATTTGTTTTTTTTATTGCATATTTATTATTTTTAGTTTTAATATATTAATTATGTTATGAGTTATTAATTTTATATTTTTAAGAAAATATGGCTTAATATGTATTTTAATATCTTAAATATTCAGATATATAACTATATTTCTATATATAATTCGCAACTCGCAAATACATATACTATTCTTTTAATATTTAAACTTTAAATTCAATTTGTACTAATTTAAAATTTTATTTACCAAAAATAATATAAATAAAACTAAAACCTGTTATCCCGACGGTGATATGAATAGTGTCATCAGTAAAAGGATTTGGGTTGTTGATGTTATTAGGCTGGCTAGCGAAATATTAGATGCTGATGATGGTGTGATATAGCGTGATCACTGGACTCACGAAACATCAAAGAAGTGGATGTCTTTACTCCTGTTGCTGACGAAGCTGCTGTTGTGGTTATTGTTGTTGTTAGCTATTGATGTTACGAGCTGGGTAGTAGAATTTATTAAGGCGGTAGCGGTGCTGAATGTAGTTTTAGTCGACGCTGGTAGTAATGGTGTTGGTCAGGGCACTGCATGCGCAACTGGCACAGATTGTTGTTGGGGTTATTGTTGCTACTAGTTGTTGACATAACTGACTGGCTGACAGAAATTATTGTGGCAGATGCATCGCCGAGCGTGATTTTATTGGGTGATAGCACTGATGATGTTGGCGAGGGTACTGTTGGCACAGACTAATGTTGTAATTATCGTCGCTGCGTACACTGCAGTAAAACGAAGCTCTGTAAGCCAAGCGGTTGGTGGCACAATACCGAATTGGTGTACCGTAGTACAGCTGAACCGCTGGGGGTGGAGCTGTGTGTGTGCTGCTGACACGGATGTTTGCTAGTCCAATCACTAAAAGTTCAATGTTCGCCCTCACTCGGCAATTTTTTTTTTTATATACATATATATAAATGATATTTTTCAAATGAAAATTTTTCTCCAACTGACAAGAATTTGAAAATTTTCAAAAACTCAAATTTTAAAACAACAAAGATAACTCAAAAAATTTAAAAACAATAAAGTAGAAAACTACTCAGTAGAAGAACATATTTATCACCCTCACAAGGTGCAAGTGACGTCGTTGTCGTTTGCTATAGCTGTCAAACTTCTGAATGAGTGAAAGAGACAGAAAAGTTGATTTTGTATAGTTTGACAACATAAGTGTTGGATTTTTACAAGAAAAACCAAAATTCGCTGTCACCTTGTTTTCTTCCACCATGATCGTGCCAAGGTACTTGAACAAACCTATTGTGAACGCTTCATAATAAAAAAGTGTGTGTCGAGGCTGATCGACTATGCCGAACTTAAAGGGCTTTCACATTTTTTAACGTGTTCGTCAAACGGGGGCCATGTTCGAACCAATTTGATAGTGAAGAATGTAATTTGACGGTTTGTCGAACCTGTTGGCAAAAATGTTTGATTTTTTTCTTCAAACCAGGGTTGCGAAACAAAATGATGGTGAAAAACAACAAAAGTTCTTAGCTAGTTTGAAGAGCAGGTTGCCTTAATTTGAGCGCTACCTCTTTCGAATCAATTGGACCCACCATTTAGTTTAACGAACAAGTTCGCTAATGTGAAACCCTTTATATGTTATGCATAAAATATATATTAGCCAATACACAAACCATCTCTTTCGTTAGGCTTTGGTATAAAATACCAACACGTGTGCGTCAACCAGGGTAGCCAACTCATTTTTTAGTTTTCCCTTTAGTAGTTCTTAAAATTCCCCGATTGTTCATCAAATTCCCCTCAAAGAAAAAATTTTATTGCATTGACTTATAGACTTTTTTAATTGAATTTAACAATAATAAATGTTTTGTGTTGATAAAAAATTCACAACAAATTAAAAAAATCGGCTATCAAAAAGAAAAATGTGTTTTCAAATCACTACTTCAAATTTTGAAGCTACAGTATGTCGATGGCTCAATTCCAAAGTATGCTACACAGTGTCTCCACTTACAATATTTGATTGCATGCGAACTGTCAAATTGAATTTCATGATATATATCTCAAGTGTAGACCACTCAAGTGTAGATGAAATTTATCTCTTGAAATATTTCTTGAAATATATTTCATAAGATGAGCTGTCACTTTTCAGTAAAATATTTAAGTGTGCATTTTTAAGAACTGTTCAAGCAAAAAATACTGGAAAGCATTAAAAGAGTGAAAAAACAAAATGAAATGGCGCATGGAGGAATTATTAATTTAATTAACTTTTACACGGAGGTTACAAACTGTGTTACAAACAATTCCAAAATGAAATTATGAGATGAAGTAGCCACCTAAATATTATAGCATGAAATCTGGATATCATGAAATTCAATTTGACAGTTCACATTCAATCAAATATTGTAAGTGGAGACAGTGTGTAAAGGAAAATTTTCGGCAAACAATTTTTTGAAAAGAGATTTTTTTTTTAGCTGACTATTGTTGTTCAACTATTTAAGAATATGTAAAAAAATATTTAAATCAATCCCGCTTATAATACAGAATCTAAAGCGCTTAAAACCTGGTTCTCCAAAGTACGTTTAAATAACCAGAATAACTTTAAACGCATTTTTCTCAAAAAATTACTTTTTAAAGTCAGCCACACTACTGCAAACAAACTAATTGACTGTTTTTAATTTTTTTTTATGTTTTTATAAAAGCTCTACACATCTATTACAAAAAAGAGCGTATTTGGAAAATTGGTCTAGTTTTTACACGCAAAAATATGATCAATAATTTTGTACTTTTTTAACTTTTTTCCACGCTTCTTAATTTCTTAATTTTCGGCTTACATTCCATCTTGGTAAAAGATGTGCATTCAAAGGCCTGTTTTTTAATGCATTTTTATTTTTTGGACGATCTGCAGCTAAGCTATAACGTGGCCCGATTTTCGCCTTTTTTTAAGCATGCATCTTTTTTTGCATGCATCAAAAGGATTTTGCTAATGTTAAATACATTTGTGAGTTTGGGTTTTAATCGTGCTCAAGGTCACTTTTTTAATGTAAAACAATATGTTATTTGTTTCTTATTAAAAATTTTATTTCGTTCAATATTTCAAACTTAACAGGAGTTCATCTTCAGGGACACTGTATTTTATTTGTTAAATAAATTTTTATAATGTTGTCAAAAGAACACAGTATCAGAAAAATTAATATAAAATCAAATTCTAAGCAAATTTACATAAAATATTAAATTCCCCGCAAACAATAATTTAAAATTTTATGAATTATTAAATTACCCGAATATTTGAGTCCATTCACCGATTCCCTGATTGACATGAAATTCTCTGCAAATCGGGGAGTTCCCCACCAGTTGGCATACCCAGTGTCAACAGTTGTGCAAGGGTGAGGTTGGACGATGATTGTTTGATATGCCTTCGATGAACTATTTCTACACTATTTTACATTTTGATTGCTGGTCGGTCAGATGGCAGTGAAGTAATTGGCGTTCATACAACTCAATTTTTATTATGTTATAGTATAAGGGTCGTTTTCTCAATGTCCGGTTAAGCACTAATCGGAACTTTAACTGGCGGTTAGCAAAAAAGCATTTTCTCAATGTTCGGTTAGGTCTTAAGTGCCGGTTAAGTTAACGGCAAGTTGAGGTTCCGGTTAGTTGCTAATCGGAAGAGCAGCTGTGTAGTGCAAGAAATAATTATATATTTTATAATTAAAAATGGATAGAATTTCGAGGATTTCTAGAAGTAGTAAAAAAGGTTTTTATCCGCACTCACTCTCACTGTTTTTGGCAATTTTGTAATGAAAGCAACAACAACGCCGATTAAACAATTATCGGCTAACCATCCCAAACAAACAGCTGATCAAATATTTCGGCGAATTGGTGTGCGAATTTTAAACGGTTGACTTTTGCTTAAGCGCTGATTATAATAGACGGAACGGAACATTATAGAATGTTGAGAAATGTCACTTTACAATCTATTGCATGAGTTTCTTATGAGTTCGATTATAATAAGACGGAACGGAGCGGCACGTGACGTTGAGATCTATAGAGTTTTGATTTTTCCGCTACGTTCCGTTACGTTTTGAGAAAGAACTTTACGTTGACAGATGCTACTATTAATTTTACTCTGCATTTGTTTTCTTTTCCGTATTTTTGACAAAATTTGATTGAATTCATGTTTTAAAATAATAAGAAAAGAAGAATTGATGGAATTTATTTTGTAATAAAATATATTTTAGAAAAAAATTAACTCCTTTTTCGTTGCTATTATAATCGTCACTCCGTTTGAAACCATTTCGTCCCGCCACAATGACACTTGACTCCGTTCCGTTCCGTCTATTATAATCAGCGCTTTACTAATTTAGCGAATTGTTGCCGGCAAATATTTTGTTCGTGTTAAAATCTAATTGGGAAAAAAACCCGTATAAAACATAAAAATAAGTCAAACAGTGAACATTTCAGACAAAAATTAAAAATACAGAAACAATGGAGAAAAAACTTTAACACTTTATACATAAAAAAATCATTGCTTCAGATTTTAATATATAGGGTGTATTTCTTTATTCATTCCGGATAAAGAAGAGAACGAATAGAATAAGTTGTGTTTATCCAGAACAGAATAAATAAAGAAACAGTATGGGAAAAGAAAGAACATTTTTTTTTGTTAAAATCAAAAAATATTTTTCGTATTTAATGAAAGACAACAAATACACCAGATAAAATTTAAAAATAAAAATGCAACAAAGCAATCTAAAACATTTAAACTAAAAAAAAATTTCCATTTTCATTTAGCGACATTTTACTTCAAACAATTGAATATAACGGCTGTATTTCTTTATTCATTCCAGATGTTCGGAATGACTGTTTTTGTTTCTTTATTCAGTTTTGATTATCTGGAATATTCTTTTTGTATTTCTTTATTCTTACGGAATATTCCGAACGCGTTCTTTTTATACTATAAGCTAAGGTAGAATAAAAAGAATATTCCTTGTATGTGAGGTTATATTCGATTACTTGAAGTAAAACTTCGTTAAATGAAAATGGAAAATTTTTTTACATTAAATGTTTTAGATTGCTTTGTTGCATTTTTATTTTTTAAATTTTATCTGGTGTATTTGTTGTCTTTAATTAAATACGAAAAATATGTTTCTGGTTTTAATAAAAACAAAATGTTCTTTCTTTTCCAATACTGTTTCTTTATTCATTCTGTTCTGGATAAACAACAATCTATTCTATTCGTTCTCTCCTTTATCCGGAATGAATAAAGAAATACACCCAACCTCACACACAAGGAATATTCTTTTTATTCTACCTTAGCTGATAGTATAAAAAGAACGCGTTTGGAATATTCCGTAAGAATAAAGAAATACAAAAAGAATATTCCGGATAATCAAACTGAATAAAGAAACAAAAACAGTCATTCCGAACGTCTGGAATGAATAAAGAAATACAGCCATAATGTTTTTTGTTTCCCCTTAATAACGGAATTTTGAGATTAAGTACCGATTTTATGCAAAAAACAAAACAAATAATAATATGCAAACTCACCGACTGTAGCGCAGCCAAGTTAGAAAGAAAATACTGTTTTTATCTTTTATTTCAAAGCATTATAAATTTTATTTGAATGGTACCCCAAGTAATCAGATCTGTCAATTATTAACAAAGATATAGCCGAATTTTCATATAGACTTCATAAAGAAAAATAATTTTAAAAATTCGATAACTCTGTAACTAATATAATAATCCAAGAATAGTGAATTTCCTATTAGCCTCCTAAATAAGGCCGCTCGCAATTGGTTTAGAAACTAAAAGCCTCCAAAGTTGGAAAATTGTTCTGCAAATCTTGCTGTCTGTTTTCAGTGTTCAACAAAATTACGCATTATGGGTACCAAAAGAAAGCTAGTTCAAGTACATATTCAACGAAGTATAAAACAAAAATCCAGGCACAACTTTTTAAGATATAACTCTTCTTAAGTATATTTACAATTTGTCTGAAAAACTAGTGGTTTCCCTTTCACGGAAGCAATAAATTAAAAATAATTATATATTAAAAAGCTATGTATGGATTTCAATGTTTGATACCTTTTTGAATAGGTATTTGCATTATCTTTCTTATGATAGCCATAAAGCGTAGTTTTGTAGGAAAACTGAAAAATAAACAGCAAGATTTAGGAGTTCAAAATCCACATAAACCGCAAAAAAATATTAAAAATTAGAGTTGTCGCTATTCTTGGAATGTTCCCTAATCGGTATATCACTAATTCCTTCAGTGAATCATATTTTCTCAATAAGTACCAGGACTGCCACGGCCTATATTTTTTTTACCAAACATGCAAAAAAAATTTCACATTTAAGAAAAAAAATTTCACAACCAAAACAAAAGTTTTATATTTGAAATAAGTTTTAAAATATCCAACGAACATATAATTTATAGTAAATATAATTGATAGATATATATTCAATTAAATGTACTATTTTTTAAAATAGTTGATTGCATAACATCAATATTTTTTTGTACAAAAATTAACAAAAATCATAAAAGTATCTAAGTTACATTTATTTAGTTACAAAAAGAAATATTTAATAATTCTTAAAGAGATAAAACTTTCAATGCTAAAGCTTATAAAATTCTACAGTGTGTGGATAATTTGCATTTTTAACTAGCTTTCATATGACATGGCAATAATTAGCAAAATTTGATCCAGTTTAACGAAATTTTTTTACCTTTTCTGTCATAAAAAAATAACGCTCCCTGTCATTTTTTTGATGAAGTTCATTTTCTCAAAATGTTTTTATAATTTTTACAGAATGGTCAGGCTTCAAGTATTATGTATGTGAAAAATGGATAACAATATCTCTTTCAGAAAAATCTATAACTCTAGCTCTTCTTCTGTTTGCTTAAAATATCTTTACACTTCGAGAGGAATATATTTAATTAAATATACTAATGCGATATTGTAAATTTTGAATTTTTATAATTTTTACAACAAAACAAACTTTCGTGTTCTGTTTTGATTAATTAACATAACGATAAAATAACATTTTTAAGTTTTAAAATGTTAATATTTATTTAATAAACCACATATAAATCACAAAATTAATATAATAAAATTTTTAAATTTCCAGCAACTCTTATTTTTGCAAGTTTTCAACTGAAATGCATTAAAATTTAAAAACAAAATAATTTAAATTTTTAAAACGAGATAATTTTTCGGTGATCATATAAAGTGCTGATTATATTGACTTTTAATTAATGCTTTGGAAAGAATATCATTATTTATGGTTTTAAAATTGAGTCTGTTTATTAGTTTTGTTTTTTTTAAAGAAGGGCCAGAAAATTTTCTTTCAGCAGCGGCTGAACTGTATGAAAGTGTCAATAAATTTTTAACAAAATTGGGTAGTTATATAAAACATTTTTCTTCCATGCCTATTTTAAAAGCAGACTTAGAAAGTCGTAGTAATTTCCATTGAGGTTAGCAGGGCTATTTTTTTGTAGCAAACAAGTTCGATAACATTGAAAAGGGCCAATAATTTTAATACATTTTTGCAAATAACACAAAATAGTGTATCCTTTAATGAAGAGTGAAAAAACATTTAAAAAAATTTTTGTTTTGTTTCGTCACAGCAAAATCTTACCAAAATGGAATTACATTCCACGTTTTAACATCGAAAAAAAATTTACTAGTTTTGGTAAAATTGTCACATTTTGGCAACGATGATATATACTACAAAATTGTATTTCCAAATCTTGGCTATACGGAAACCGTAATCGTGACAAAGTATATGAACAAACCCATTGTGAACGCTTCATAACGAAAAAGTTTGTGCTTAAGCTTAGTATGCTGTTGCGTTTTTGACAGCGAAAAGATAGCGAATTTTTTAATTTAATTAAATTCTTAGTTAATTAACTAAACTAAATGATTTTTGTAATATAAAAGAACACAGTTCTAAGTGTACTGATGTAAGCTTTAAATTTTAGTTTTTATAAATTTTTTAATTTTTTTTTTTCGTTGGTTAGTACGCTGTTAAATGAAAAATTTGTTTGATGCAGCTAAGTTCACAATCACGATTGGAGAGTTAAAATGTCAAAATTTCGCTGTATTTTATATGTTCGTACCATTTAGTTGCTTAGTTTTTGTGTTATTTTAATATCAATTAAATAGTTTATAAAAAATGGTTTTTTGAAACGAATTATTAATAAATCATCAAAAGTATCTAAAAAATAAAAAAATTATGTACGCCTTTCTTTACCACATAACTGAATGCGGCAATGTTTGAATGTTTTTGTGTTTGTGTCAACTTCACGGTGTTTGAAAAATACTCATTTCACTTAACTACACCGCTTCCTTATATTTTACTTCTAGGGCTCGAACATTTAACTGGCGTGGAAATTTGACATTCAACAATGATGTTCAACTAACACATTCAACAAACACGTTATAGTAAGTATGTGTTAGTGTTGAGTCTACGCCAAAATTTCGTGTGTAGAATTAAATGCCTAAATATTTTCGTTCCTACAGCATACTAAGCTTTACTCTGATCGATTATGCCAATGGTTAGTATACCTTAATTATATAAGAAATTATGCATAAAAATTATATTAGCCAATTCACAAACCATGCCAATCGTAAGGCTTTGGTATAAAATATCAAAAATTGTGCGTCTATAGTTGTGCAAGTAAACATGAGCCAATTCACAAACCATACCTATTCATATGGCTTTGGTATAAAATATCAACAAGTGTGCGTGTGCAGTTAAACAAGCAAACAGCTGCTCTAAAATTTCGGCGCGTTTTTTTGACGTTTGTTTTCTGTGTGAGATTTTAAACGGTTGACTTTTGTTTACTATTTTCGCGAATTGTTGCCGGTAAAAATAGTGTTCGTATTAAAAACTGATTGGAAAACATAAAATAAACCCGTCTAAACCATAACCATAAGTTAAACAGTGAACAAAACTCTTCAAACTGTCATAAAAACTAAAAAGTGAATGTAGTGCGCGTGTTTTAGTGATATCTCGAGCTGAATTGTTATAAACCTCATTTAAATATATCAATAGTGCGAATTGCAAAAAATAGGACAAAACATGTCCATCTTTCTGGCTGACATCGATGCCACCTGTGCCGCGCTTGGTTACAGCGATGGCCAAAAGTATCAGGCGGAGCCCGATGCAATGCAGGGACTGAAAGTGTGTAAACTGCAGCTGATGGCTGCAAAATTGCTTCAAGTCATTAATACTTTCGATCTTTTCAGCATCTAATATGGATTCTTCGACGCGATATGGACCACCATGAGTATCGTCGTCATCTTGGCCGCTCCAAAGTTTTGCAAACAGATTTGGTTTACATGTTGCCAGACTTTATAGCCGACGATGAGTTTGCCGATGTTTTAATACGTTTGTTGGTGATTCTAACAAATCCTACATTGCTGTTGTATCGCGATGGCCCACCCAAGGATAATCATGAGCGCAAAGTTTTCCTAGAACTCATCGATATACTGCAGGGCTACAAAAACGCCTTTGCCAAAGAAACTATATGGATAGCTTTAATGGGCAAAATGCAAAAATCGCTGGAAATTGTAAGTAAAATTGGGCTAAAAACTGTAATCCTGTAAGCACTTTAAACAATAACTCTAACTTAATTAAAACAAGTTTTAGCTTACCTCCTTAGTAAAAATTTAAGTTATGCAGACACTAGATTCAAAGCACTAACTATGTATTTGAAAAAATGTGGTAGTGTTAAAAAAACTTTTAAATATCCAAAAATTTGCCTTGACAGATGCATAGCACAAAAATGTATCAAATGCTTGTGTCTGCCTTTTGACACTACAGTGACAGCAGGCAGGCAGGCAGGCAGGCGGGCTGTAAGGCTGCCTTTCGAAATAGTTACATTCTGCATGCCGGAACATGCATAGACTCGAACCAACCCGCAACTCTCCCACTGCCAATTTAATGCCAATTCTGCTCAGCTGCCAAAGTGTCAATTTCAAAATTGTTTTCTTGTTCGAAGCTTCGCAGTCTGATCCTGGGTCTGTGTCGGCATTAAAAGTTCAATTTGTTTTAGCAGGCAAAACTTTTTAACTGTCGCTCGAAAACAAAGCCAAGTTGACTTCAACATAGAATGTTTGCAATGCAGCAGCAGCAAGAGCAACTGATACGGACACGTTTTCAGAAGCTGCCACAATTCGCAAATAGCTTCGGAAGTATAGTTGTTGTTGCTAACTGTAACTCTTTGTTTGCCTTTATAGCTTGGTTTGAGGCAAGGATTGTGTTTTGCTCTGAAGCAACAGCTGGATGCAAACAAGACTTCTCAGTTTAAAGAACTAAAATCAAAAAAGGATTCACTAAGGCTTTAATTTTAAATTTTTCACATTCAACCACACCATTGCAATCTATACTCCACCCCACACTTACTTTGTTGTGCAAAATAAGTTTTATTTTAATTTATTTTATGATGGCGAATTCAAGAGCTCTTTTTATCGCACAATTTTTTATGCCTGGCAGTGATTTCCACTGAATGCCGAACGCAATTAAAATGTCAGCATTGTAAAAAATGATGATGCACCAAGCAGCAGCAGCAGTAGCAACAATCATACACAATCCAAAAGCCAAAAACCAGAACCAAGGTCCTTACAGCTGACACAGCAGCAGCAACAACAACAAAAAAAAACAATACAATAAAATAATAAAAAAATGTATTCATATAATGGCCAACTACAGTAAGTTAAGTGTGGCCGACATCAAGCGATAAAAGCTTTTTAAAAAAGCCAACGCCAGCGCCGACAGAAACCCTAAAACCGACGCAAGGACGACTAATCCTTTAATGGTGTCGAAATGCAGTTGCGTTAAATGGTTGAATGGCACAAAAGCAAAAAACAAAAGTTAAAACAACTTTAAGCCAAATTAAAGCTGTTCGTATACATATTGAGTTCTGGCAACACGGAAAAATAATTTCAAATTTTAAAATTAAAGTTAGTGCATATTTTGAGCTGGTCACAGTGGGAAGTATTTTTTGCTGCTTAGTATGTAAGTTTTTGTTTATCCCCGATTATTTGAAGGTAAAGTTAAAAGACAAAGTTATCAGATCGTTTCTTTTTACAATTTTCAATTGCAATTCAGCAAAGATCCATTGATATTCATTAAAGAAGAACTAAAATTCCGAACATCCATTAAAAATTCGAAAAAGATCAATTGAATTCAAAAAAGATCGATTGTAATTCCAAAAAGGTCTGATGAAATTCAGACATGGTAATAGTGGTAAATGTATGATAAAATTATTGTAAGAATATAGTAATTTTAAATCGAATTTATTAATAGTAATGGATTTTTCCATGAATTTAATTGCGAGCATTAGATCAAGTAAGTTTTTAAGAAGGCAACAACAACAACAACAAACACAAAACAACAACAACAACAACAACAAAAAAAAACAACAAATTTTTCTTAATTTCAAATAGAGTCTCTAAATTTCAATTTATCTATTCTAAATTTAAAATAAAATTCTGAATTCCATTTGAACTCTTCTGAAATACAAATAGATTTCTGAATGAAATATAACTTTTTTTGCTTTTTAAACGGAATTACTAAATTTTCATTTATCTCTTCTGAATTTCAAATGCAATTCCAAATATAAATTAAGCTTTATTCAATTTCAACTGATTCTTTCTGAAATGTAAAAAAAATTCTGAATTCTAATTGATCTTCTCAAAAATTCATATACATATAGCACGAATCTGAATGATTTTTCCCCGGGCATCGGAAAAGGGAGTTTTAATTTTTAAGATAAAGTTCAAAAACTGTCTGGAAATTTTTAATGCCAATTTGTTCATCAACCGTTTTTAATGCCGTCAATAGTCATGAGTGTAAAAAATTATGTGATATCTTTATCTGCTATCTTAAAAATAAAAACTCCCTTTTCCGATTCCCCGGGAAAAATCATTCAGAATTGGGCTGATAATGCATTTCATATGACACCGTACAACAATTATGGCAACAATTTTTGACGTACAAGTAAACCGTATATACGTGAAACTAGAGGCAAAGGATAGTAAAACTGCTGTTTCACTTTTCTTTTTTCACGTCAGGATTTTTTAAAATGACTTTAGTTAAAAAAGGAATTGTTTAAAAAATTTATATAAATAGGTACTCAAAACCTTCAAAACATGACAATATAGGCATCAAATGATAGAGGACAATCTCTTTTATGCTTAAAAGCTTAAGATGGTAAGCTGGATAAAAAGATGATTATTTACCAGGGACTGAAAATAATGATTATTTCTTAACTTTTAATGAAAAAAACCAGCATGTTCTACTTGTCTCAAAACACTTTTGAGTATACCGAATTATTGAAATTTGTAGTGCCTTTTCCAATCATTAATGATTTTTATTCAGTGTAAGCGTTATAAATAAAAATTAGAAATAATAATTATAAATTGATTTTTATTTTTTTTCTCAGAAGTAAAAATCAGTTTTTAGTTTATATTATTTTCCTCACAACTAAAACTCGTTTTTGGATTTTTGTTATATTGCTCAGAAATAAAAATAATTTATTGATTTTAATTTTTTTGCTCAAAAAATCAGTTTTTAATTTTTTTTGCCCTCAAAAATATAAATTGTTTTTTAATTTTTGTGTTTTTGCTCAGAAATATTAATCGTTTTTTGATTTTAATTTTTTTGCCCAAACATAAAAATATTTTAAAAATTTCAATTATTGAGCTCTGAAACTAAAAAAATTTTTTGATTTAATTTTTTTTTTTTGTTCAGAAATAAAAATACTTTTAGGATTCCTAATAACTTGTTCAGAAATCAAAATTGTTTTGATTTGAGATTTTGACGTTTTTGGTCAGTTATAAAAATGCGCATGTAAAAACCAATACCTAATTTTTTCATTATGTTCTAATAGGGTATGCTTTTCTTTAAGACCGTAAAAATTTGTTTATTAATTGAATTGTTAAATGATTCCAAATACTGCGCGCTAAACAGCACTGTGCATATCCTTAATAATTTTAACTGTAGTATTTTTATTGGGTTCGGTGCAGTTCATTTAAGGGGTTATGGCTTAAACGATCTCCCCCCCCCCGTAGGGTTTAGAAAGTATAAAAATTTAATATATTAGCATTAAGGAAACTGCAACGCAACAGCGTAAACAGTTGCAAACCACTTCAATTTCGAATTGAATTAAGACCTATGCTTTCAGATCATAGATAATAAATATAAGGACTTCGGAATAGATTGCTATTTTATGTTCGGGCAGGGTTACGATGGTGCGGCTGTCCTGACTGGTACACTACAAGGAGCATAAGCGTATGTACCGGAAGAAGAGCTACAGGATGCTGTTATTAAAGCTTAAGTCAACGTAACCGAATTTCGAAATACCACAATATCGCCTCGCATTTCAACTTATAAAAACAATAACAACTTTCGATTGTCAAATTGCTATTTATGTGGTGCCTGTTTAACTTATTACATTTGTGATCAAGACTTTGTAGTCTAATGGAGAGTGCGCTAGACTATCAACCCAGAGGTCCCTGGTTCGAATCCGAATTAGGGCATGGTTTTTTTCACTTTCTTTGTTCTTTCCTACATTTAAGAATTATGGAAAACTAAAAATCCACAACTAAAATTGTGGAAAATGTGAAATTAAAGGACAGGAACAAACTAAAGGCTGGAAATGCTTGTCGAGGTTAAGGCATAACACTAGCCTCGGTTAAAAGCAATTAAAATTGCCTTCTCACGGTTTCGCCTAATCAATAATTCACGTATGGTTCCAATCAATTCCTCTAAATAAATCTATCCTTTTCCTTTCAGGTCAAAGACCAAACCTTGTTTGTATAAGGCGCATGCCTTGGTTCTTTGATCTTTTTTTTAAAAAAATTTCTGTCCATTCTTTGTTGTTTTTTCCCAAAAATTTATAACTAGAATAGAAAAATTTAATAAGCGTATTAATCACTAGTTTAGTAACGTCAATTGGAATGCTTAACAGCTATATTTCACTTTAGTTATGTTGTAGAGTTGCTATTTTAAAAAATTTAAAACTACCATTTAAATTAGTTCTGAATTTAGTACTGAAAAACGAAAATCAGAAATATTTTTTAAAATAATTGAAATCACTTTAAACGATAAATATAGTTTTTTTAAATTTCTTATGATTTGTTCTATTTTTGTGGTTGAAATGCCCAAACACAGGCACTTTGAGGATTTTTGAAAAATATCAAGTTTCAACAGCTATAGCTTTTTAATCCGAGTTTTGTTTTTTGTATTTTTTTCTTCACAAGATAGCTAAATACTATGCAAAGGCGACACCCCGTTTTGTCATTTTTTTTTAATTTTGTATTTTCGTATTTGTGGGGATTCTGGGACTTTAGTGTCTGTTCAAAAGAGCTTATTTTGACATTGTATGAAGTTGAAAAAAACTGAAAAAGTCTAGTTTTTGTTGTGTGGAGCATGGATAAAAAATTTTAAAGGTTTCAAAGTTATAGAGACTCTAAATTTAAAAAAAAGTCCTTTTGTGCAGTCACTGAAGAAATAGACATTTTTGAAAAGCATTTTAAAAAAAGAACACAACAATAAAATATACATAAGAACTTTTCACAGAAATAATTAATTCACTAAACACGTAAGTGCCCTGTTTCGGGCTCAATACGTTAACATACTTCGTCGGTTTTTTATTGTAGTAATCAGGATTCATTTAAGACTTTCATTGATTGAATAGTCAGTTTCTTACTTAAAGGGAACCTGTAATGGAGTCATTAAAAAAAAAATTAATAAGACCGTTTGATTAAATATTGTACAAAAACTAAAATCTTGTATTGAAATTAGTCCCTTTTGTTTAAATATCTTCAAAAGAACTTTTTCAGTATTCATATTTAGCTCCTTTTGAACAGATACATAAACTTTTATGCAAAAAATTTTGGAAAAATGTACGATTTTCTTAATTTTTTTGTGATAATGAAAGGATTAAATATTTTAAGTGCTAAACCATGGTAAAAACAGATTTTTTTCAACAATGTTAAATAGGAACTTTTGAACAGGCACTCCTCATTTGCATGAGGTGTTGTTTCAGAAAATATTTCAAAAAAATTTCATTGCAATGTCTCAAATTTGAATTTTTTGAAACAAGAAATAAAATAACATTTTTCGAAAAGTAAAATACCACCACTCTGGTACTTTTAATCCGATTTTTATGTTTGTTAACTCATTTTAAAGAACAATTACATTAAAAACGAAATGCATACCTGATTTTTTTAAAATTTACTTCAAGAGATGTTTTGAACTCTTGTAAAACGCTTCTCCATTTATTGGTCTCTTGAGCTAGTGTTAAAAGTCTATCCATCGGCACGAATTTTTAGTCTATGGCGTCAACAACTTGATTTATGGGGGAGCAAACATTTAATATGCATATAAAAATAACTTTTGATTTATCGATATCACAAACTATCAATATATGTTTTTAACTAAAACCCCTCCTTAGGTAAATCCTGTCTACGGGCCTAGTGCAGTTGTCTGTACGTATGAAATTCTGTATACAAAATTCTGTATTAACATAAAACTGTATTAAAAAATTCTGTATGCCAAAATTCTGCAAAATATGGACTAAGAACAAAAAAGATAAATAACTTTAAATAAGAACTTTCCGTATAAGGGCAAAAAATTAAATCTTAAAAAAAGCATTTTGTATCTCAAATATAGTTAAAATGCTGTAAATGGAGAGCAGACATTTTAAAAGCAAAATTTTCAAAAATTGTATATTTAAATACAGGTTTTTAGACAAACAGTATTTAAAGAATACTGTAAAAATTACAGCATTTTGACAATACAGACTTTTGACAAGCAAAAAACAGACCCGGTCCCCAACTTAATACCAAATAGTATGATATTAAGGCAACCGTGTGCATTTTTAGCTCAAATGGCATTGCTCTCATGCTCTCACTCTGCTCTTATTTCAAGATAAGCATACCAATTTTAGAAACCGTCAAAAATACGTATAAATGTATATTATTGATATCATGTTCATATCATTATTTTGACAAGAGAAAAAAAAAGAGAATAGTCTACGCATGTAAGAACTGTAATTTTTATCATAATGACATTTCACTTTATTAGTGTCAGCATGGCACAACTAGACAAGGTAGTGTTTTGATACCGAAACTGTCAAAACAAAGTTGACAACTCATACAAATCTGCAACTAATGAGAATACAATTGGAAAAAATATCAAAATAACTGAGTTTGACAGTTATGGTCACTAAGAAAGAGAGCACATTCAGCCCTAACACTACCTTGTCTAGTTGTATTATGAGTGTCAGTAGTTCATAATCCTAAAACGATTTACATACCTGACCAAAATATTAATATCAGAAACTGATTTAAACTACTGAGCTATACAATAAAAATCAACATATCAGAAATCGTTTTTTATTTCTGATCCAAAATATAAAAATCAAAAAACGATTTTTATTTTTGAGGAAAATAATATAAATCAAAAAACTATTTTAATTTTTGAGGAAAATAATATACATCAAAAAAAGATTTTTATTTCTGAGCAAAACAATAAAACTGAGAAAACGGTTTTTATTTTTGAAGAAAATAATAAAAATCAAAAAACGATTTCTCTTTGTGAGGAAAGAAATATACACATAGCCCATTAAGTGCGTTCACCTGATGAAATTGTTTAAGTGAATGAAAACACAATGTAAATATGCAATTCATCTAAATTTTTTATTCATGTATTTCTTCTTTACATTCTTACGTTTAAAAATGGAAAACACAATGTAAATATACAATTCATCTGAATTTTTTATTCATGTATTTCTTCTTTGCATTCTTAAGGTTAAAAAAAATCTAGATTTTGCTATTCATTTATGAGATAACGGGAGCAATAGGTAAATATAGGAACCAAAAAGTCTCCGTTTTAAAAAAAGGTTATTAATACTTTAGAAACAGTAATGACAAATAAAATTTAGTATTTTGTTGTGTAGCCACGTTATCTAAATCCGAATTTGATTTGGCCTTTCTCGTCTGGCTATTGAGATATTGTAACCTAAAACGTATTTAAAATAATCTGAAAGGTATAGTCGATACGAAAATATTCGACACCAAAAAGTATCGAGCTTACCCATCACTATTGTCCGCAAGTTAAATTGGCAATATTTCTGACTCTTCGGACGACAGTCTTGACCATCCAAATTTCAACGTGCTGAGGACTTCAACGCAAATTAGGATATAAATGATGAATTGGAGGACGATGTGTTTGAACATGAAAATGAATTAGAAGCTATACCAGTAACTGGTGTGAATGCTCAAAATAAAATTGAACATGAATTTCAAATCAAATGCAAGAAAAATTATCCAATCGAGGAGATTCCGTTGAATACGGTACCAGTATTAATGGAATTGATAATAACTGTAGCATGGAAGGATATTAAAGTCGTGAAAATGGCATCGATATTGCTTGGTAGCAAACCATTCAAATCCACTAAAGAAAACCCATCTCCAGACGCGACAACAATTTCAAGGTATTTTATTATATTAACCAATACTTTTCTTTTCATGAAGTTGTTTATTTGCTTCAGATATAACAAAAAGACTAAAATGACAGAAAACATTCAGTATCTTATAATAATACACGAGTACAACGACTACATGGGAGGGCTTGACCTAATGGATTCATGTTATGGTAGAAGCCGCATTAGAATAAAGTCATGCAAGTGCACAAATCGGCTAATATATCATATGCTGTACATGGCCATGATAAATGTTTGGATTCTATACAAACGCCATTCCAACCTGTGCCTCCGTCCAAATAAAAACTGAATTTGCATGAATTTATCATGGACATTTCTAGAGTACTAATGAAATCCGGAGAACTGAAAGCTCTGAAAGCCTTCCATAGCGGGCTCGTCTAACAAGTTCAACCGCCACGTGGTGTGCGTTTTGACAATGTCGATCACTACCCTAAGTACTTTACAACAGGAAAATTCCGTGCAAGAACCTCACGAACAACTGTATATTGCATTAAATTCGATATACCACTTTGGTTTAAATCGACAAAAAATGATTTTTATGAATTTCATTCAAATTAAGCTGTTTTACATCATAAATTATGTAAAAATTCATAAAAATAGAGATTTCCTATGTTTACCATATGTATTTTAGTTTAGTAAAACCACCCCTGGAATGTCCAAAACTCAAAATATGGCAAATAATCGTAGAACAAACGTTGTTCAAGATGTCAAAATCAGGCTTGACGAAGTTCTTAAAAAAATAGTTCACTTTTGAAAATTTCTACTATATTTGGTTCTATATTTCTTCTATCTCTTTAAACATTATTTTCTTATTAAATAGTAATATTTCTATTTAAATGGCATAAATGTTTTCTCACTTCGACATTTTTTTTGTCATATTCTATTTTTAGTTTCTAATATTTTAAAAATCTATTTGACAATTTCTGAATTTCATTTGAACTTTCACCAATTGGAAAGTTCTTGTAGTTTTCCCTATTATATGAATGCTATTAATTTATAATGAAACATCTTCGCGAATTATAGTTATGCAAAACTTTACTAAATTGCTGCCATGCAAGCCGCTACTTTTCGTACTGATAACAATGCCTGCTGCAAGAACTTTTATCTGCACTTGAGCTTTAGTTTTTAAGTGTTATTTTATCGTATTGTGCAAAATTAGCCATCTATTTTTTGGGGTATTCCTTAAACTTTTGTTTTTATAAGGAAATTTCCCTTTCTCTTGCTTGGAAGTTAATAGTTTTTTCTGACGTTCAATTTGTTTCTGGCAAACTTTTAAAAAGTTTCGCTTTATTTTTATAACATTCAGCTCTTTTACTCAGCTATTGTCCGTTGAAAGTTTTACGCTGACGCTGCATTATTTGAATTTGAGCAAATACAAAAAAAATGCCAAAAAACTAATGGTATTGGACTCGACAAAGTTTTACGGCGGGCATTGCAGCGGTTAAAAAACTTGCGCTCTAAAAATTCTCCATAACCTGCAACAAATATCATTGAAAAAATAAAAAAAATATAAAAGGCAGTCGAGTTTTGGGCGCTTAATTCGGAATTTTTGCTTTGCATTTTGGTTTTATTTTTCAATTTAGTCGTGTTATTTTTTGAGTTAGTTCAACTTTTTACGTTAATTATGTGTAAGTTTTACTCTAGTTGAAAGGCTTTAGCCATGAGTTTAGGAACAGTTAATGATTTTGTTTTTTCATGAATGTCTGTATATATCGTAAGCTTCATTAACTTATGCTTTAAGCTGCTAGTTAGTTAAAACGATTTAAGCAATGAAAAGTAGAAACCATAAATCGGACAATTCTGATAACTTTGTTTTGATTCTGAACTAGTAATGAAGTATCTTTGTCTGGGCCGAAGTTAATAAACCCTCACCAGCAGTTTTGAGTGTTTTCGAAATATTTAATGTTTTTTATTCTGGAGACGTCACTTTTCCTGATGCGTTATTTTTAAATACGTTTTGAAAATCAAACCTTATATCTAAAACATCTTGTCCATTTCTGTGCATTTTGATTTTTGTGGAAGATATGAAGGTCTTGTTATTTTGAAACATAATTTTATTTTTGAGGTAGACGGAGTTTTCATTATATTATAATTTCGAAAAATTATGCCATAATATTTTTCCATAGCAAATAAATATTACTTAATCTTAGCAAATAAATAGAGTGCGTGGCCCGTATGCTAAAGAAACGGGTTCAATTCCCAGCTTAGACAAAATCTTTTCATTTGAATTAATATTTTGGTTCGGTTATGAAAAGCTTCTTGAGAACATGAGTCGTTCGGAGTCGGCATAAAACTCTTTGGTTCAGTTCACGATCATTTGTGATCAAAACTTTAATAACACACTCCACACATGTGCGAAAATTTTTTTAAACAAATGTGACATGCATCCTCACGGACACTGCTTCCGGAAGACATTCTATAGGTCCAATTGTGCTTCTTCTTAGCCTTATTAAGACGTGCCTTCAAGAGACATTTTCATAAACCACTTCTGGAAGACATTCAAATAGCATTTAAATTCAATTAAATTGAAAAAAATGCCGTGTAAATCGAGAAAAGGGATATTTTACAAGGAGTTTTTTAAACCCCCAACCAAACCCAAACACTTCTCATTACCAATACCAAAATCGAGAACAAAAAATCGGGAAGAGGGATATTTTTTCGTGGAATAGAATGCCTTCTTAAAGTTCTTCCGTAAAACATCTACTAAAATCCTGTCATTGATGCACTCAAAGAAATCTTCCATTAACAACATTTTGAAAGCACTTCTTGACACTGTGCCAACTTGGTGCTTATTTCACCAGATTTGGTGCACTTTGTAAATTTTGGCGCAAGAAAAATTAGGTTAGGTGCTAGGTGCATTTTTTGGTGTTTCTTTTTTAATTTCAGAGGCACCAAATTTGCCTAAATATTTAATAGAAATCGATCTCAAGATGTGACTGAAAGTACAAGTATATGAAAACAAAAGTAATTTTTGTGTTAGATTCGTTAAATAAGCTTAATTTAAGTATTTAAAATTTGTATAAAACTGTTAAGTAAATTGTTTTTAAACATAACAAAAAAACTGGCAGTTGAGAATATAATTAAATTTTTGAATTTAATTTGGTGCTGTATATTTTTAAAAACCTAATAAGTCTGGTGCATTTTTGAGGAAAAAGCGCATTTTTTTGGCCTTTTTGGTGGATTTTAGAATTGAAAAGTTGGTAGCACTGCTTCTAGAGAAGACTAAGGAAAGCAATTCTCTCAATGACATGGATATGTTAAAAGAATGCATTCTGGACATAAAAGTGGAACTGATGGAATTCAAGACTTTTCCATCCACTTTACCTTCCTTTGGAAGCACTTTTTTGCTGGTACAATTGGTCAAAAAAGCTCGACCAAGTGCTTTCAAGGTCTGAAATGGCCAATTCGTTTTTTTTTTGTATTTATTTTTGTGGAATTTAAAATTGTTTTAAATTAATATCTTATTCATATAACAAATATATAAAAATAAAAATATGTATAGCTATCAAAAATAATCTATATTTTTTTATATTTGGTGAAATAAAACAAAAATTTGTGGTAGATATTGTAAAACATTAGGGCATCGTGTTATTTTTAAAATGTTTATTTATTTGGGTAAACTGGTCAACATATCTTATATAACTTAATTTTTTAGGGAAATATTTAGAATAACCGAAATCGGTTACATAGAAAGTAGGCGTGTTAATTGGCCGATCCCGCCCATTTTTTAATGTACATACATTTTATCTTTAGTAGTTAAAATATAAGTTTTTGTTAATGTATCTTTATTTTTTCGGAAAAATATCGAATTACTGATTTTGGTTATATGGAAGGTAAATCAATTATACTTTGAGTTTGGTTAAAACTAACACCAAATATTTCATAACACAAAAAAGCTATGTAAATCAAATGCCATCTCTCTAGGATTAATTTTACTATTTTCTGCCGCTTGGTATAAGGGCTCGTTACTCTGTGTGCCGTTTCCCTGATAATATTTTATGGGCGTTGGAAAAGGAAAGTGTCAACTCCCATAACACCCAAATGTGCTATATCGAATAGCTTTGAAATTGTAGGCCACACAGCCTCAAAATTCGGTACTCAAACGCAATTTACACGTGCCGTTTTCCTAATAACATTTTATGGGCATTGGAAATGAGGGAGTGGCACCTGTGATGCATCCCAAAATTGCGATATCAAATACCTTTGGAATTGCAGGTGTTAAAGAATATTTTTAAACATTCAGCGCCACGTCTGCACGATTAAATCTCTTGGACTAAATTTTAAACTTTTTTGGATTACATATTACACATAGGAGAACACCAAAAAGAGATTATCTTTTAATCTAAGGAAAAGTTTGAAATTTTTCAATCCAAAAAGGATTAGTTTTAAATCCGCAAAAAGTTGAAAAAAGCAATCTAAATATCATCTTCATATAAAAACTTTTGTGACCAGCTCATGATTTGAACACAAGTCCTCCGTTGTGCTGGTCCAACACCGTATCCACTCGACCAAATTAGTTGTTAACATAGTTTCGCTTATTTTGCATCATTACGAATGCAAGTAAGTTCTTTTCAGGAACGTGGGTTTGAGACCCAGCTAAATTAAACTAATGTTTGGATTAAAAAATAGTACTTTTTGGATTAAAAATTCCTTTAAACAAAAGTCTGGATTAAAAATTAACCCAAAATTTTTAACCGTGTGGATAATCGGTGAAAAAAATATGTTTTTAAAAAATGTGTTTAAATACATATTTTTTAATTTTATTACATAGCTTAAATAAAAAAATTTAATAATGTCAAAAATTTAAAAATAATTCAGTTTTTTTTTAAAAAATCTCCTTATATACCAAAAAGAGTTACAACCGCAATTAATGTTAGGAGGAATTCGTAAGAAAATTTAGTAATATTTTGATAAAGTTATGTAATTGTAATATTTACGCAAACTTTTGCAGTAAAATTTTCAGGTTTAAGGTATTAATTTTTAAATTTTTAAGGTATTATTAATCAAAAAAAAACTTCAGAAAAATATGTATGTAAGTATTAAGTAAGTACGAGAATGTTTTTAAGAAAAATCACTTCAAATTTCCTAAAAAGCATTTTTTTTTGTTATTCGAAGGTATTTAGTATTTAGTTATTAATAAAAAAAAAAAAAAAATAAATAAACTACTGAAAATTTCAGACTGCTGTCATCAAGTGAAAATAATGTCAGAAATTACCGGTGTTACAATATAACCTATTCAACGGCTAAGAATTGTTTTTCAAGCGATTTCTTGTGGACAAAGCTTGGATGCGAATATGTTTAATGCATATGCAAATACTACCGATGAAATATGTACTTAATATTAAAAACTGCTCAAAACATTTTATAACAAGCAAAACAGATAAAAGAACCTAGTAAAAAAGATTTTAGAAACTATATATTAAAATAGTCCAGAAAATGCATTTGAATTGCAACGAACACGGATGTTATGCATCAATTATTTATTAGTGCACAAAGATTTAAAAAACAAAAACCAATTCCTAAGTTATATACTTCATCATATGTATAACTCAAGAATTTGTTTACAAAAAAACTTAACTAATCGAATAAATAAGATTACCTTTCTTCATTTCTTGTTAAATTTATGTAATACTACATTTATGTAATACAAACATTTAGAATTTGTATTTAAATCATATAAAATCCACATAATAATTTATTATTATTTTTACTTCTGTTTTCTTAAGGATATCAAAATTATAATTTACGTATCTAACTGTTCATGGGCACGCGATTTGAAAAAAAAATGCGGTTCTCGGTGGAACTTTCAAAAAACGGTCGGACTGTGATAATATTCAGTGTTGTTATTAAAAACTATGAGAGTTTCAATCTATTTTCAAATCATAATCTTTTATGATACTTACTGTAGTCAATATGTTTTTGGCTCGCCATGTTATAATATTTTGGCGACAGGATCGCCACATAATTTAATTCGCGACCCAAAAACATATTGACTACATGGCGATCCTGCCAGGAGTAAAAAGTATAATATAATATCATATGTTTTGTATTCAGCCATATGGGTACATGTGTGCGAATGAGATAGATAGTAGTGCTTAGTATGAACATATGTTCTTATCGTAGAGGTGCATTACTTTAACTTAGTTTGAATATTATTGTAAATGTTCTCGAAAATTCTTACAGTAGAGGTTTTTATATTATTACTTATTTTAAGAAAAGCTTGTTTTATAATGAAATACATTAATGTAAATTAAATAGTAAATAATATGTATAGGTATACTACAACCTCACCCTTAAAAGAAAAAATAATTTATTTTGAAATTTATGAAAAATTAATTTGTTTTTTGTGTTTTAACTTATACAATCTATATATATAAAATAGGATGTGTGTATGTATGTAACGTATGGACTCCAAAACGGCTGAGCCGATTTTGATGAAATTTTCAGGTAATGTTCATCTTGGTACGGTGGGTAACATAGGCTATATTTGGACCCGATAGGTGGCGCTGGGGTGGACTTATATCGAAAATTTGAATTGATGGACCAATTTAACTGAAATTCAGAATGTATGTTTGTTTGATCATAAGAAAGTAATTTGTGTATAAATGGACACGGTAGGTGGCGCTGAGGTGGACTTATTTCGAAAATTCGATGGCGTGAAAAATATATAAATACTTTTAATTTTATTTTATAACGAGGGGAGTAGCGAAGCACACCGGGTTCAGCTAGTATTTTAATATAATTCATACATTTACAAGATTTCAATTTTTAAATAAAAGGATATAATTTTTACAAACATTTCTTTAACATATTGTTATGGTATTCTTTAAGTGTTCCATTTAAATTTACTATTGAATTTACTCCTTTTTTATTTACAATTATGAATGGACCAATATAAGGAGATTGATTTTTTCTTCTATTCATCCTTTTTATCAAAACTTTATCTCCAATATTTAAATTTAACGGATTTATATTCTATTCATATATTTTATTCTATTCATTTTTGCAATATTTATTAATTCGTTTGCTTTTTGTAAAGAATATTTTAATCTATGTTTCAGTTCTTGTGCGTAATTGTCTGTATTATATACTATTGATTCGAAACGATTATCATTTGGAAGATTTGCAAGTTTTCCAAAAATTAGCTCAAACGGTGTATAATTTGTATCAACATGAGGTGTTGTGTTATATGAAAAAGTGAAGTATGGGATCCATTGGTCCCATTCTTCATTTTTACAAAAGTTTAACAAATATTCATTTAATACTCGATGGTTTCTTTCAATCGAGCCTAGAGTCTCATGGTGATATGGAGTGCTAAAAATTTGTTTAATATCTAATAAATTGCATAATTTTGACATTAATTCATTGAGGAATTCTGTACCTCTATCCGATTTTAAAATTTTAAAGTGACCGTATATTAAAATTATGTTTTCAACAAGTGTTTTAGCAACAGTTTTCGCGTCTTTTGTCTCCACTGGACATGCTATTACATACTTTGTTAAGTCGCACTGCATCGTTAGTATGTATCTGTAATTGTTGGATAAGCGTAGGGGACCTACTGTGTCATAAATAATATGTATAGCTATACTACATTACATTTAACGGTTAAAGAGTGAAGTCTGAAAAGGGGGGGGGGGGGAATATTCGATTTTAAAAAATTTTTCTTTTAAATTTAAAAAAATAATTTTTTTTTCTCCCAAGATTTCTTATAAAAAATTTTTTTTTTGATTCGCCCGGAGGTATGAAATCTTCCAAAGATACGTATACCCGTCCTATACGCATGCACGATTTACATTGTAGATCCAGCCCGAATCAGCCGGGACAGACAGATTGCACCTACCTACTAAAACACATCCCCTATAGGCAATTTTCCACTAAGCACATTAATTGGCTTTTCAGCGGAATTTAAAAACTGAATAAATATAAAACGCGTATTTAAGTATATTTGATTCTATATAAATAAGCAACATCGAATTAAAATAATAGTGATTATTAATTTAAGGTACTCGAAATAAGCATCCTGAGCTCAAAAGCAATCCAAAACACTATACTCATTTTAACTGGTTTGCGGCCATTGTCCAACCCAAGGACCTACTTGGAAATGAGATAAATCTCATATCCGCCAAATCAAAATCCCAATTAGTTGGATATGCATTTGGGCCAACGCAGGCATAAACTTGTGTGGAAAAGAGATATACTCTGGCACACCAATCCAGGTGATAGTGTGAGTTCGTTCAAATTTCAAATTAGGAAGCCACGTGAGCACGTAAATCACAATTCGATTTAAAATGAAAACATTGAATAATTAAAAAGCAAGTTTTAAGAACGATTCATATTAGATGGTGCTTACTTTATAAAACATAATATCGAGACAAAAAGGAGAAACAGAACAATCTCAATTACCAATATTACATTGTTATAAAACTGCGTTAGGTATAACAGGATGAAGTTAAATTGATTTAATTATTTAAATGTAATATAATTTTCCGTTTTAAGACGTCTACCGAATCCGAAAAATTAATCATGTTGAAGTTAACATTGAAATCACTGTCGTAAAAGTTCATGAAGAGCGTAATTAGAACTGCACTGACTCAACTTGAAAAACAGAAAATGTCTAGTTCCACTCCTTGGGATGTTAAAATTTAGAGCTGAGATGAGATATTCCGAATTAATCTCGCCACGAAGTAATTTATACAGAAACATGACATTAAGCATCATTCTTCTGCTTCTTAGGGAAGGTAGTAAAATAATCAGGGACCGTACCGGTTATGGTTTTTATCAAAAAAGTCGGATATTAACAGTTATCATTTAACTTTTATTTTTTCCGACAAAAATACTAGTTATTTAATGCCTTTTATTTTTTTCGGCAAAAATAACCGTTACTTTTGACTTTTATTTTTTAGGTCAAAAATAACAGTTATTTTGTGCCTTTTATTTTTTCGGTCAAAATTATCAGGCAATTTGAATTTTTTTAAAGGCAACTTGAACGGCAAAAAAAGTTTTATGCAATTTTTATCGTCTCATCAGCGCGCACATTTTGAGCTATAAAACTTTTTAGTTTTTAAAGTTTTTTATTCGGCCTTTGAAAAAATACATATTGCCTGATATTTTTGACCGAAAAAATAAAATGCACAAAATAACTGTTATTTTTGACTTAAAAAATAAAAGTCAAAAGTAACAGTTATTTTTTCCCGAAAAAAAAGGCAAAAAATAACAGTTAATATTAATTTTTATAGTAACAGCCAAACATTTAAAAGGCATTTAAAATTCGCGAAGCTGCTGCCATTACGATAATAATGATATATTTAAAAAAGGCCTGCGGCCACTTTTTTGTTATGCCTTTTTCATGTGAAAATTTTAAAATAACAGTTATTTTCGGTCCCTGAAAATAATCTAAAGGCGTATTTCATACGATGGGACCATAATATTGGGGTTCCAACGACTATGACATAAAGCAAAAAGTAAAAATTGTTTTTGAGCGGATTCTATGGTGTCGATGTAGACATTATATTGTGGGTTCCATACAACTGATGCATATTCAAGAATTGACCTTACGAGAGAGGTATATGATAATTTAGTAGCAAAGGGATCACTGAATTTTTTAGCCCATCTTTTAATGAAACCAAGGCCTTATCACCATATTAACGTGGAGATTGAAGCAAAGTTTTGAATCCATAATAAAACCAAGATCGAGAAAACTGTAAACTATTTCTAAGTTAGTGTTATTTATGGAGTAATTTATGTAATTAGCAGATCTACGTGAGACTGTCATTTGCGTACATTTTTTTAAGTTGAGATTTAATATATTTAAGCTACACCAGTCCACTAGTCTATTTAGATCAGATTGTAAAAGATTTCGTTCTTCGGGTGATTTGCAACAAAGAAAAAGTTTCACGTCATCAGCGTACATCAAGACGTTACAGTGTTTTATTACCGAAGGAAGATCATTAATGAATAGTAAAAACAAAACCGGTCCAAGATGACTGCCCTGAGGTACGCCAGAAGTGACCGAAATACTTTTTGAAAGAGAATTATTATATAAAACCTTTTGAGTACGTCTAGATAAATACGAATTCATCCAATTTAATAATGTGACAGGAAACCCAATAAGGTAGAGTTTTTTCAAAAAAAGATTATGATTAACACTGTCGAAGGCTTTGCTAAAGTCCGTATAAATAACAGCAGTCTGCAGTCCCAAAGTAAAACCATTTATAACACGCTTAGTAAACTCTAAGAGGTTTGTTGTAGTGGACCTACCCTTCAGAAAACCATGTTGAGAGACAGAAATGGTGGAAGACACGGAGTGGGTTAATTGATCAGTTATGATTTTCTCAAATAACTTAGGGATTGCACTTAATTTTGCAATACCTCGATAGTTAGAAACATCTATCTTGGAGCCAGATAATAGGAAAATAACCACTATGCAAGGAAATATTAAAAATATTTGCTAGAGGAATTTTATCAGAGCCGGTCGTAAAAAAAGATTTCACTTGTCGAAGATAACACATAACAATATTTGGGTCTATTACAGGAGTTTCAAAAGAGTTAACTTGTGGGAGAAAAGGATACACCGTGCTAGTATTAAATGGCATATCGGAGTAAGTTGATTTAAAGAAGTTTGCAAACATGTTAGAAATCACATTGTCACAAGATTTATTCCTTCCTGATTTATTTATTTATTTATTTATTTATTTATTTATTTATTTATTTATTTATTTATTAATTTATTTATTTATTTATTTATTTATTTATTTATTTATTTATTTATTTATTTATTTATTTATTTATTTATTTATTTATTTATTTATTTATTTATTTATTTATTTATTTATTTATTTATTTATTTATTTATTTATTTATTTATTTATTTATTTATTTATTTATTTATTTATTTATTTATTTATTTATTTATTTATTTATTTATTTATTTATTTATTTATTTATTTATTTATTTATTTATTTATTTATTTATTTATTTATTTATTTATTTATTTATTTATTTATTTATTTATTTATTTATTTATTTATTTATTTATTTATTTATTTATTTATTTATTTATTTATTTATTTATTTATTTATTTATTTATTTATTTATTTATTTATTTATTTATTTATTTATTTATTTATTTATTTATTTATTTATTTATTTATTTATTTATTTATTTATATATTTATTTATTTATTTATTTATTTATTTATTTATTTATTTATTTATTTATTTATTTATTTATTTATTTATTTATTTATTTATTTATTTATTTATTTATTTATTTATTTATTTATTTATTTATTTATTTATTTATTTATAAACTATCGACAAAAATGTTTAACAGTCTATTTATTGCATCTTAAATTACACTAAAACAATAATTATAATGGAATTATTATAAGATTATATAATTAATTTATACAATACTCAATACAGTTTGCTTAAATGCCTCTCTATTTTGAGTGAAATCTATACGAGCACTTACACTGTTATAGAAGGTGCACATGTTAAAAATCGGATCACTCCGGTCATAGTTAGTTCTATGGTGCGGAATGTAAAAAAAATCTCTTTGCCTAAAGTGTCTTTCCGGAGCATAAATATTGAGACGGGCGAGGATTGGCGCACAGTTAATATTATTCATGTAAAGATCTCGAACAAAAGTCATAAGAAAATATTTTCTTCTAGAACTCAATGATTTAAGCCCAATAAGTGCACATCGGGAGCTATACTCTGGCATAAAATTCCAATATAGTTTTTTCACAACAAAACGAGTAAAACGTTTTTGGACTTTTTCCAATCTTGTACTATGCGACTCATAAAATGGGTCCCATATTACACACCCATACTCAAGTATTGATCTTATAATGGAAATGAAAAGAGTCTTTAAGGTATACGGGTCAGCAAACTCTCTAGTGTTGCGTCTAACGAATCCCATCATAGCATTAACCCTGCTGATTATGTTGTCATAATGACCTGAAAATGACATCTCTTTATCACAGAATACACCTAGATCAGATTTAGAATCTACTCTAATCAAGGCGTTGCATAAAATTGAGTAATCAAAAAACATTGGAGATCTTATCATATAAAATGACATTATGTTGCATTTTGACAAATTTAACTTCAGTTTATTTAGCATACACCATGAGTGCAGACTATTTAAATCACTTTGTAAACTCCATTGATCACTGAGAGAGCTTACAGATTTAAAAATCTTAACATCATCAGCATACATAAGGCATTCTGAGTACTGTATAAAATTAGGAAGATCATTGATGAAAAGAATAAATAACAACGGCCCAAGGCGGCTACCCTGTGGCACACCTGAATGATTAATTATTGCTTCTGAGATCGTCTTTCCGATGCATACATTTTGGCTACGCCATAAAAGGTACTCACTAAGCCAAGACAAGAGTGAAGAATGAAAACCCATCAGACTGAGCTTATTAATTAGAATAGAGTGCTGAACTCTATCAAATGCTTTAGCGAAATCTGTGAAAATAACGTCTATTTGTTTACCATTCTCCAATTAATTTTTTATTAAGTGAGTGAATAAAACCAGGTTTGTAGAGGTTGATTTTCCAGAGACAAAACCATGCTGGCTTTTAGATATCGAATTTTTAATGCCTTGATAGATCTGCTTTTTCACCAAGGCTTCAAACAATTGGGGAATTGATGGTAACTTAGATATTGGTCTATAGTTTCCAATGTCTTGTCTTGATCCAGATTTATGAATAGGGACTATATTGAAACCTTCCAAATAACCAAAAATATACCTTTCTCAAGGGACAAATTAAAAATTAGTGAAAGAGGCTGAGCAAGTGCAGCAGCACATTTTTAAGGACGATTGGTGGGATATTATCGGGGCCAGCACCCTTATTAATATCGAGTGACAACAACTCGTTAAAAACATCTTCTACCGAAAGAACTAAACTGCCCAAATCAGTGATTCGCTCTCCATTATATAGCGATCGATCTTGATGTATAGGAACATTATCTAAAACAAAATTTGATTGGAAGTAGTCAGCAAACATATTACATGCTTCCTCAAAATTGTTCGATGTTTTATCTTTAAAATACATATTTTTAGGAAGACTCTTAGTTTTTCTCTTTTTATTAAAAAATTTCCAGAAAGCTCTAGGATTGCATTTAATATCCGATTCCAACGCCCGGACATTACTTCTATAAAGGGAGATCTTCAGAGTTTTATACTGTTTACGAGCCACAAGATAGTTTTCACGAAAGGACATGTTCAATTTACTCTTTTTGTATAGTTTGTTCATTAGGCTGGTTGTTACTTTTTAAAATCAAAATATTGAAGCGAGGACCCCGCCATTTTTTTTATTTACCCCAGATACAGTATCAAACTAAATTTTATTTCGATCGGACTACGATAACATGTGCCGCCCTGGAGTCAAAGGTGACACAATAAAAAAAAATTGTGAACCTCATTGGATGTATCTCGTTTAACCAATTTTAATGTTTGTAGTGTTTTTTTTAACTAATTACTGCAACGTGAATAAATTAAAAAACAATTCAAACGGCCTTAAGTTTACAAATCGAAAAAAAAACACAAAATTAATCTCACTATATTAGCATTATCTTGTTAGTTTTAAGCCAATTATTATGTTTAATAGATCTTTTAAACCAGTTTTCACTGTTGATTTAAGATAAAACAATTTTTCGGAAATTGGTGTGTGTCTAATATGCGAAATTATGTCTGAAATAATTTGAAAAAAAAAATTATAAATGCTATTTTGAAGAGGTTTTTAAATATAGAGTAGCAAATGGTTCCAATTTTGTTGATTAAAACTTAGACAAATGGAGCTTTTAACGCCTTTCGGGTACATTCTGGATACTGTCTTCTATATTTTTGTACAACCTAGATACAGAAATTAAAATAAATTGGTTTGTTTAAAACTTAATGATAATTTCATAACTTACTTGTAACAAAAATTGTTTTTGATTTTCATTCTTTGTTATTTTATCGTTAAACTCTTCGATAAGTTTAACGCCTCTTTCAGCTGTATCATTTATTACGCATAAATAATTTATAATATTTTTGCCTGTTTGATAGCTAATATTACGATTCCATTCATTAGGATCATCTTCAAGAAATTCAATTGAAATATTAAATCTTTTGAACAACTGTATAGACTTTCCACTTAAAAAATCTGTCGGAAAATCTTTGCGTAAAAATTTAGCAACTTCTTTTATGTTTATTTCAAATTTCTTAGGTGCTGCTTTAGAAAGATCTTCTTCTGCAAGAAAAGTTCCTTCCTTAAATTGTAGAAGCTTTTTTGCCATTTTTTTACGTATTTCTGTGGAAATTCTTTCGTCAAAAATAGAAAATACGGCACACTCTTCGCTAAGGTACTATAAATGATTCCTAAACTTCGATAAACATGCACAAGATATTTTTTCATCATCGTCTCTGAAGTCATACAATGAATCAATTGAAAGTCGTTCAAAGGAGCTTCAATTGCATCCGTCGCTGTACACAATGCCTTGATGTAAATCTTTATGATAAATGCACAAACTCGTTCCAGGGCCTTTTCTTCAGATTTTGATATTGTAAATTCTGATCGCAACAAAAATATCTTCAGGAAATAAATTCCTTTGGCCATCCACCTAGCGTGGTGGAATGCACCTGGAAGATGCATTTTAACTCCACCAGGTGGAACCCCTCCTAGCGTAATAATCACAAGCTCTATGAATTCTTTGTAATCTTTTCTTGGATCTTTGACTTTATTCATACAAAATGTCAAAATTTCATCACGTACTGAACAAATGGTGTTTTTTAAATAGTTGCTGGTATTAAAGTTTGATAGATTCGCTGTGTTAATATTTTTCCATTCATTTTTCAATCGTTTAAAAATTAAAATATCGGGTCCAGATGAAACATACAGTTTGGCCTCTGTGACAGCAGTTTGCAGAAGCAACTCCAAAACATGGTGACGACATGCTAAAAATAGAATTTCTCTTCCCAATTTCTGTTGCAGAAAAAATGATGCTCCGTTTAAGCGACCCGTATTCGAGGATGTTGTATCAAAGACAAATGCCTGAACCTTTTGTAGAAGTGACCAGTTCTCTAATTCATCATAAACGGCTAACGAAATATTTTTGCCGGTGCCTGATGAAATTTCTGGCACCCCCAGCAATTGTTCTACATTTGGAGCTGTCACGATTATTGGAATACGGTCGACATGTTTATCGCCAGTCAAAGTAGGAAGCAATTTTTTGTCCCAATGGATTACTGCAAAATTAGTATTAAAATTGTTAAAATCTGACCGAACTTTTTTAGCAGTTTCTTCGCGAAAATGCAAACGAGCATTGCGAATACTACTCCGGTTTATTATATAATCAGCAGGCTCTAGTCCTACACATTCGATGAAGGCTGTAAGTAAGTGCACGGCATCACGATCACTCACTTTGCATTTATCTAAGGCAGCTGAGACACGTTTATCTATAAGTTGTTTTTTACCACGGCAAACTCCAAGACCCTGTATATTAAATTCTTGATCTACATTTCTTGAATTGTCTTCACTATCCGAAGTTTCGTCAACTTCAACTTCCTCAGCTTCAGCTTCAACTTAAAATTAATATTTTTATTGACTTTCACTCACTAACTTAGAGTTTTGCACTCGTATTCATACAATTTTATTTACAAGCTATTAAAATGTTCGTCTTAAAAAATGTATGGAGAAATTTCAGGCACTCGACAAAATTTGTTTATGAATACGAGCGTTAGTATAGGATGTTTTTTTTAAGAGGTATAGAATTTCCGATAGGGATAACTGTCAAACTAGCTATCATACTGGTGAAGTGTCTCTGACTTTTTTTTTCAGTATACTTTGGCAAATTACTACGCAAAGACTTACACTAGAACAACGTTTACAAACCGTGGAAATTTATTTCCAAAATTCGAGCTCTGTTCGCCAAACTTACTGAGCAGCTAATACGCTATATATACAATGGATCTATTCATGATCACATTTACTTTTTTGGAAAATATTCATCCAAGTCGAGCCAAAATTTTGGTCGTTGCATTGAATTTGTTGTGTTCTATTTTTAAAAAAAAGTTCTATGCCTCTAAAAAAACACCATTTATATGAAATTACCTGGAAATATATTATCACCAATGATACTTCTTGAGTTGTCTTCGCTTTCCGAAGTGTCTTCATAGAAATGTTGTACTTGATCTTAAAATTAATATTTTGTAAAATCAGCCCCAACTAAGCTTTTTATAGAATTACCTTGAGAGCAACAAGCATAATTTTTCTTTCTTTTTGCAGCTTCGTTTTCCTGATATGTAAGTTTTCTTTTTTCTTTCTGAGACAATCTTATATCAACTCCAAGCATACATCCCGGACGACCCGGTTGTCTTTGCAAAAGTAAAAATTCTTTGTCTTCTTGAATTTTTATAAGCTGAAGAGCGTCTGCATGAGCAATGTAAAAAGGATTATGAACGCTTTCTTTAAAAAGTTTTTCTTTTGCAAGAAACCCTGCGGATCCTTTATTTTTACTTTTGCCTAGATTTTGCCATTCTTCATAAGTTTTTTTAATTTTCTTCACACAGTCCGAGTGATGTCTGGTTGGGATTCGTGCTTTTTTCCAAAAAATTAAACACTCGTCGATAACTAAATTTGCACTTTCACATAAATCCGGCTTTACTATTCTTAAGTTATAAAACAACACTTTTAGGCAGTCGAGAGTTGAGGGCAACTTACTGCCTAGAATACAAGAACTCGTTGCACCAATTATATAAATATTTTCTCGCGGCATTTTTATTTTATTTTATATAATTCGATTTAAACTCACTGTTATTCACTCTGCACCTTAAGTTTTCAAATAAAAAGGCGCGAAAAAACAGCTGATGCCTTACATTAAAGTGTTGAACACATTGGTTGTCAAAAAAAAAAAGGTGGCAACAGACGAACAAAGTTATATCATATTACTTTTCAGTAATTTGGTAGTAAGTATGTAGAAGACAAACTGTTTAACCAGATCTGCAACTATTAAGCGAATTTCAAATTTATTTAAAAAAATACCTCGGAAATACACTTCAAATATTAAAAATATGTTGAGAGCTTCATGAGATTAAATTAATATAAGAGCCAAATATATTGTTTTTTTTGCAACTTTGACCTCATATTTCCTTAGTATTATCTAGATAAAATGTTGTGTTGACAACCTGAATAAAAAATAATAGAAATACATATATAATAAAATTAAAAACAACAAATTTATTTAATAATTTAAAATTAATTAATTTTGAAACCAATATAGAGTTTTTTGTTATTTTTAACCTCAGGGCGGCAGGTGTTCCCGTGATCTGATCAAAAAAAAAATTTTTTATGTTACTGAATCTAGGGTAAATAAAAAAAATGGCGGGGTCCTGACTTAAATCGGACCAACTTTTTTTTTCTCCATACAAGTAATAACCAGCAAGTAATATTGTTCATACGGTTTTTTAATTTGAAGAGATCTCCACTAAACCATTCCGGCTTGGTGTTCTTCTTAATTTTCCTTATAGGAACAAAAGTCACAAATGCTTCGTTAACAATATTAATGAAAAATTCATAATTAACTAAAAGATTTTCCCCAAAAACTGTACGCCAATCGACACTAGATAAGAAGTTAGACATGCCAACATAGTCTGCCTTATTAAAAGCAAATACAAAAGTATCCTCTTCTAGAGCAGGTATACTTAAGGTTGCCGTATCCAACTGAATAAAAAGCGCCTTATGATGCAAAGAGTTATTTGACAATAGGAAACCAGCTTCGTTAAATTAGCATTAAGATCACGATCAGAAAAAACTAAGTCCAAAATTTTATTTAACTATTTTTAACCGAATTTAATTGACACAATCCCAACGAGAAGACGGAGTCTAAAAATTCTATTTCAACAATATTACTCATAGAGCTTCGAATCATGCTCATAATTTCATTAGAATATGACCAAAAAGTATTGCCCAAGTTGAAATCACCAAGAACTAATGGATAATCATTGTCCTTAAGATTGAATTTCATAAGGGGTGGAAAGCTGGAGGCTTTACGTTTTGAGTTAACAAAACTGTAGAAAAGTTTTGGATTATCTTTAAATTGAGATTTTATGTTAATTATATAAGAAAAATAGCATTGTTTATTTAATAGTTGATATCTATAACGACAAGAAGAATAGGAAGCAAAGTCTAAGCTAGAACCAGATATTTTATATTTTTTAAATAAACGATTTTTAAAATTTTTTAGTGCCTTTAGATCATTTGTAAGCCAGGGTGGATTCAAAGGATTGGAGCAACACTTTTTTTTTGGGACGGACAATAAGAAACACCTTTGCAGAGTATCATTAAAAAACTGTACCGAAGATTCGACGTCATAATATGAATATGATGTTTCGCTGGTAAATGAAAAAACCGTTTGAATCTACTTATTCTGAATCAAAAGTTACATATTTTTTTCCAAAAACATCACTTTATTAGCCAGTGTACGTCGCACGTTTTTATGCGAAACCTAATACTTTCCGGGGTGCCACGTCGCACGAAAACGTGCAAAAAAAGTAGTTTAACATTTGACCTAGTCATGCGTTTTCGTGCGATGCTACATACAATTTTAAATGTTTTATTGTTGTCCAATTCATCCAACTTTTACTTTTCTTTTACACATTCCTAGCAAACAATCTTCCTCGCCTCCGCACAGTAGTGTTTCGTCTAGAAAAGGTAGGTGGACAAGCTAGGTTTGTAGCTGCTGAATGCATTTGACAGTTTTTATTTTGGCAAAAAATTTAAAGCAAATATATACTGTTTTTGTATTGGTCTGTTTTAAAATGATTGAATTTTAAATGATAATAATAAAGTTTTTTATATTTGATGGAGCGAAACTTTCGTGTACCTCTTGTATTCGGGCTGAATTTTCGTTTTGTGTTTGTCTACTTTGTTTCCTAGAAATATTAAACTGTTTAACTATAGTTTTTTTAACTATAGTGCACGAACCTCCAGCCAAAAGTTGAGTTTTTTGAAGAATGGCTTAAGGGTCTAGTCTGGTTAAATAGACCAAAATATGCATTTTGGATAGCTATAACTATGAAGAATATCATACTAAATTTTTAATGGCAAATCGAAATTTGTAATGGTTTAAAAGTTATGAGCCTCCGAGCAGACCAAAGCAGGTAACGCACTATAATAAAAACTGTAACTTTTTTTGCATTTTTATTTATTTGCGGGTTGTGAAGGGAGGGCGTGGCAACATATTTTTTTAAACCATCTCGTACTCGAAAAAATCTACAATCATCATAAAATACAGTGGTGGTCACGAATTTAGCACACTTAAAAAATTACAGTGAATACTTAAGTTTTCTACTTATTCGTTTAAAATTTTTAATGAACTTTTATGAAATATATACAGTGTTGCGCAAACCAATAGCAACAAAAAAAGTGCGCTGCAACAAAATCGTGTATCTTTTTTAATATTGGGGACACACAAAAATGATTATAGGAATCAAAGCTTATATTCATACATCATATATAAAACAAATCAAATTCAAATTTGGTTTTGTTTTTTTTTTAAATTAAATTTCAAATTAATGTGGCTACATTCCATTTGTCTGAGAGCAAAACAAAAGCAACAAAAGTTGTAAAATGTAAAAAGAGAACAGAAGTTCCAAGAATTACCGGTAAAAGTTCCGTTATTGTAAAACACGTGTTGTGTGTAAGTCATAAACAATTAAACTTAGTTTTGTTTTTGCGCTAGTTGTGACATTGACTGTTCCATTTATAATGGCACGTTTTAAATACTGTGAAGCTCTTAAATTGCAAATTATTTCCGAATATAAAAACGGAAATTCACAAATATCTAACGTGAAACAGTTTGATATTAATCAGTCAATAGTTTGCAGATTAATAAAGAAATATACCATTACAAAAGACGTAAAGACGTATTATTAAAGAGGGCGGCCGCGGAAGACATTGCTGCGTAATGACAGGAACATTTGTGGCGTGTTCAAACGAAATGCATTTGCCACATCCAAAGAAGTTGTTCGGACAATTGATTTAGATATCCATCACAGCACTGTTTGATGACGAGCCGTTGAGAACGATTAAAGAAGTTACAGATCGGCGAAAAAACCTTTGCTTACAGCTAAGCATTTAAAACAAGGTGAGGTGATACAATTAAAACAATTCTGTCTGAAATTGTAACAACAAGTTGCAATTTATTGTTTTTTAGACTCAGTCTTGCAAAAGAGCACCTAAATTGGACCGTTCAAAAATCGAAAACCGTTTTTTAGCGATGAATCAAAGTTCAACTTGATTAATTCAGATGGTACACGACTGTACCACCCAGGTACACGACTTGAAGCCCGAAACTGCAAAATAAATTTTAAGCACGTAGGCGGTGGCATTATGGTCTGCACTTGTTTTTTCTATAATGAAGTTGAATCATTTAAAAAAATCGATGAAATTATGGATCGATTTGTAGGTAATGACATTTTAGAAAGCAAAATGCAACCGCATTCAGAGTGGAATATATAGCTTCAGTGAACGTTTCAGCCCGACAACGACCCGAAGCACACTTCAAAGCTCATCAAAGATTACATTAGAGGCAATTTGATTCAAAACCTTGATTGGCAAGCACAGTCACAATGACTTGAATCCCATTGAAATTTTTTTTGGGATTTTAAAGGTAAAAGTTTCTGGTCAAAGGTTTTCCAATGAGACTGCACTGTATGAAGCCCTGAAAGTTAATTGGGAACATATAACTAATACCAACATATCTAATTTAATAGAGTCGATGTCGCTCAGATGTGCAGCGGTTATCAAGAATAATGAATCTTACACAAAATATTAATTATGTTGCTTTTGTTTTGCTCTCAGACAAACTGTATGAAATCACATTAATTTTAAATTTAATAAAGAACACAAAACCAAATTGGAATATGATTTGTTTTTAATTGATGTATGAATATATGCTTCGGTTTCTATAATCATTTTTGTGTCTACCTAATAATTAAAAAGATACACGATTTTGTAGCAGTGTACTGATTTTGTTGTTATTGTTTTGCGCAACACTGTATATTTAATCCTCTGTATTTCTTATATACACTTTTTTATTTAAATTTTTTTTTTCAAGAACTTTAAGTCAAGTACAAAATAAAAATAAACATTTACACTTGGTCATGAATTTAGCACACGAGCAAAAAAATGTCTGGGATAAAAAATAAAATCAAAATTTATTGCATAAAACTCAATATTTCTTAAGAAATCCCTTATTCCTTATTACTGCATCGCATCTACTTGGAAAACTTTCGACCAAAGCTTCACAACGGTACTTTAGAATACTATACCAAATCCTTTGGATTTGGGTTCACAAATCTGGAAAAGTTTTGGGTTTTACTGTTAGTATTTGCTGCTCGACATCCCTCCACAGATTCTCAATCGGGATGAGGTCCGGTGATTGCACTGGCCACTTCAAAATACTAACATGACATTAACACGAGTCTTCCAAGCAACTCGCAACTGTTCGAACAGTGTGCTTTGGATCATTATCCTGCATAAAACGCCATTAAAGCGGCAAATTATCTTCTGCAAATGGTAACATGGTATTGACAAGTATGATTATGTAAATGTTCTGAACCATTTTTTTATCAATTTTAACAATCGGACCAACTCCGCGCAAAGAAATCGCCGCCCATACCATGAAATTTCCACAACCGCCCTTCAGGAAATGTGAGCATTCCCGGATGTTACCAGGCAACATTCCATGGAATGTAGGAAGCATTCCCCTTTGTTGCACACTCCATTCAGTGTGACCAGAAGATTTTTGAAAAATATGCTTTTTGTTAAAAAATATGCTTGTAAACAAAGCATATATCAGTTGATTTGTACTTACCAAAAGACTTTTCAAGACTTATGTTCTCTTAAAAATAGTCAAATACTTTTCTTACAGAGAAAACTTAATTTTTAAATCAGAAACTTATAGGTGTATTACATATTGTCACCTAAAATATAAAAACCCCAACAACATTTTTAATTTTTTGTAGGGGAAGCCAAAAACGTTTTTAAATGGGACATATTTTAGATTTAAAAGCCGTTTTTGGGAAAAATGCCTAAAAATGACTACTTAATAAATGAAATTATGAAGAAAGTATCACTTTACAATCTACTATATGTGCTATTTTAAAACGTTTTTGTCTTCTCCTATAAAAAATTATGAACGTTGTTATGGTTTTTAGAATATTAAGTAACGATATACAATATACAAAAATAAAATTCAGGCACATCTTCGAGATCAATACTTAAATTGTTGCTTGCATTATTATCATAGAAGTTCGCATTTCTAAATTTTTTTATTAAGCTATCTGGTATTTAATAGGTATTACAACACTTTTTTTAAACATGTAGCCATGTTTTTACATTCAACAAATTATTTAAGAGTTTTTCTTTCATTCCATTTCGAATTTTCGTTTTAATAAGATTCATATAACTAAAAATTTTCTCACCTCAGCATTGCTTGCTAAATGGTAAACTATGCGAGGAAAGCACAAATTTTGATAAATCTTCTTCAGATTCCCAACTTTGATCAATAACTTTTCTCTGCTTTGTTGCTTTGAATTCACTTTTAAAAATAGTTAAAAGAAATAAATATTGTTTGCAATAATAGGGATATTCACGATTTGGAGCATTTGTGATAAATTTTTGCAAAATTTACAATACTTACAACTTTGTGAACGAACCTTCAGTAAAGTAGATATTGTATTTTTAAAATCAGCTGATTTTGGTATGAACTTCTGTTTGGAAATATTAATTTAAAATATTAATTTAACTAAAGGAAATCATACAAAAATTGGAATTAAAGAATAAATTATATTAATTTTTATTAAATAAACTCACAGCGTAGCATGTAGCTTGCTCCATGCTGAGTAGAAATGCTTTTACAATCAGCTGATCTAATACACAACGAAATTTACACAGAATACAATAGTGTTCCATCGTTGTATTTTTTCCACAGGGTTGTATTTTGAAAACTGTGCATTTTGTTTTTGTTATATTACAAAATTTACTACAAATATCAAATTTATCAAAAATACACAATACAAGGGAAAATACAAAACATCGTGAATACCCCTAATGTTTTCTTAAGTAAATTACTTACTGCTGTAATATAATTCATAAAAAATCCAACCAAACAAACATATAAGCAAATTTACTTCACTTTTTAAGCTGCGCCAAGTTATTAAATGAATTGCAATAAAATTGACAACGAAGAAGTTAACCACAAAACGAGTTCCTTATATTGCGTTTCACAAGGTGGTTCAGAGATGAAAAAATATAAAATGTCGATAGCCAAAAATAACCACTTAGTAACCAAATAGACATTTTTTATTGCAATTTTTGTTAATTTTAAAAAATATAGGAATACGCAAAATATTCCACTTTTTATTCTGCATATTTTTATAAAAAAATATGCTTCCCGAAGGTAAAATATGCCAAAGTGGAATATAATATTCCACTCTGGTCGCACTGACTCCATTGCTTTTTTTATATAGCATGTCATTAGAGGGAAACATTCCTCTCAGCTGTGTTAAAAATGAATGTGGAAACATTCCTCTCTGCTGTCTTTAAAAGCGAATTACAAGCAGTCCTCTTCCCTGTTCTAAGAATTAATGTGGAAACAATCCTCTCCCTTGTTACGAAAATGTCCGGCCAGGATTCGAACCCGGGAATCCTGAGCGACAGTCAAGCGCGCTACCACTAGATTATCGAATTCTACGATAAGCGGCTAGAGGACGCCACACATATTGTTTGCCGTCAGATCCGAACTTTGATTCATCACTCCAAAGTACATTTTCCAAAAACTCATTGGCCTTTTTAAATGTTCTTCTGCAAACGCAAGACTACATTTAATATTTTTTTTTTTATGGGTCGATAGCCTTTGTTGCTAGTGCCTATTCTCATGTAATATTATTATTTATAATGGTATTTCATTTAAATAAATAAATAAATAAATAAATATTTTTTGCAACACATGTGGTTTACGTTAGGCTATACAGCCACGCAAACTGTTTTCATTCAAGCGTCTTCTTATGGTTTTTGAGAACACATTTATGCGATATTTTGGTGAAATTTCATTTTAATTTAATTTGAGATCTTAAAAGGAGTCTAAGTGAATTTGAGATCTTAAAAGGAGTCTAAGTTGTTTTTCGCGCTCTAGGTCGCTGTCTTACATTTTTAATGCTGCCATACGGCTCTACATGTTGAAATGCGTTATATACTACCTTTCTGGAACATCTTAGAAGCAGAGCAATCTCTGAAACTGTGCTTCCATCATTTTTCATTTGCTGAATCAACTGGCGCTGAGCCTCTGAACACCAGTAGTCTTTCGTCATACCTTTTAGCAATTTTTTGTTAGAACTCAAATATAAACATAATAAATTTAGCAAATTTTACCAGTAAATTTAATCAACCAAAATAAAATAAGAAATGGAACAGTAATTCTAAACTGTGCTAAATTCGTGTCCAGCATTTAAACCACATTGATTGCAACTACTTGAAATAAGTAAGAAAACGTAAGAATAACTGAAAAACCAACTAACGGTTCTGTGAGTTAACTTCATAAACAACAGTCGGCAAACAATATTTGTTTACAATTCTTAAGCTAAGATGTTAGAACTTTTAAATTAGAGTTACTAACATAGTGTGTGCTAAATTCGTAACCACCACTGTAGTTCATTTCAACGCCGTAGATAGGTGTTTCATAAGGGGGGAGGGCGGTTTAGGTTAGGTTAAAGTGGCTGTCATTTTTCAGAGACACACTTAACCCATCGAAGCCCATTGTGATACCATGGGGTTAATTTCCCTACTCAATTTCTATTAGAACTAATGTGAGCTGTTAACAAAACTGTGGATTCTGATGGGTGATGGGAAGACGGGGAGGGGGGGAGGTTGCTGAAGCAAAAAATATAAAAAATCGATTCAATCGCTTCATTTGGAGCAGGACGACAAGTATTTATTTAAGCAATATACCGAAAAAAAGACATTTTGAAACGAAAAACATGTATTTACATTAAGGCGCCTCACGAAAAAAGTTGTTCGGGGCAGTTCCTCAAAATAATCCTTGCCTTATGTTATGATGATTCCCCAAATATTTCGACTTTAGCGATAGCCATCCTTGAGCTTCCATGGTTTGAAATAACCTCTAAAAATCGAGTTTTTTGTAAAAATATTGGCTGGTGTGTTAGTTAGAAAAAATGAAATGGTCTGAAATAATATTTTTGAAAAAGTTCTCCCAATCTGCATCAAAAACTTTTAAATTTTTGCATTCAAATTAAAAATAATGATGTTTTCGTGCACTTTTATGATTTTTTTTAGTTATTTTCACTAAAGTTCAAAAAACTTAATTCTTTCTAATGATATCCTCACTGGTCTGAATTGCTGGCCAGAATTACTTAAACTGAAAAAAATAAAACTAAAATATTAATTATTAAATAAACACCTACTGAAAAGCTATTGAATGAAATTTAAAAAAAAGCTATGAAGTTATCCAAATTTTTAAAGTTTTTGTATGGAAATAAAATAAAAAATATCAAACATTTTTTGATGCGGATTGGAAGAGATTTTTCCGGCCTATAATTTCTGATAGTTTGTTTTTTTAAAACTATTACGCCAGCCAATATTTTTACACAAAAATCGATTTTTAGAGGTTATTTCAAACCATTCCAGCTCACGGATGGCTATCTGTAGAGTCGAAATATTTGGGAAATCGTCATAAGCCCAGGTTTATTTTGAAGGAAAGACGCGATCAATTTTTTTCTTTTCTATGGAGCATTAGGCGCCTTAATATACATAGTTAGTCCATTTATTTTTTTGGAACGCGAAGCCAATTTATCAATGACAGTTTCACCGTTCATACCAATATCCTTATGCATATTTAATAGCGCTAAACCATAACATCATTCAAGACCTAATACTTTATCGATTTTTTTTACAACAGTATAGTCAAAGCTGACGTAAATTAATATAGTTTATTGTTAAATAAATTCCAACGAAAAATTCTGGACTCGTAACTGCAAACATTAATTGTTGGAAAGTGTCACCGCTAGAATTTGAGGAGAACATTTTTTAAAACAACTTTGCGATAGTCACACACAGCTTAAAAAATCGTGAAACTGACAAATATACAAATGAAATTCACTGCTACGTTCATTTAACAACACTGTAGGGACGTCAGAAAGACACACGAAGATGCCGAGAATGTATACTTATCTTTTGAAAGTAGAATTTAGTGGCATACTCAGTTATTCCCAATCAGACCAAAATCTCGAGATATTCGCGATTGAAATTTGGACACTTAGACCCATTTTCCAAATAAGGAAAATATATTTTCCTTATTTTTGGAGAACAAAAATTTTGACCACCTTCGATTTTGTTTAAAATTTCAGAATTTAATCTACTTATAAAAATACTAATTTGAGTAAAAAAATGTTAAGATTTTACGTTTAACATTCAAATTTCGTCAAAATGAAGAGAAATGCAAAATTGCTTAACCTTTGAAAAATCATAGATAACACAAAGGCTAACTTGATTTTCACATTGGAAGTATTTTCGAAAATACAACAAAAAGTAACTGTTAAAATACTAAAAAAAAATTTTTAAATGAAAGTCAAATGATGGTCAAATAACAAAAATCTGAATATCTCGAGAATTTGATCTGATTTGGAAGAACTGAATATGCCACTAAATTCTACGACCGAAAATTAAGTTTACGTGTCTCAGCGTTTTTTTGTGTCTTTTCAAAAGTTGAAAATTTTCCTACAGTGTAATTTAACGAATAATGAAGCATTGCTTATCATCATTTGAATTTCAGAGACTGGCTTAGAATAATTTTGTTCAATTTAAATGTATACGTTCTGCAAACGCTAGTACGTAAGCAACAATACATAGGAAAATAAATATCTGTGCTTTTATTTAATACTAGCTGATATACTCGGTATTACTCAAGAGTAATTTATATAAACATTTTAATATACACTTCTCGATTTAATGTTTTTTTAAATATTGGAATTTTAAAAACATGTTGAATTTAAGTTTGAGACCACTATAAAAATATTTGTTAAAAAATTTACCGTGCTTTTTAAACGAAGGAATAATTTTATCACTGTTTTTTCAAAATCAAAAACTGTTTTTTAGTTCTAAACTGAATTTACTGGTTACTGGTAAACTTGTTACTTGCATTTCGCTTATGGAAATCAAATTTGTAAAAAAAGGAAAATGGACACCAATCTTTCTAAATTTTTTAGTAGTTTTTCCAGTTGGAAAATAACAATTGGTTTGTGTCTAAAATAAAAAATAAAATAAACTGAGTCTGATAGCTGATGCAACAGTTCAACCTATTTTTGTGAAGTGATTTTATTGAACAAAAAAAATTTGAATGAAATGCATTAATGGACAGCGGAGATATTTGCATCGAAAGACCAAACTTTGATTTTCATGTCGTCTTTTTCTCATTCTTAGGTAACGATGTTTTATTAAAAAGTCGTTGTACTGGAAATTTTTCCAATTTTGAATATATGTGAGTGTTTTTGATGTCAAAATAACAAAAAACTTTTAAAATGAAGTACACAAAAATCTCCGATACTAAAGAGTTTTATAATAACAAAATGACCGTTAGTTGAAAAATTTCGGAGAGGGCGTGGCAAAAGCTAAGTATGTAACATTTTAAGTTAGAATGCACTTAATATGTATACCTAGTTTGAGCGAAATCCGTTCAGCCGTTTAGATTTGTATAAAGGCCAAACAAACAAACAAACAAACAGAAAATGAGTTTTATTACTATAGATAGTCAATTGTATGAAAAAATAGATTTTTAGCCATAACTTTTGATTGGAAAGAGATATTGGGGTAATTTTTTCACATAAATTATTTTTGAGACTTGACTTTTTTGTAAAAAATATAAAAACAACATTTTGGAAAAAATAAATTTCGCGAAAAAAATCAAAGGGGGTACCCTTGTTGTTTTGATGACAAAAACAGTAAAATAATTTTTGCGCTTAGCTGGAAGAATTTTTGCAAATAAATGCTATGTCATATGAAAGGTAGCCAGATGTGCAATTTTTAATTGATTTCGTTTTTACAACAACAACAATTTTTGAGTCATTTTTTGAGTAAAAAGTCAATATTTTGGACCTTTTTTGACATAATCATAAAACATATATACACTGACCTAACGGTACAGTTCAACCTATTTTTGTAAAGTGATTTTATTGAACTTTTGAACAAAAAAAATTTTAATGAAATATATTAATGGATAGCGGAGATATTTGCATCGAAAGACCAAACTTTGATTTTCATGTCGTTTTTTTCTCATTCTTAGGCAACGATGTTTTATGAAAAAGTCGTTATACTGAAAATTTCTCCAATTTTGAAGATATGTGCATGTTTTTGATGTCAAAATAATAGAATTTTTTTTAAAATTAAATACAAAAAAATCTCCGATAGTAAAAAGTTTTATAATAACAAAATTACCGTTAGTTGGAAAATTTTAAAGGGGGCGTGGCAAAAACTAAGTATGTAACATTTTAAGTTGGAACGCACTTAATATGTATACCTAGTTTGAGCGAAATCCGTTCAGCCGTTTAGATTTGTATAAAGGCCAAACAAACAAACAAACAAACAGAAAATGAGTTTTATTACTATAGATATAACAAAATGTTTAATTGCTAAGAGGGGTTTGAACCCCCAGAACCCCCATATCTACGTTGGTTCAATTTATTAATTTCTGAGAAAGTGGGCATATATAGATTGACCGAGCCCATTTTTAGTCCATTTGCTTACAGTAACCATATAAACTAAGTTACTAAATTTAAGTACAATACAACCAACACCGTCTGAAATATAGCATATTTATTGACTTGTAAAAAGAAATATATGTATGTGGTTAAAATGGGGGGCGGTAAAAAGTCTGCTAGCTTCTGAACTGTATATCCGACTCCCCTTCTAGAACAATTTTTTTTTTGTTTTGACTCCAAAAGTACAAAAACTTAAAAAAAGAATTTTGTCCAGCTAGCTTGTTCTAGACGCAACACTGTGCTCCGGTGAGGATTTTCGTTAAAACTGTTTGGCACTCAATGCGTTAAATTGCGCTTTAGTTATAAGACGAAGTGTACTAGCAGTGCAGCACATGATAACAAATATCGGGCACATTGCAGCACATATTCCTATTTTGAATGAAAATCAAAACTGACGAAGTTAGCTTACTTTGCAATTTAAATTATTGCTGAAGCAGCGCCTAGTTTTTTTTTTGTAAGTTTCAGTAAATGTTTCATGAAATTATATTAATATCTAAAACCGTCCACACGCCTCCACCATCTAACCAACGCACAACTTTCAGAAAAAATCACTCACAAATAAACTTCATGCGTTTATAAAACGTCTCGAAAAAAAAAGAAACACTTGGCATCGAAAAACTATTTTGAAGAAATCGTGCTGGACATACAAAATCCACTTAGCAAATCCACAGTGACAAATTTAATTTCTAAAAACCTCACCACAAAGCTAAACCATAAGCTCACGATTAAATTAAACTAAGTAGAAGTCATTTTTTAATTTTATTTTTTCTGTTCTTGAATTTTTCTATTTTTACTGCTACACCGCAAAAAGTAATCGTCTACCAAGCCTCAATATTTGGCACAAATGCCGCCGGGCCACAGCCAAAAAAATTCCAATTTGTTGACATTGGCAAAAAGAAAAAAAAAATAGAAAAAACACGCTGCTTTCAATTGTGCTCCATCCAAACGATGCCAGACTGAGCCAACCTAAAAGAAAATCAGCCTGAAACAATAACTAAGTATAAATAAAATGGCAAAAGATTTGACGTCGGGCATACATTTCAGCCCTGAAGGGAGCACACGCAAGTCTACACTCCAAAAATTACACGCATGCCGCCTCGTCTCGGTTGCAATCAAAATTCAACAACTGTCGTCTGTGTGACTCTTACTTTGACATTCGTGCTCGTACGCTTTTTATGAAGCATTTTTTCTTGTACAAGCCTATCGGCTGTATGTGTAACTGCATACTTGCGTGTTAACTTTCCTTGTTGGTTTACACTAGGGAGTGCAATCCCGAAGGACTATTCAGGTTCCACTATCCCGGGACTATTTCGGAATCGAAGAACTAAAAAAAAGTAAATAATTTCTAATTTGTTTGTATGTAAAAAAACTATTTGAATTGATATTAACGACTTCAGGAAGATTAATTAAATAGAGGGGCTAATTGCAAGAGTATGATATGATACACAAAAAAAATATCTAAATAATCGGCAATACAGTTTTTTTAAAAAAAAAACGTATTTTTGTATAGAAAAAACTTTTAAACAAAAAAAAAAAACCAACTTCAAAACCACTACAAAGTAAAAAATAATTTTAGAGTACTTTTCACATAAATTCTTGGTCAAATTTGTTAATTTATTTATGTATATTATTAAATTGAAAATCTTTGTGCTACAAATTTTTTTCTATTTTCTATTATTATCATAAATATATTAATTTATCCATGAATGTTAATGTTAATGTTAATGTTATATGGTGGAGATGCGTACTGCGACCTAAATTAGATCTATTGTACCTCCTTCTCAAGGATCCGCTGGGTTTGCGGATTACAGAATTCCATCCAGCCCTATTTCTCTAATGAATTTGAGAATATTCTTAGGTTCAAGGGATGAAACCTGCTCTAAACTCAGCTCATAGTTCCCTAGTGCTAGCTTACGTCTGCGACCCACGGCGTCGCAGTTTGTGAGTAGGTGTATTGGAGCCTCCTCTGCTCCTTCACAAAAACGGCAGTTACTATCGGTTCCTATGCCCAATTTCATCAGGTGGTATTTGAGTTTACAGTGACCTGTAAGGAACCCCGTTAGAATCCTTAGATTCGATTTGCCTAAGCTTATGCACAATTTTAAGAGTGTTAAAATCTTTGAGGAGCAATTTGGATTGTCTTAGCTTTGGGAGGCTTTTCCAGAGGTTTGAACGTTTATGCCTCTCCTCCCTTCTTATTTCTTCTTTTATAGAATGTGTGCCTAATTCGCAGAATGGTTCTGGTCCTATAAATTTTGTGGCTGCACCCTGTCGCGCTAGACCATCGGCTTCTTCGTTACCCTGTATACCTTTGTGTCCTGGGACCCAAATTATATTAACAGTGTTATTCTTGCCTGGTTCGTTGAGTTTTGTTAGGCATTGCCATGCTATTTTCGATGATATCTCACAGGAGACTGATGCTTTGATTGCTGCTTGGCTGTCTGACATCACAACTATATCCTGACCTTTGTATTTCCGGTCCAGATTGAATTGTGCACACAGCTGTATTGCTAGGATTTCTGCTTGGAAGATACTGGGTGTTGTCCCCATAGGTTCAGAGTGCTTGGTTCTTGGTCCGTACACCCCTGCGCCTATACCTTCCAATGTCTTGGACCCATCTGTATACCATGCTATGCTGTGTGGTTTCTTGACTTGCGATATCATCTCGCTGTCCCACTCTTTCTTGGTACTAAGCTTAATTCCGAAGTGTTTTTCGAAGTTATACCTTTTTACTATATCGTCTCTTGGAAGATCGATGTAGGGAGTGTGCTTTGCAATATCCTCCTTCTCTCAACTGCTGATAGTTTTACTTAAACCCGTCCCCTCTTTTGCAATGCACAACAGAGTTCGCTTGGCTACTCCCTCTATGACAAGGTGTAAGGGTGTTAGGTCCAAAATTACTTCTAGTGCTGCTGTAGGGCATGTCCTCATGGCCCCTGTGATGCATACACAGGCCAGTCTCTGCACCTTTGTTAGCATATTCCTCATTGTGGTTAGCTTGGTTCTCTCAGCCCATGCTATTGCACCATAGGTGAGGATGGGTCTCACCATCATGGTATACATCCAGCGGAGAATTGTTGGGTTACAACCCCAGCTTTTCCCCGCCAGGCTCCTACATACCATGAGTGCGTGCGTTGCTTTGTTTATAGTTACCTTTGCATGTCTTCTCCAGAGAAGCTTTGAATCTAGTGTAAGTTCCAGATATTTTACTTCTCCTTTGAAGAGAATTTCAGTGCCATCCATTCTCATTGTTCGGAGGTTTAGCAGGCTTCTTTTGTCAGTAAAAGGTACTATGGTGGTTTTCGCTGGGTTGATACTTAATCCCACTGTGTTGCACCACTCCTTTGTTACTGACAGTCCTCTCTGTATCAGGTTACAGAGTGTATCCTCGAACTTCCCTCTCGCTATTAAGGCGATGTCTCCATGAATACAAATCCTTTAAAGCCGGAGCGTTTATTTTATAAAAGTCTGATTATATAAGCGCCGACTTTAAAGGTTTTATACTCATGGAGAAATTAATATATGTATGATAATAATACAAAATAGAAAAAAATGTATAGTACTAAGATTTCCAATTTAATAATATATTTAAATAAATTAACAAATTTGACCAAGAATTAATGTGAAAAGTAATATAAAATTATTTTTTACTTTGTAGTGGTTTTGAAGTTGGTTTTTTTTGTTAAAAAGTTTTTATTTCTTCCTTTTTAGAGATTATGATAACAATTTTCCCATTATTGTAACGAATTTTCGTACCCTAGTGTCAACGTTAACTAAAAAACAGTATTTTTCTTATATTGCCACGTCTTTTTGTCCAGTAACGCCCACTTTCTAGACCGTAAATTTTCATAAATATGCCTACCCCTGTACCTAATTTCAGTATTCTAGTGTCAATATTATTCGAGCTATGACTTTTTTCTTATATTGCCACGCCTTTGTCGAACAACGCCCACTATTTTACCGTAATTTGTAATAATTATTCCAACCCTTGTACCAATTTCCAGTACTCTAGTGTCAATATTAACTGAGATACAGTACTTTATTTATATTGCCACGCCTTTTTGTCCAACAACGCCCACTTTCTTCGCAGAAAAAAAAACCAACCAACCGACAAAACCTCCTCCTTTTTGAAGTCGGTTAAAAATAATATTCGGTCCGGAATATTTGAAAACAATAGCAAAAATCTTGCGCTATTTAAAAAATCATTCAATTAAAAACACAAAAAAATCGATCAGGGGACATACAGGTAGCCTTGTTTCGTGATGCGGTTAAGTCAAACAGCCTCATTCCGTTATCGAAAGTAGTGTCGTGGAGGCTGAACTTTCCGACTGTTGAAGTAATATTTTTTCTGTGTTAGCGTTGAAGTCACCAAGCACAATTTTTACGTCGTGACGCTCGTAAGCATTTTCAAGGCGCTCGTAGAAAGTTTCTTTGGTCTCATCGTCCTTCACCGAAGCCGTTTGTTCATAGGTGTGAATGGACGTGCACGACGTGATGTCCTAATCTCTTATCAACTACTAATCTACACTCAAACTCGTGCTTCCCTGAGAGGCCGCTGTAGAATATATCACTAGATGCTTGCCGAATGAAACCCTGCATCTCCCATCGCATTTCTAGGATATCAGTGAAATCAGCTGTGTATCTTTTCAATATATCAATCAGGTGGATAAAGGCACCTTCTCAATTAAGAGTTCGGACATTCACATTCGTCTGCGGTCCAGGAATTCGTAAATATCTCACAATACAAATACTTTGTATATTGTACGAATATATGTGGAATGTACGAATATTTTATTTACGAATATCATTCGTAGAAATTTTACTAATAAATGTTTTAAGTGTACGCTCCGTTTTCTTTGCTTAGACGGAACTAAACGTTTCTAGAGTGCTATTCTTGACTTATTCCGACAGCAGCTTTCTTGGGGACTGTTTCTGAAATAGGCTTGATTTGTGTATTATTGCAGGCGGGGGTTTCCGTGGGCATTTCTCCGTGGAATGTTCATGTGAGCCTCATAGTTTCGAAAATGGGAACCAGCATTACAACTCATCTTTTTGGAATATTTCATTTTATAAGCAATTAAGCTTGGAGCTCAATAATCATGTTGATTATTCAATAATCATGCTGATTATTCAATAATCATGCTGAATCCTGCGGATCAGTTGCGGCGGGAGAAGATTAGATTCGCACTACCTTCTCTTTACAGCAAAAATTCCATTGTTGAATCCGTGCGAGGGAACTGCCATACCGATCCGCACTCCGAACTCCAAAAAACAGCTATTCAGCTGTCAAAACAAAATTAAGTAACGAGTGAATTTGTTTAAGTGCAACATATTTATAATAAAAGTTTAAAAATATACAGAAAAAGAGAATGTAAAAGTAATCTATAGTAATAAAACTCATTTTCTGTTTCTTTGTTTGTTTGTTTGTTTGTTTGGCCTTTATACAAATCTAAACGGCTGAACGGATTTTGCTCAAACTAGGTATACATATTAAATGCATTCTAACATAAAATGTTACATACTTAGTTTTTGCCACGTCCCCTCTGAAATTTTTCAACTAACGGTAATTTTGTTATTATAAAACTTTTTAGCATCGGAGATTTTTGTATATTTAATTTTAAAAATTTTTTGTTATTTTGACATCAAAAATACTCACATATTTTCAAAATTTTAGAAATTTTCAGTACAACGACTTTTTCATAAAACATCGTACAATAAACATGAGAAAAAACGAAATGAAAATCAAGGTTTAGTCTTTCGATGCAAATATCTCCGCTGTCCATTAATATATTTCATTCAATTTTTTTTTGTTCAAAAGTTATATAAAATCACTTCACAAAAATAAGTTGAACTGTACCGTTAAGTCAGTGTATATATGTTTTAAGATTATGTCAAAAAAGGTCCAAAATATTGACTTTTTACTCAAAAAATGACTCAAGAATTGTTGTTGTAAAAATGAAATCAATTAAAAATTGCACATCTGGCTGGCTACCTTTCATATGACATAGCATTTATTTGCAAAAATTCTTCCAGCTAAGCGCAAAAATTATTTTACTGTTTTTGTTATCAAAACAACAAGGGTACTACTAGGGATTTTTTTTGCGAAATTTATTTTTTCCCAAAATGTTGTTTTTATATTTTTTACAAAAAAGTCAAGTCTCAAAAATAATTTATGTGAAAAATTACCCCAATATCTCTTTCCAATCAAAAGTTATGGCTAAAAATCTATTTTTCATACCAGACTATTAATAAAACTGAGTTTTGTTTTAAAATTCTACATATAGTTTGAACGTCCCCATTTATCTCTAAGAATTAAGTTGTGTGTCTAGAGTAATTACGAATATTTTGGATTATAAAAAATCTTCTTTTAAGTAATCTACTAAGTTTTTTGCCTCCCCACCCTCCTCCTGTTAAATTTGTTTTGCTGGGATGGCTCTATTTTTTCTCACTATTGTGTCAGCGTTGTCACTCAGTTCTTTATCAATGGTACGTTAAATGTTGTATATATATCACCATTTTATCGAAAAGATGACTGTGAATAAGATTGCTGTAAAAGTTAATATTTTCATGAAATCAGTTTCAGCTATATGGCGATATAATAAAACATATGGGCATTTCCATGGTGTCGCACGGGACAGTCGTACGCAGTTAAAGTGAAAGAAAATTAGCAATAACACGGATTTATATTTTGATAATGGTCTTAACTTATAACTCATAGTAAGCTCTATAAGTGGTGCTAAGGTTTATTATCGGTAATTTTTCCTTTTCAAAATAATTGCTAAAAACAACGGGGGTCGCACGGGACAAAAAACAGAAGTTTTTTTTCGAGGACAACAACTCAAGCGCCAAATTCAGCGAAGTCTGAGGGAATATTTCAAAGAGTTTATTTTATGGATGTTGTGCATTGTTGTTTCTTTTAAATTGCTTTTATTTTACCCAATAATATTTAACACTTATTTTTTAATTAAATATTAAGCTCGGTCGCACGGGACAGGTCGCACGGGACAGTTTTTTCCATTGCAATTTAATTGGGTAATTAAGTAATTAGGTAGTTAAGTAATTATGTAATTTAGTAATTAAAAACAAATTCAATATATTTTCCTATAATTGCATCAACCATTTTTTCATTATCTTTAGCCAATGCCTTCCATTTTTACTAAAACAAAAATGTTTACGAAACATTTACTAAACACTTACGAAAAAGAAAAACTACATTTGTGAAACAGTGCAGACGATGTGATCATCATGGTTAATAATTTTATGCACAAATTGCTAAAATTAATAAAATTAAAATGTTTTTCTTAGATAATATCATAAAATAATAAGTTTTTAATAAGTTTTAATTTTTTGGTCACGGTAGACTTTCCTGTGGAAATACCCATATGCGTATCTGGTCAGCACTATTATTTCATTGGTTTTGATCTGTTTTTTAAATTTACAGATAGCTGGCGCCGCTTTTGTAAGTACTGTGGGTACAAACTATACACCTTGCGGTGAATAGCCAAATGGTGTCTACCAAAGTTTTCTTCAAATTTAACCATTTAACCCCACACGTTTGGGATTACAGACAGGTGGCGCTATTTTCTGCACATAAAAGAATATCTGATGTTCTTATGTAGCTAGCAGATAAGTTTTGCGAAATTTTTTGCGAAAATGCTATTGCTACCAAACTTTTAAAATGTCAAATAATGCAGTACTGCCAGTTTTTTCAGTCGCAGCGTCATCTAGCCGTCAATAACGGCTAAGTGTTGTCTACTTTTACAGTTGCGCTCTCAACACTTAAAAACATAGAATTGGATCAATTTAAATGTCCAGCTCACTTGCTGGATTATTTGTTGTTTTTGCTTTGCTTGCAAATGCGATGATATGATCTTGATCTCCCATGAAAAAAACGGAGCTAATATAAAATTTTGTACAATCATTTTTAGTACCATGAGTTTTTCATAAAACATTGAGCTAATAACAAAGCTAATAATGAGAAAAAAATGATATGAAAATCAAAGTTTTTTCTTTTGATGCCAATATCTCCGCTGTTTTTAATATATTTCATTAAAATTTTTTTGTTAAAAAGTTCAATGTATTTTTTAGTATAAATCTTTGTTTAGATGTTGAAATGTCCATATCTCAAGGACGCATTGAGTCCCACCATAATTTTTATATTGTTGAAAAGGTTTAGATGTTAAAATGTCCATATCTCAAGGACACATTGAGTCCCACCATAAATTTTTTATTGTTGAAAAGGTAATTTTGCTAGCTTTTATTTTTAAAATATGTTTTTCGTACCCCTTCTTTGACTTTAATTAGTTCACCGCAAGAGATGGAACCACCAACAACAAAATTTTTCCAAAACTTTTTTGGATTAAAGGTCGTTGAATTACCTTTCCAACGGTAGCTTAAAAATAAAATTGAACATGTTTTTCATTAATCCAGATATTAAAAAATATTTAATCGAGAAGTGTATATTAAAATGTTTATATAAATACACCTGGTATATCAGCTTGTAAAAAATAAAATTTATATAGTTTAGTTTTGTTTGAGTTGAATTAAATGCATTTTAAAAAGAAGCATTTTTTGCAGAGATATTAAAAGTAAGAAGTTTAATGTATTAAAAATAAAAATCTCTGTACCTAGAAACATGCACCTGAGTCATCTGGATCCACACCTAGACACTCTCTGCTGCTCCTGGTGCAGATTCCGATGCTATTTGCTGAATGTTTGGCCCGGCGATTACGTTTCTACCTTGGCTAGATACGCTGCTAAAAAATTTTTGTATTTTGTTACGGAAATGGACTCGATTGCTTTGTTTTTCGATTTGGAAAGCTGTTGTGTTATCTATATTTGCGATCATATATTGCAAATCCCGCGATGCAAGGCTCTTTGCCCGATATTGGGAATACCCCTAATATAAAATGAAAACCTTTTCGACGTCTTATTAAGGTGTTAAAAAAGGTTGATTACCTAATTTTAAATATTATTGGTATGTGTAAAAGCGAAATAAAGCACATGCAGCTTTAAGGACACAAATCGAATAATGTCTGAAAAAGTTGTTTTGCTACTAAACACCGAAAACTTCTATGATAAAAATTAATTTTTTTGAATTTATAAAAAAATCTTTTTTTAGTAAAATAAAAATTGCAACATGTACGAATATTTTAAACACCGGATTCGAGTTTAGCGACGTCCAATTACCCTGAAATCATGTATCGCATTTCTTTTTGTGAGAAATTGTCTCCAAATCCAAACAGATCCGCACCAATTTTGTTGCTGGTGAAAAGTGAAATAATTTGTATAAAGTTCGGGTGGACTGCGTTTTCAACAATAGCCCTTTTTCACTCAGAATCCGCAAATTTTGCTACCCATTCACTGCGAAGCTACTTGCCGGATTCTACAATCGATCAGCCAACGAAAACGAGTAATTCTACCTCCGCATTTGATCAGCCGGATTCCACAATCAGCATGAATAGCTTTTCTTACGGCTGGAGTACATCTCTGGGCTTTACTCATTTTTAAATTATTTGGACCCAAAACTCTCTAATTGTTAAATTTATTAAAGAAAGCGATAGCTTGCAACAATTTTAATAATTTTATGACTTACCACTGAATTTGTTTCTAATTAAGTGTCACACTTAATCACCACATAAACACAACTAAGCTCATTTTTGTCGCGAAAAAACAAGTGATTTAAAATAACGGGACATTATTTCCATAAAAAGGAAGAAAATCATTTTATGAGCCCAAAATATTAACGTTGAATCAAAAAACGCATAACCCAGTGAACAAAATATAACGATAGCAGAAGCGTTCTTAATTAGTTGGTAACAGCTGTACACAACAATTTCAAGTCAACAATGTAAAATCAAACATGATTCCAACTTAATCATTATTATTATTATTATTGTTGGGATTCGAACTGCGACTATAAGATTTATTGCGCTCCTTAATGGAACTAAATAACCTCCTTTTGTCCAATTTTTAATAAAAAAGCTAGTATACGTCCTATATATCATGATTAGTTATCTGGTATTATGTGGTAACACAGATATTTCTGTCGATCTTGGACCAGTGCAGGACACTGTCCCAGAATGTGCATAGCAGATTATTCTTCAATCTATTTCTAATTTGACAAACGGCAATGGACAGAGTTTGTTTAACATAACAGCGTTCATTATAATCAAGTCTTCGAGAATACTGCGACATTTCTCTCTGGCGACAAGTTTTTGTTTTGTCGTTGGACGCACGTTGCATTCTACTCTCCCACAGCAACGCTTCTCATTAGAGCGAGTGTGTAGCTTGGTCTCTTGTTTTGTTTTATATGGGGATAAAGTGTTTTCTAAGTGTTTTTTTAAGTGATAATTTCTAATTTTTACCTATCATACTGACAAAACATTTGATAAAAATTTTATTGTGCACTTGCTATGAATTAGAGCTTTCAAATGAAATTTATATCTGTTGTCTAAAAGTCGGTAAAAAATGGTCCAAAGTTTTATGTTTACATATTAATACATAGATAATTGTGTAACTACCCTCCAGGAAAAATCGGAAGGCTTCCATCTAAAATTGATAAAGAAACATTCCCCACCGTATCTTTTGAAAGCTTAAGGGTAGTTTTGTATTTGTATTGTTTCCAAACCGTTGAATTGAATTGAATTATTGCTTCCACACCGCTTCTTTAAGAATGCATTTGGAAACTTTTATTTATTGTCAAGCAATGACAATAGAAAATATTAATATCATTGTTTTCTAGCCGCTTATTGTAGAATTCGATAGTCTAGTGGTAGCCCGCTTGACTGTCGCTCAGGGTTCCCGGGTTCAAATCCTGGCCGGGCATTTTCGTAACAAGGGAGAGGATTATGTCCACATTAATTCTTAGAACAGGGAAGAGGACTGCTTGTAATTCGCTTTTTAAGACAGCGGAGAGGAATGTTTCCACATTCATTTTTAACACAGCTGAGAGGAATGTTTCCCTCTAATGACATGCTATGTAAAAAAAGCAATGGAGTGTGCAACAAAGGGGAATGCTTCCTTCATTCCATGGAGTGTTTCCTGGTAACATCCGGGAATGCTCACATTTCCTGGAGGGTAATCGTAGTGATTAATACATATATGATTCTGTATACTGATCATAGAGTTAAATATAGGTACATTATAACATTGAATTTTAAAAACTGTTTACTTTATTTTGAAGCGTAAAATTGGCTATATATAAATAAAACATGAATTATTTTCAAATATATTTCGTTTTTGTTTTTTTTTTCAACGAATTCAATATTCATTTAATTACAAAAAAATTTACAATATTACTTTTTTTTAAGTATTATTTCTCTACACATAATACATTCTCTTGTGTAAGAATATTTAGTGTTTACTTTATTTTGACGCTAAGAGTATACCTACACTCAGAAAAAAGTTTATCGGAATATGAGAAAAAAGGCATCATATTAAGTGAAAAATGGTATTGACTTTGCTCCAGAAAATGCTTTTCTCTAAATGTGATGCCAAAAATTCCCTAAAAATGGCAAAAAGCTTCCATGAAAAAGAGAAATATTTTCTCTTTAATAGAAAAATATTTCTTTATAATACGTTGAACCGTTTTCTTCATTGTGTAAATTTTTCCCGAAAACAGAAAAATATTTATTTAATTGTAATAAATGTTTTCTTTAAGTTGCGTTTATAGTTTCTCACAAAAAATAACACTTTCTTTGAAAGAAAGATATATTTTCTTAACATTGATACAACATATTTCTTTATTGCGTACATTTTTCTTTAAAACACAGAAGTATATCCGCAATTACGATTAAAAAATTATTTTTGTCAAACATTTGTTTTAACTCAGTTCTACGCAAAGTAGAAGTATTAATATCAAATTGTGATTTGGTTTTAAAAATATTACTTAAAAATGTGTTAAGAGGTAGAATTATTGTTGTGGCATTGTTTTTCGGGACTCTTTATAAATATTCCAGAAATTTATTCTGAAAAACGATTTTGTAAATCCATCCAAAGAAACAGTAGTAATAAACATCACTTTGTGTAGCTATGTTAAGTAAAAAAAACCTTTAGAAGGAACAATGGTCATAATATGCAGAATATGCAACACTTGCTTTTCACAACATTAATCAATTACTCTCATGCTTTCTATTTTTTCGTACCTCATTCAATGTAAGAAAAACATGTCGATTTTTGAGAAAAAGCCTTTTTAATTTTTGAGAAAGGATTTGTTGTTATTGAAGAAAATACTTCGCATAGTGAACTACAATATTTATCAACAATAGAGAACATTTTTCATTTTCTGTAAATTTTCTCTATAAATGAGATTTTTTCAGTGAGAGAAAAATACTTCTCATTATTAAAGACATGAAATATTTTCATTTCCCACAAGGAAGGAAATATTTCTTCGAATATGTGAAAATTTATTATAATTGAAGTGAATTTTATTTGAAATTAAGAAAATTTCTATTATCGAAAATAGAGAAATTTTTTATCATAAAAAGATAGGTGTTTTTTTCTGAGTGTAGTAGACAAAAGCAGAGCTTCGAAGCGCTTCTAGCACTCATAACCAAGTCCATTAACTTTTTTATATGAGAAAATTTTCTAGGCCTTCCTCTCTTGCGACTCTAAAGAGGCCTGCTAGAAGCCCTTGTTGAGAACGCACGTTAGAAAGAAAAGCAATATAAATATTAATTGGAAATAAAAAACGACTGACAATTTCCAAATTTGAACCAAGGTCCTCTCATGTGCCGGTCCGACACGTTACCCACTCGTCTAACGCAGTTATTAAAAAACATTTCGCTTAATTTGCGTCATGACAAATTAAAGTAAGCTTTCGGGAATGCTGGTTCGCGACACAGCTCGAAACGTTTTTTTGTATTTCACTTCTAAACTATTTATTATAATATGACAAAAGAGATATCGTTGATAGATAGATATCGTTTTAACCCTCCGCTGGTTGAAGCTTATGTGACGTCACATTTAATTGAAAATATGGCGCCCTCTACAGGACCTAAAATAAACATAACCCTTAACTTCTAAGCTACTTATCATAATTTGAAGAATAAGGTATCGTTGAAAGCCATAAAGGAATTGCCTATGAATTACCATAAATTGAATATGGCACCCTCTAAAGGACAGAAGGTCAACTAAACCCCTAACTTCTGAACTACTTATCATAATTTCACAAATGATGATCATAGTGATATTCAGAAGATGTACGTGATCGTAGGCCACCTTCCCTAACAAAACAATACATTCTTACAGTAGTAAGCGATCATAAGCTTTAGTACAAAGTACGTCACTCTTAACATCTAGAGGGCGACCTATGATCATAATATAAAAATATATTATGTGTGAAAATATTTTCTTGTTTCAAACTCTTTAAAGCGTGATTTTTAGCAGTCGGGATTAAGATTTTTGAACTTTATTTTTTTTTCCTACATTAAGCCAAATGACTCATTTGGAATCAGTCATTCAAAAGTGCTTACATTGGTTTTTTTCCCAAAAGTATCTCATTTCGAAGTAGCGGTAAATCTTTTTCTATATCTCCAAATTAACTTAATTGACTTTTCAGACAAAGGAAATTTGATGTACATCGATTTAAAAATGGCCGAGACGATTACTTGCAAATTAAAAAAATAAAATCTCAATCGGTTTTTTCGCATTCTAATTCTAAAGTAAATGTGTTGTAATAAAAAATCTGTAGTTTTCAAGATATCGCAATAATTTTGATGTCTTATGAACGGAAATTTTGAGATTTTAAAATCAATATGCTAGATATATATAAAAAATATTTTCGAAAAATCTTTCTTTCGATTACCGTTATTTTTAATAATTAACGACTTTTGATTAGAAATGCGTTGTACTGAGAAAATCTATAGTTTTCGAGATATAGCCAATAGTTTGAATGTCATAATAATGTAAACTTTTGAAAACTTGAGAGGAATGTATTCATATTCAGAATCTTAGTTAAAAAATTATTTAAATACAAATTCTAAATAATTGACAGTTTAAATCAGCTAGTGATATTTTCCTTTTCATACTGAAAATGTTGTTATTGTTGTTTCTTTGAAAAAAATTCGTTAGAGCAATTAATTGTTCTAACCTGACTTAAAGCTCAATAAACGATTTTAAACTCTCAAACAACTAGAATTTGTATTTAAAATCAAGAATGATTTAAACAATCAAACATTTAGAATTTGTATTTAAATCATAGAAAATCAACATAATAAATAACAAGGTCATATAGAAAACTTAAAAAAAAAATTATATTTTTGAATTACAAATTTAAAAAATTGTTGACCAATATTTCCTTGAATCCTGTTATGCAGGACTTATTAAAAAATCAAAATATCAAAAAAGCCAAGCAACTTTATGTCACCATAAAAAAGGTCACCCAAATTTAATATTTATACAATGTTTAAATTATTAAACAAACACAAATATTTGTATATTTTGCATTTGAAGATAAAACAAAATACTTTAATTTTAAGACTTAAAATTTATGCATGGTATTTAATATTTTTATCGAAGGCGAAGTAGCGGGTTTTTGCTACTACAATATAAAAAAAAGAACAAGGCAATAATATTGTCATTGAGGATATAAATTAAATTTTCACTCGATAAAACATTTTCAAATTTTTTTCTCGGTGCGTGGGGCCCCTAGCCACTGAGGGGCCCCTAGGCAGTAGCCTACGCTGCCTTATGGATAATCCGGCCCTGAACATCTAAAATATATTTTATTTGAAAATTTTACAGATTACTTCTGTTTTGTAAAGGAACAAAACCCCGGTCCGTAATTCGTTACTTCCGAAACAAAAAATAATGGCCACTCTAATGCGTACCAAATTTGAGCGAAATCCGTCCAGCCGTTTAGATATGTATTTCGGTCAAACAAAAAAACAAGCCAACAGAAAATGTGTTTGATTAATATAGATTTTTAATTTTGATATCTGGCTACTTCTTTTTATTACAAAATTGTATACATACTTTTTAAATTAAAACTTAGATTTAAATAATTTTAGTACAATCATTTAATACAATTCGTACCGGAATTATATGAAGTAAATCAATTGTTTAGAGCTGCTGGTAGTTTAATCTTCTATCACCGCGTACGGCAGTGCCAAAAAATTAAGATGGGTGAGAAAAGGACGAAGCATCTTTCAAAGTGATTAATAGTAAAGCCTATTTGCGAATCTCTACAAGAAAAAAAAACAACATATAGTTATCCGTAGCAACTGTAGAATTTGAATTTGTTTTGTTTTTTTTATAACTGCCAGCTAGTTTTAACTGCGGCTTTTTTGTGTTTTTGTTGCTGGATGTTTTGTTTGTTGGATTCCGGCAAAGCTGACCTCAAACGCATAAATTCATTTTGCAGCCGATTGCATTGACGCTCATTTTACTCCAGGGAGCAATACGAAAGGATTTTAAAAATGTTTTTTTTATTTTGTCGCTTTGTATTTTTTTTTCTTTAACAACAAACGTTATCGCAAGAAGCATAGATTTCGACCCATACAGAATGGTAGTTATGCTGTGCTCGGCAAAGCAGTGTTGTGGGCAAAAAAAGGCCGGAACATAGGGAAGGCGGGAACGATGGGAGAGCGCGTTAAGATCATATAGCAGCTACGACTTAAACTTTTGACTTTTCAAAGGTTTACGCTGCTGGCTTGTCAGTTCGTTCGTTTGTTTGTTTGCTTGTTTATGCCTATGAATGTATTTGTGCCATTCCAAATCTTGTCACTTGCTGCTCCACTTTTGTCTTCCATTCTTTGCAATGCATTAAATGTGTTTATTTTAAGCTCATGGCTTACAGCCTCCAAGTTGTTTAGGCCAAGTCGTAACTAACATAAAAGTAAATTGAATTTGACTTTAGATTTATAAGGATTGTTTTTAATGACAACTTTCTGTTCACTTCTTCAACGATTTTATTACCAAACATTACCAAAGAAAGAAAGAAAGCAGCTAAAAAAAGAAATAAACAAAACAAAAAATAAACTTAATTCATGAGCTTACTTTGATGTCTTAAAATATTTACAGCAGCAGCAGCAGCAGCAGCTTGTTTTAACGCAGTTGAGCTGTCTAAATTTATAGACTACATAAAAAAATACTTGCTTCATTATTGCATGAAAAAATGGGCCTCAATCCACATTCTCTCATGTATTTTTTTCTTCTTTGCAATTTCAGGACTGGGCTCTGCGCAGTGAAGAACAAAATCTGCTCATCGAACGCATTTTGGTTTTAATTAGGAACGTGCTTCAAGTGCCTGCCAATCCTGAGCTGGAATGTCGCACCGACAACGATGCCAGCGTACATGACCAACTTATCTGGGCTCTGCATCAGTCGGGCATTTTGGATTTGGTGCTATTCATCATTTCCTCGCCGGATGAGCATCAGTTTCATTTGCACGGCTTGGAAATATTGTGTCTGCTTTATCGCGAACAAGTAAGTGATCGGCATTGAGAATTATTTTTTTTTATTTTTGCATAGGGTTATTAAAATGAACGCATGGGGAATTTATGTAGAGGTGTAAAATAAATCACTCCTATTTATATTAAAATACACCCAAGTTTAAGTACAAACTCTTTTTTGATTCGCTGTAACTTTTTACTTACTGAAGAAAAAATACAAAATAGTTGCTTGGCAAAACTTTAACGATTTACTGTACAAATATAGTGTAAAAATTAATAATGAAAGTTCTGGATTCTGACTGGGGAAAATAAAACTAAAAATATAAATACCTTATCAAAGATGGCATCAGAGGTAAAAAATTTATAGCTACACTCAGAAAAAAACCCCTATCTTTTTGTGATAAAAAATTTCTCTATTTTCGATATTAGCAATTTTCTCTATTTCAAATAAAATTCTATTCAATTAGAATAAAAACATATTCAAAGAAATATTTCTTCGCTTATGGAAAATGAAAATATTTCATGTCTCTAATAGAGATAAGTGTTTTTCTAGTACTAAAAAATTCTTATTTTTAGAGACAAATTTATAGAAAATGAAAAAATATTCTCTATTGTAGATAAATATTTCACTATGCAAAGTATAAAACGATATATCTTTCTTATGTTGAATTAGATACGGAAAAAAAATAGAAAGCGCAAGAGCGAGTGAATGATGTTGTGAAAAGCAAGTGTTGCATATTCTGCATATTATAACGATGTTATTTCAAAGGGATTGTTTTATATAACATAGCTATTAGGGAAGTATATCCCGATATGACGGACGATTTCAGCACCTTTAAATCCCGGAATTTTCTTTCCGGGATTTTTAAATAAAAATGTTGTATTACAAGTATTCATGTAAATGCAATTAAAGTTGATATGAATATAGAATTAGAAAAAACTTTTATTGAGGCTGAAAGAGATTCCTAGGACGATGAGTGTGAGTCACTGGAGCAAAGACTGCAAAGTTTTAGAAGAATTTTTTAGCATCGGGAAATCAGCTACGAGAGCAGTTTGAGAAGTTACTGACTTTTTAATTTCCCGCATAATAACTTTAAATTAAACACTGATCCTGTCAACTACCATCAGTTAATAAACTACTGTCAAAATTTCAACTCGCTGTGACGCTTAGTTTGTGTTTGGCAGCAATTGGAAGCAAACGATCCTGTGAATTTAGGCGAAAATGGAAAAAAGTGAATTTCGTGTGCTCATCAAACAGTACACAGTGTGTAATTTTTAAAGTCATGGCAAAAACCATATACGGACATCACTACGTGATAAAAGACAAAAAAAAGGCCCCTTTCTCCCAGTTTTGTCCAAAGTCCTCCAGGTTTTTTTATGGGCCCCCAAAGATGTGGGGCCTCGGTGTCATTTTTGCAAACAAATGATCATTTTCTCAAGCTCATATCTTGCAAACCGTTCGGAATTTTGATTTACTCTCTCAGGCAAAGTTGTAGCTCTTGTCATAAAGAACAAAAATTGTGAACATATAAAATAAAAAACTTAATCTTCAAGGTCAAAATCGCAAAAAACTTTAAAGAATTAAATTTTTTTTTACCCTTTTCCCCTGTTCAGGTCCATAGGCAAACCGTTCAAAATTCAAGGAAATAATCAACTACCAAAATGTACCTAAGATCTCAATAAACAACTTTCTAGAACATATAAACTTCCTAGGAATGATTCTTAACACCGTTTAGGTAGCGCTTGGGTAGCCGCAAAAGTGAAAAAATTCCCGAAAATTTTTTAATATCATTTGTTTTTTCTTTACTTCAACATTAAGATACTATAAAGCCTTCTCCCGTAAGTGAAAAGGCATGTTGCAGGTTTCATTGTTATACTATTACTGATTTTATTAATCTTAGTTCTTAGGTGGTATGGGTTGGCATTTAGAGTTAGGGTTGTAACAAAGAGTATTATCATAGATATTTAGTAATAATGATTCAGTGTTGTATGGATTAGTAGTCTCAACAGGGATGGCACTACAATACTCTGCTATCTATTACAAAAATTATAAACAAAAATATTCGTATTATGTTTATAATGTGGACCATCAACGACTTGCAAATTGCACTCTCTTAAGTTGTAGATCCAAATTGTCGTCCGAATCGTCCGAATCTGACTCTGATTCAGAACTTATGGTGTCCACAGGCACGTTACTTCCAGACTGCCCTCCATCATCAGCTTCTTCTTCTTCAGATACTTCATTAACATCATACAGGGTGATCTTGTGACTCCACCAACATATCTGAAATAAATTAAAAAAGAAATCAAAAAAGGAATGCAAAACAATGCATCAATAAAATTGATATTACCTCTGCAAGCAATGCGTCGAGTTTTTTGCCTTTGTACCGTTTTTCCATGGGCATTGTGGTTTGGTGAAACCGTTCTCCTTGCTTATCGGATTCGGTAGGGAGTTGTTTGATAAAGTCGTCAAAATGAAAATGAAGAAAACGCAGCTTTAATGTCATTGATGTGCCGATTTTCTCAAAATAATACAGCATGTCTTTCACCCATTCTTTTGCTTCCGGTTCCGCGTCTCGATCCCCTCCCAAGACTCTGGTGCATACACGCTGAAGGTAAATCCATGCCATTGAATGATTATAATCATGAAGCGATGATTCAAAGTTGCTCTTGAATAGTTTTCTAATGTCAGGGCCATTAAGTAAGCCTGTTAAATGAAGACAAAAAATAAAGAGAGAAAAGAAAACATTAACAAAGTGCAAATAGTACAATGAGATGAACAAAAATTCGTTTTAAATTTACTACAATACCTTTTTTAATTGTCATCGCTACGCTTTGGGAAAACGCTTTTTAAATAGTCGAATGCGTTTGGACAATTTACAACGGCCACTTCGATGAATTTTTTAACAATTCCCAATTTTATGTGGAGCGGTGGCAGCAAGATGTCTTGAGTATTATCTATTAAAGGTGCATTCCTCCGTTTATGTTGTTTCATTTGTTTCTCCACACTTCCTCTTGGTCTCCACGAATTACATTGGCATTGATTCAGAGGTGAGCGCGAATCCCAATTACAAAGAAAACAAAAGAATTTTGGACAGCCGCCCTTATCGATGATCCCTTGCAAAATGTTGATGACCTTCAAATCACAGCAATAATTCTTCCATTTATTTTCATAGTATTTGATTTTTTCCATTATATCTTTCAATGTTTCATAGCTTTCTTTCATGTTAATACCAATTGCTAGCGGAATGGAAGGTTTTCGGTTCGATACATGCAACAACACTGCTTTCAAGCTTGAAACAGAACCATCAATAAATAATCTCCACTCACTAGCGATGTAGTTCATTCCGATTTTTACCACCAAAGCTTTTACATCGTTGCAGTAAGCGAAAGAATTGCCATCATTTAGAGTGTAGAGGCTTTGAAATTCAGCTTGCCGTTTGCGGTAAGCCGTAGAGTTCACATTACCATGTGTGAGTTTTCTTTGCTCACATTGGCCACAATGAAATCCATTTCCATTTGTGTTATTAGTTGTGGTCCATCTCTTCCCTGTTGGGGCTCATAATCGGTATCAAATGGATCTTCATAAGTAACACCACTTGCTCTAGTTATTCCTGTATATTCTGTACTACGATCTGGAGTTGGCGGCCTTGGTGATACAAAATTTTCAGGTGCAAGCACTGGTAGTGTGACTGTTACAGTTGCTTTATAACTTTTGTTCCTCTCAGCATATCGACTTAGACCACATGTGTAATTTACGCATGCATAGAAACTCGTTTCATCATGATCACCTGGGAGATTAATCCAGTTTACCGGCTTACAATACGTCATACTATGTTTGCCTCCACTCAACAATGCCATGAGATTGCTATAACATTGGCGACACACTGTATTAGGTGTGTAATTTTCACCGGTCAAGTCTACTTCGTCGAAAAACAACTTATATGCTTTCTTGAATTGACTAGTTAAAAGATTCTTTTCCTTTTGCAATGTTGTACATATAACTTTTTTTGTGATTTGATGACCGCAAACGTAGCAAAATAAATCAATATTTTCACACTGCATATTGAAATTGTCAGTTGCCAATGTTGTGTGCGAATTATGCTGTAGCACTTTCACTTTATAACTTTCACCGCTGAGCTCTCGTTGACGTCGCGCTGTGTAATGCCTCGATGTGAGCGTCGTGTCGCTTTTATATTGTGTGCTGTGTCCCTTGTTGCGTGTGCTGAGCTTACTGCATTGCCTGTGCTGCTGCGGTCGGTGCGTGATCACGTGATATCTAAGCGCTTCCTAAACAGTGTTAACCCTTGGACAAGCACATGGTTCTGGCCAGGCATATTTCATTTTTGAGTGTTAATTAAACATACAAGACATTAAAAATGACAAGAGCTACAATGTGAATTCAATGCAGATGTTTGTTTCCAGGAAGTTTTTTGGTAGAAGTTTTTTGATTTTATATGTTCACAATTTCATCTTTATGACAAGAGCTAAAATGTGTTTCCAGGTATTTTTTTATATTTTGGGTTGTTTTTATGTGAATTCAATGCAGTTGTTTGCTTCCAGGTAGTTGTTTGACAGTTTGGGCACGGGAACTCACCCACCAGCTTGAGAATTTTTATTAGAATGCACTTACTATCAGTGAAGGTACAGTGCACTCACACACTCGGCCTCCTGACTGACAATTATTTACGTTCAAAGTTTTGAAGTCAACTTTTTTTAAGAAATCGCTTATTTTCTTACACTTCAATTGTTTTTTTTACTAGGGCTGTTTTTGAGAAAACCAGATTTTTTTTAAAAAAGTGAGGTTAAAAAATTTTTTATTTAATTTTTCCCAATGAGTTAATAAAAATCAACAAACTAATATACAGACTTATAGCGTTTTCAAAGGTCTTCTCAACGATACCCATCTCAACCAGATCGGATAAGAAATGGGTAAGATATAAGCGATTATATACTCAAGCTATAAAGGCCTATATCTCAAGACGTTGGATCGGCCTCCTTAAAAAAACTTTGGGGTTTTAATCAGCGCTGTAAGCCCTACCAGGCCAAAGAAAATTGGCGCATTTTTCATAAAGTAAATTTGTTCGTAAAAGCGGAAAATAAAAAAAAACGCTTTTTGGGCTCATTTTTCGCTCATTTTTTAAAGTTTTTTGCGATTTTGACCTTGAAGATGAAGTTTTTTTTTTACTATATATGTTCACAATTTTTGTTCTTTATGACAAAAAACTCTCTCGCCTCAGAGAGTAAATCAAAATTTCGAACGGTTTGCAAGATATGAGCTTGAGAAAATGATAATTTTTTTGCAAAAATGACACCGAGGATCCACATCTTTGGGGGCCCATAAAAAAAACTGGAGGACTTTGGGCAAAACTGGGAGACAGGGGTCTTTTTTTTTGGTCTTTTATCACGTAGTGGTGTCCGTATATGGTTATTTTTTCGTGTTGCACTGTGTTATTCTTTGCGCAAAACAACCATCAGCCAAACCAAGGAAAGGCTTGATAAATACTATGGCGACTCTGCACCATTGATTGGAATGATTCACAAGTGGTTTATTGAAGTCCGGTCGTACAAGCACAAGTGACGCCGAACGTTCTCAACGCCCAAATGAGGTTACCACACCAAAAATGGTCACTAAAATGCACGATATCGTATTGGCGGATCGCAGAGATAATCTGCGCGAGATTATTGAGGCCGTAGGCATCTCAAAAGAACGGGTGTGAAACATTTTGCGAAATCATTTTGATATGAAAAAATTATCCTCAAGATGGGTGCCGCGTTTGCTTACTCTCGACCATAAACGCGATTGTGTGACTGATTCAAAAGAGTGTTTGGCGATGTTGAACAAAGATAAGAAGGATTTTTCCGGTGATTAGTGATCGTGAACAAAACATGGATCCCATCACTTCACACCAAAGACAAAGGAACAGTCGAAAAAGTGGACTTCACCGATCGAATGTGTTCCGAAGAAGGCGAAGAAGGTGTTATCGGCCGGAAAGGTTATGGCGAGAGTATTTTGGTATAAACGCAGCATAATCTACATCTATTACCTTCCACCGAAAATAACGATCAATGGCGAATACTATGCAGCCGAATTGGACCGTTTCAACTATGCTTTGAAAGAGAAACGTACCCAGTGTCCAGCTTCCATGGAAAAATTCCATGAATTCAAGTACGAATTGCTTCCTTATTTAGCATATTCTCCAGATTTGGCCCCCTCTGACTATTTTCTGAGTGCAAACCTAAATAAATAGTTTGGCGGAAAGAAATTCACCACCAGAGAGCAGCACATCACCGAAAGAGAGGCCAATTTTGAGCACCTTCCGAAAAAGTATTTTTAGGATGGGATCAAAAAAATTGGAGGATGGTTGGACGAAGTGCATCGAGCTAAAAGGAAACTATGTTGTGAAATAAAACGTGGTATTGCCGTAAAAATCATCCTTTGTTTAATTTTTCACGGAATTATCTAATTGCCCTTGTATGTTTTTAAAAATTGTCAGATATTCTGGCTTAGGAAATAATTGTGTTTTGTAGTGAAGGCAATCGTGACTGAAACCTAATAATTGCTTACGATTATCGTACAGCGTGAATCAAAGTAACTGCCGCACCTATATTAATACCAATTACACAAAAAGAAGCATCACTGGAAAACATTCGTTGTTTTTTTACGACTCTGGCATTAATTGTACACTTATTGCATAAACTTTTTCAAAAAGTTTGTAAATAATAATAATAATATTGCGAAAGGAAATAAGTGCACAGATCCTTCGCCGGCACGCAGGTTGCAGTATCATATTTTCCTACGAAAAACTCTTATTTTTGCAAGCAAGATACAACTCGCAAAAGGATAGAGTGTACGCAGTTTGCATGGCAGATATTTCTTAAGAAAAAAAAACATTGAAAAATTTCAAAATGTTTCGTCAATCATGGTTTGGGGCGCTTTCTCCAAAAAAGGCAAAGTGCCCCTTCTTCTTATTTAAAAAAAGGCGTTAAAATAATTCTGAATATTACTGAGAACATGTTTTAAAGAACTATCTTATGCGGCATGCCAAGCAAATCTACAGATAGGGTCACTTTTGTTTTCAGCAAGATTCTTTTCCAACACAGAAGGCAAAAATCGTTCAAAGGTGCTGCAGAGCAATTTTGCCATGTTTTATTTTTTATTTTTTTTTATTTTTATTTAAAAAACTTGTTGACATATTAGAATAGTTCTTTTGCATGCCGAATTAACATGGATATAACAACATTTAAGACACGAAATGCAAATAAATGTTGCATAATGTTATCAATAACAATATTACTTAAAAAGACTAAAATTTAAACAATGAATAATTATTCCTTAAAAAGTAATTTGAGAGTAAGAGAAGAACAAGAAAGAGTAAGGAGAGAAATTTGAAGTTAAGAAAAGTGTTTGAAAATTAAATGCTTAAAGTTAATTTTATTAGAATCGCTTTTAATACTATTAGGTAATGAATTCCACGACCTAATGACACTGACGAAAAACAATCTACTGGAGTTAAGGAAATTGTATCTAGGGATAATGAGGTTCATATTGCTACTTGACCTGCAAAACTTCAACTTATCAAAAAGATATGTAGGACTCCGTGTAAAGATAATTCGGTGTAGGAATATGCAATTTCTAGCTTCAAGGTAACTAGGTAAGTCACGACCAAGTAATTTTTTACAATAGACAGAGATATGATCAAACTTTCTAAGACCGTATACATAGCGAGCTGCATTATTAAAAGCTACCAGGAGCTTATGTAGAGACCAACAGTCAAGTTTGCAGTACACGACCTCAGAGAATGTTATGATCGGCATAATCAACTGCACTACTTATTTTCTTTTTGTTTCAACTGGCACGAAACCGGATGTCATTCGGAGATTATGAAGAAGATAATATACTTTTTTTACGCATGAATTGATGTGATCATCGCTGGCAAGGAATGTATTTATTTGAAAACCAAGATTTGTGGCCTTACTTACAAGTTTCAGTTTAACGGTATTAAGTAAAATTGGAAGCAAATCATCATGGTAATATGGAGTTTTAGATATAGGCAAAACAAATGATTTCGTGGGGTTCAACGTGGGGTTCATCTGCCCATTTAGACACCAAAGCTAAGTCTTCGTTAACTCTAGCAAATAGATCTTCAACCAGGCCGATTGGTCTGGATAAGTACAATTGGAGATCATCTGCATATGCATGCATAGTGACGTGTTGGCACTTGCTGAAAATATCATTTATGAACATTGTAAATAGTAATGGCCAAAGAACAGAGCCTTGAGGTACTCCGCTAGTAGTGCTTTTTAGCATAGAAAAATGTTGGCCCACACGCACTCTTTGAGACCTACCTACTAGATAGTTCCTTAGCAAACGGACCGCAGATTTTGAAAATTGAAAATTTTGAGCTAGTTTTTTGCAGAGAATAGAGTGGCTGACGGTGTCGAATGCTTTGGAGAAATCCAGCAAGCAGAGCAATGTCAAGTCAGCATTATCGAAATGTACTCTTATATCATCCAGTATTTTGACCAAAGCAGTGGAACAGCTGTGCGCAGGCCGAAAGTTGAAGGAATGCCCTCCGTCATCCCCTGACTTCAACACACTAGACTTGTCTATTTGGGGTATAATGCTGAGCAAAGTAACGAACACAAACACATGACGGTAGATAAACTTAACCGACGATCAATGAAAATATCAGATGATATACCTGAAAACCAGATGCGTGCCGCATGCTCGTCTTTCACAAATTGTTTTAAATTTTTTAAAAAAATTGATGGTAAAAGATTCGAATTTAATGATGAAGAGTTACAAAGAATGCTTAAAATAAAAAATAAAAAATTTTTGTTTTTTAAAGTTTACACAGTGCTTTTGATTTATGGCATAAAACAAGTGCCACAGTTATTTTGATTCACGATGTATAAGTATTTCTCCAACTAGCATAGAATCAGAACGGTGCTACTCATCAGCGGGATATATATGTAATAATATCCGAACAAAACTCTCTAATGAAAAGTAAGACGCGTAAAAAACATGAAAATGGTGCACAGAGCCAAAAACCACCATATAAAATAAATAAGACCACCTAATTGAGCTATTTTATTAGGTTTTCTTATTAATACTAACAAATAATAAGAAATAGAGAAAATCTTATTAAAAATTTACAACTACTATCAAACATTTTTTAATAAGATTTCTTATTAAATGAATCATATGATGTGGTTATCTTATTAATACTTTACTTTAATAAGAAAATCTTTTTTTCACTCTCCAAAGTTTAAGAAGAGACCACCTTAAATTAATAAGAAAATCTTTTTGATCTGCTTTTATAAGATTTTCTTATGAAACACCCTTTTAAGAAGGTAATATCGGTGAAAACGCTACTTATTCTTTGCTTTAGCTTTCAGTCGTACTTGTGAAGTAATTCGTGAAGTTTATGTGCATTTTATGGATTTAATTTTTTTAAAGTAAAATAAAAATATGTGATAATGATACTTATGCTACCGAACTTGTTGTCGACGAGGCTGAAATTCTGGAAACTCAAGCCTTATTTCAGTCGTGGGGCCTGAGTGACTCAATTTTGACTCTACTTAAAATTGATGGAGTAAATTTGAAGAAGGTTCTTAAAAAAATGGAAATTGAGGATGTCGCTACTTTCTTTGAAAGCCTCGACAGCGCCGGGTATTTTGGTGACAAAGTCATATTTTGTTAAGTTAAAAAGTTATTTATGCAACAACTTTGAATTTATTTCTTTTTGTGAGATTATATTTCAACAGATGTATGTTATAATATACAAATTTTGTTTCGTTATAAATTGTAATAAACCATAAAAATGTCTTTTTATTTAATATTACAGGCAATGAAAAGTATATTTCTAGGTAAAGGGTTAATAAGATTCCGTTTTGATCTAAAAATATTTCCTTATTAAAATTTATAAAGAAATCCTATCCTATGTCCTTATTAAACTTCAATAATAAATCTTATTTAATCTATAAGATTTCTTCTTAAAAGCCAAGAAGTTTTGATAAGATTTTCTTATTCTTTTTAAAAGTGTTCTTATAAAAACAATAAGATTCTTCTTAAAGTTATGTGGTTTGCCTAATAAAAAAGCTCATAGCTTTTATAAGATTTTCTCTATAGTTTTAATAAGACAATCTTTTTGGATGAAAACCATAGAGAAATCTTATTGATTTTCTTCTATTTTATTAAGTTGTTTTAGCTCTGTGTGTCTACAAAAAATGTTTAACATTTATATAATAATACCCTAAACTGTTCTGTATTTTATTGTTTTGTTCTTTAAATTAATACAATTTGCTAGTCATTAATATTATAACAGTTTTTTTGTGCTTATTAACAATAAGGGTATTCACAATTGTGTCGTATCGTGGTATAGTGATTTTTTGCAATAGTTAAAAACCCCAAATTTGGGCTTTTTGTTACTATACAAATAAACTAACTATCCAATTTGATATATTTTATTAATATGTGGCATAAAAAGTTTAACTTGCATTTTGAGCTTATTCCATTTTTGCAATTAGAAAATAACTGGCAAACGCGATCAGTTGTTTATGGAACTTTAAAAACCACGTTCGTTAAACATATTGTTGGACTACTTTAAATGACCACACCTTTGGTTTTTAGAGATTTCATGTAAAGCAACAAAAAATGTAAAAACTGCTCGGTAAAGTTTGGTATCAATAACACGGGTTTCTTAAACTACACTGAAAACAACTCAATTGTTGCTTTATAAATGAATTAATTTACTTGTTTTTTAGTTTCAAGAAATAGATAATAAAAAGTTGTATTAAAAACGTTTTGAATTATTTACTTTTTAAAGTTTTCAATCCCGAACTAATAATACCGGGATCCCGGTATTAAGATTTTCAATCCCGATAATCCCGGGATCGAGAAAAGCTTCCGGGATTGGACTCCCTAATAGCTACACAAAGCGATGTTGTTAATTGCCACTGATCCTTTGGATGCATTTATAAAATCGTTTTTCAGAAGAAATTTCTGGAATATTTATAAGAGCTTGCACAAATAAAAAAAAATTTTAATCTATTTTAGAGAAAAAATGTACGCAATAAGGAAATATGTTGTACCAATATTAGGAAAACGTATCTCTCTTTTGAAGAAAGTGTTCTTTTTTGTCAACCATAAAAAAGAAAACGGTTGAACATTATGACCATTCGTTATTTTGAGAAAATTTTTGAAAATTTATTTTTCCATAAAGAGCCGTCCTTAATATGTTTCCATTTGATCTAGAAACTTCAAATATAATATTTGGTTACGATCTGATAATATTTGATAGTGCCAGCATGGCCATGTTTATTGAATAAACGGTTTGTATGGAAAAAAGCCCAATAACTAATGAAATCTGCTGCTCTTGCTTATACACTGTTTATTAAATTTTATTAAAAAAGATATTTGTGGCTGAAATCGGTTGAGAAATTAAGTATTTATGAAGATTAAATGATTAAAAAAGTGCAGACTTTTTATCTGATAAATATTTTTTCGGTATCCTTCGGCGCATTGCAGCACCAATTGCGTCTGCTCTTCATTCTTGGTAAAAATCCTGTTGTACTTCGTTCTGCGGCATCGTTCACGAAGACCAATTCAAGGCAGCATTTCAAGACGTCCTAGTAATGCTTATTTGTATTCCATGTGGATAGATCGCACTGTAGGAAATTAGGAAACCCGCCAGATAATCTTAAGGGAATCTGTTTGTCCAAATCCAGCACTCAAAGGGTGATGATTGGTTATTAGGTGGACAATTTATGGGGCACGGCCCATGAATTGATCTCAAAATGGGTTCATTATTGAGGCACGGCTCTTGAATATTCATCTGATTTCCGTAAAATAAAAAGGTTTACCTTGAGCCTTGGTTGTTGGCGCCAAATCTTGGAGAAAGCATGGTTTTGGTATTAAGTTATCATAACATTGTTATTGTAATATGCTTTCGATGGACGATCAATCCAATATAACTTGAAGAGCGGGGGCAGTCATCCATCAATGATGAGGAGACCTGATCTATCGTTGTTCTGCAGACCTTGTTTTAGAATGAGGGTTCTATGTAAGAAGCATTGAATCCTTCGACCGAGTATAAGCCAATTGGTATACTACAGCTCACGCTTCCTAGTTTTCCGAAAGAGGCTTTTAATTAAGCCTTAATTAAGCTAACGAAGTTGCGTAAATAAGATTGTGGTTCTCCCGGTATTTTACTGGGAAACCAATGGTTATTTTTAACCTAATCATGTGCAATTCTAGTGGCTGAAAGTGTCACAGTCAAATATAATTGTTCTAGAACTTTTGGTCTGTAGACGGGATATTGAAGAGCCATGTCTGGTGGAACCTTGAGCCCGGGTGTGGGCTGACGTGGACATGGTCGTTCGGGGTTTCATACGCTCTGGCTGTGGTTAGACCAGGAAGGTCGGTGTGAGTTACACTTTAGTCGAACTCGGGTTGGTAACTCCCTTTAAATACTAAGAGAATGATGGTAGATTAAACCCTCGTTATTTCAAACAGTAAGGCCTTTTCCACACTTGGTCAACGCAACTCCAACTCAAGTTGCTAGCCTGTGTGTTTATACCAGAACCTTCAGATTAAGCAACTTGCACGCAACAAGTTCTCGACACGTTCTCAACCTGTTTAACGCAACGCGGCTTTCCGCAATTTTCATCGGCGACGTGTTGCATCAGTTTGTTTGTTTTGTGAATTCAAGTATTTGTAGTGCAGTAGGCTTTATATTAATCAAGGTGAATAAGTTAATTAATTAGTCCCTAATAGAATCTAAAAGAAGAAGAAATAGTTTGCAAGATGAATGAGCAAGTGTTAAATATCAAATCAGTGCAAGAATTCGAAAAACATGAGTTATTATATAATAACAATTATTACATGTTGCATGACTTTTGAAGCAAGTCTGAAAGCATTCGGTTTATAGTTGCATTGCTTTTCAACTTTTTCGCTGCTGCGTTGAATTTGCGTTGGAATTGCGTTGACTAAGTGTGGAAAAGGCCTTCGCCTTACGTTACTTTTTGTCAGAGATAATTTTAGTTCACAAAATTTTTTGATTTTAATGGGAATTAGCTTGAAGTAGATTAAATTTGTTTTGATAATTAAGATACGCATTATTGCTTTTTAAAATTAAAAGAGTACGTTGTACTTACCCTTGTAACAACTTAACAATAGGGGTATTCACGATTCAGTTCACTACCAGTGCCATTGAGGACTTGAGGACATGTGCACTTTACAAAAACAAAGTATACGTACGTCAAAAATCTGCACAAGTGCTTTTCTACTGTCCAAAAACATAATCAGACCTTTAAAAATAAAAAAGTTGGTTATACTTAAGTAAATTATACTTATTAGAAAACAACGACAAACACTGCTACAGTACATAAAGCGACATAAAGCGACAATTCAGAGAAGTAACGGTAAATCAAGAAGCACTCGCTGTGCTTGCTTCAGTGTCGATGAGCTAAAAGCAATCTTATTCATTCTTTCTCAAAGCTCTAGCTGCGTGCTTCTGTTTGTCCAGCTCTTCAGTAATTTGTTTTTGAATTTGCTATTCGCTTAAAAAATGGATAAGGAGTCTAAACTATTGCACAATAGTAAATGTATTAGTATACATAAAGATAGATCATAAATGCATGAAGAAAATAGGATAAAAGTATGCGCACCTTGTGAACATAAAAATTGTTTTTGGTAAAAATCTACGTAATAAGTTTACAATTACTGATAAACTTAGTATTTTGATAAAAAAGCATATCAAGAAAGAGTTAAATTAAATGCTAAATTTCCCATGAGTACTTGTACATCTTGCCGACTTTCTGTTAATGAGAATGAAAAAATAATAAAAAGAGATCACTTTCATTTATGCCAAACTACAAAAATCTTAATTTAGCTAAAGAGTCTAGAACAATGGCTTGTAATTGTTATATATGTATGTTTAACTGAAAGGTGTCACATTCGAAAAAAACTAAGGTTCTAAAAAAAACTAAGAGTAATAGTATTGAGGGTACCAAGCAAAATATGCAGCCTCCGAAATGTGAGAAAAAGAAAATTGAATCTAGATCTTCCGAAATTCGCAATGTTTATTTATCTACAACAAATAAGCAAGGGTGTTAAATACAACCAACTTTTTAATTTTTAGAAATCTCAGTATGTTTTTGGTGTCATTAAAAAACAAATTGAATAAATTACGACATCGATTTTAGAAAACTTTTATTTCTTACGCAAATTCTGAGAAAATTGCACTTAAATTTTAAATTTAGTACTTTCACCGATTGATTTCATCTTTCTACGAGCAAAGCTTGGGAACTGGTTAGTCGTTGGTGTTCAATGATATACCGTTAGAAAAGTGATTTCATTACCTTTCGTATGAATTCTCAAAGTTAGTTTTATGTGTGTTTGTTTTTCTGCTCAAAACAATAATGCGAATCAAAGTTCGTGAAATACTAATAAACTCTTTAGCTCCTAAAAAGGTTTTTAGTGCCATTTTCACGCAACCTATCGATCCTTTAGGAGCAGTGTGTGCAAGGTTTAACGTTTTTTTGGGCGGTGTTGTCAAGTGGCGCTCAAAGTGCATGTCTGAGATACTGCAACACCACAAAAAGTTGGTGGACGATATCGTCATAGTGGACACACAGAGGGTTAAAAGAAATAAATGGTTGCTAGTTGCATTTTTTTAGCTAAAATCCTGGATACGCCCCTACTTATAGTTGCCAATAAAAGTAACGTGTTGTTTCTAAGGTTTACTTTTATCTTTTTGATTTCTTAATTATATGACCACCACAGTACATAAAAACGACATTTTTGTTTACCTACTGATAAAGTCATTCCAATATAAACTATGTATTAAATTATAATGATCTACATTTATTTTCCATTCCACAGACCGCAGCTTCACTTGCAGATGCCTCATTGCAGCGAAGTGCCACTGAAAAGCAACGCGATGAACAGGAGTTGATTGCAGTGCGAAGACGCGAAAAACAACTTCAAGTAGGGCGTCCGCCACCTGCACGCCATTCACGCTTTGGTGGAACGTTTGTGATACGAAATTTTAAATCTGTATCGGATCGCGATATTATCTGCCATCAGCCATTGGAACGTGCTGTGACGCTTGATTTTGATCGTGAGAAGGAGCAGCAGAAAAAATCCTTTCGACACATTAAGGAAGAGAAGCTGGCAACACGACGAAGTGCATTCTCAGTGCGGTGAGTAACGTTGAGAGTGGTTTCATCTAAAGTGTTTATAACTGTGAAGTGCGGCATAATGCTACACAGGGCCGCCGGGAGTCTTAAAGGGGCCCGGAGTGGCGCGTAAGTAAGGTAACAAAAGCTGTTTTGTTGATGAGGAAGAGAAGTGTTACTTTTTGTTTTCACGAAAAGTATTATTTTTCAAATTTCTTACCTTGCTTTATATCAGTGATATCAAAAATTATATTGAAACTTTTTCGTGGCCTAGGAACTTTTGACTTCAATAATTTGATACCTTTGTTCTAAGTTGAATACTTTCATATACTTTTTTGACTTGCATGGACACCAGAGAACTGCAAGAGTGGCTTCACTAATACATATAAGCACTCGTTGAAAATGAGAGTAGCTTTTGTGCATTGCATTCTCTTTCAACGAGTATGAGTCATTCTTTTACAAACCGTACAGATTTGAACATTAAATGACCGACCCATTTTTGATTTGCATGAAATTTTTTTTAAGGGTTCTATATCGAAAAAAAAGAGACACGTGTTTGAGGATTTTTTTTTCCTTTTGAAAATAGAGGGTGTTAGAAGTTTGAGATTTTCCTGATTTTTGCCTTGAAGACTAATTTTCTAAAATTCATAACTTCGGTTCTGTTTAAGCTAGAGACAATTTTGAAAATAAAAAAGTGAGTTTTAAGAAAATAGTTTAAAAAAATTTTTATGAAAAATTTCATATTGTTATACGCAATTTAAATTTTTAAATAAATTTTAACCAATCTTACCCACCACTTCGCGTGTTTTAAACATAACCATCGTATTCTACGTCAATTTTTACATAAAAAACAATTTTCTTTTCGATGGAGAAATGATTATTATTATTGCAAAAAAATTAAATAAACTCGCGCGGTACCTGACGTCGGCGCGCCAGTTGCAAAGTACACCTAAATTCTCGTCTCATACCGTTGTTCTCTGTATTATATGACCAAATAATTTGAAATTATCAAATTAAAATTTTTATCTTCAAAATGAAACAAAAAAGTTGTCTCTAGCTTAAACAGAACCGAAGTTATGAATTTTAGAAAATAAGTCTCCAAGGCAAAAATCACGAAAATCTCAAACTTTGACGCCCTCTATTTTCAAAAAAAAAAAAAAAAAAAAAAAAAATAAAAAAAATAAAAAAAAATTCTCGAACTCGTGTCTCTTTTTTTCGATACAGAACCCGTCAAAAAAATTTCATGCAAATCAGAAATGTGGCGGTCAGAATGGTGTTCGGTTTGTAAAAGAATGACCCATATACAAAAAGTAGACTCGCTCAAAAAGTAAACTTCGCTAAGCTTGCTATTCACCACTGTATTGCTTAAGAGACTCGCTGTAACAAATAGATAAAGCTACAAACACTCTGCCTCTCAAAGCTCCTCACTCGCCCTATTCACAGAATGTTGATAAACTATTCGCATGACTCTCAATGCTTGAGCGAATTAGAGCGAGTCATCTACGCAGTTAGCTACTGCGCTGATTTCAACTACGCTAATATTTATCGTGCACAGGAAATAAAAAAGGAATGATTGCAAGAAGAATGTCGCAGGATTCCATTACGAAGATCATGAACACCAGCTAGAATAGATTTGCCTGCATATAATAGGTTTTTTCAAATTTTTTTCCAAAAAGACATGCGGCGACAATGAAATACAGAGCACCATGCAAATTTTTTTGTTACAAGGCGAATTGCACAACTCAAAGCATTTGGCGAGTCCCATTAACAACATAGCTTTATCTCGAAGCAGGCAGAATTTTCACTATAGAGCCTGAACAGAATCAAAAATCGTTGCGGCCGACGATTTCTGTAGTTGGAAAATACATGCAAAATGTAGAAAAAATCGCAGCTCGTTTTCCGCAACGATAAATCGCAGACTTACAGCCCTATTCTGGCAGCTTAACTAAGCTCACCACATTAACAAAATAGTTAATATTAACAATTTGTTAAGGTTTCGTATTCTGCTGCAAATTTAAAAGCTCTTTTCCTTACAATTTTGTTAATAATAGAAAGAGTCTTAACAACGAATGAACTGTATGTGCTTAGATAGAAAATTGTTATGAAAATAATAAAAAATTACAAATTATAATATAATATTGAGTTTAAATACATTAAACTGAAAAATGGACGAATTTTTTACTTCTTTTAAGTGTTGATAATGAAATCTTTCAGTAGCCGTGGCAAATTTTTCAAGCGCTTGCAAAGTCACAAGCTGCACTCGAAGCATCTGTTTATATAGCGCATCTCTTCTTTCAATAGGCATATCGATTTTCACCATGCATGGTGAACTTTAAAAGCTTTTTAAGCTTATATGTTGTTAATGATTTTTAAGAATACCAACATTTACATAACATAACAATCAGCTTAACAAGAGCTCCTTAACTATTTCTTATTGAGCTAACAACCAGAATAGGGCTGTTAGAATCTATTCTATTTCAATCGTCGGTCGCAACGATTTTTGATTCTGTTCAGGCTCATATTCGCAATGTTTGTTCGAAGACTCTCACAACTCTCAGCTGAATCGCGAAGCAGGCAAAATGATCACTATATTCACTATGTTTGTTCGTTTATTCGCCCAACTCTCAACGTGAGGATCGAAGCAAGCACATATTGTAGAGCATAGAGCATGGTGTAAGAAAACCATGGTGAGTTTTTGACAACACCATGAATTTCTTTGCTTCTGTCAAAAAATTGTGAGCGAAAGAGCGGAACTGTTGATTGTCATCAAATTGTGTTATTTTTTTGAGTTGCTAGATGATGTGCTTCGCACAGTTTTTAGTGTGCGAATTAAGTTTAAATAAATATTTAATGCAATTAATTGTTCCGTGTTGTGTTGACAAAAAGTTATTGCAGTTGTCTTCGCCGATTCGCAAAGTTTGTCATTGAATGTTTTTGCCATTTTATCACAAACGTGCGCTGGAAGGTGCCGCCGACATGAAGCTTTGGCCTTTTTACATAACGCACAGTGTCTAATATATGTTTTATTGTTTTCCATATGACTTTATTCTCACTTTAATCTCAGTAAAAATCTTATAAACTTGCAGAAAGACACGAATTTAACAAAATTTCTTTTTATTGTAATCCACCATCAGCTGTTTTTGACAAGAGCGGGGAAACATAATTTTATCATTTTGAGAGAGAAGTGTCAAACTCACTAACACCTCTATTTCTTACACCATGGCATAGAGTAAGAGCATAATCAGCACTCAACATTAAAAAAGAGAGTGAGTTAATGCGAAGCAAACAAAATTGTTTGAGGAATGTGAATGCCTAAGAAAACAGAAAATGTAGTGAAGAAGGAGAGTGCGTTATGAAGCGAAGCGCTTGTTGCAGATCTCTGATGGACACTTTATTTATAAATGTCGCGGTAACACTGTACATGAGTGCTTTCACTCATCAGTAGAAATACCCAGTAGAAAATTTGTCTAATATTATACAACATATTAGAAAGCATTGTCATTTCTCAGCGTATATCTGCTATCTGCGTATATGTATGCATTAGATTTCTTATAATAAGCTGATTTGTCCAAACTTGGAGAATGAGGTGTATAATGAATTAAAAAAAAATCCTTTGTTGTGGCAGCTAATGTTTACCTGATTTTTTTTGATGTTTTTTGGTTTATCTCTTGAATCCCTTTCTTTGCTCGAATTTTAATGTTTTTATTTCATATTGGTTCAAAACGTTTAAAAATCTGAGAACTTTCATAGAGCTTATAATAAACTATTATAAAATTTCGACTATTATTAATAACTAGTAAAACCATGTGGCGTTAAAACGCCATAATCAAACATACCTAGTTTTATTTTTTGGTGTTCATTAGGACAGTATTACATTTTCTTAACATATTTCCGTGTAAACTATATTAGAAATTGTAAAACCGACATTGTAAGGATGCACTGCCTACTACTTTCATAAAAAAAATTAGTTTAATTTTTCTAAAACGGGTTTTTTATCTATATCATCCAAGAGACAATGAGGGTTTTCACAAGCTGTCGTATTGTTGTGTTGTCGTATTTTTTCACAACAGTTGTATAGTTTTTGTTGTTGGCTTCCACATAAAACTAGTTTACGACAATACAATCGCGTTTGGTATGTATACTGTTTGTCGTATTTCATCAATGCTGTTCTTTCTTGTTACGAATTTGTTATTACCGTGCACATTTCATAAGTAACATCACTATCATAACAGTTTATTTTTTTTATTTTGCCAGGCAAATAGGTTTGTAGAAGAAATTGAAAGTTTTGACGGGGCTTTCTGATTCATACGAAGATCAAGTCTATACTTTTCACACAAAGCTCTTATTATTTCTTTCTTTTCGTTTTGTTTAGGCATTTAAAAAAATTCATTTTCTCCAGTCATTTGTCTGTTTCTTCAGTCAGCTGTATAAATACGACATACAACAAAATAAACCCTTAGGGTATGTTCAGAGTTGTTGTATTTTTTTATTGAAAAAGCAATACGACCTACAACAATACGACAGCTTGTGAAAACCCTAACTAACTTTATGTGAAAAACTCTAGAAATTCGATCAGGGCTAAAGCATGGCTGTTCACCTGGGTTCAAATTTACTTTTAAATGCACCCAATTGGGGTTGCAAGTAAAAATGAAGAATAAATTAGGCTTTCCAATTGTACAAACAATACTCATCGCGTTAAAATAGTTGAAATGTTAATGTCTATAGCTGCCTTGGAATGTTTTTGGAAAGATGAACTGTTTACCCACACGAAGTCCTCAGTTTTGAGTTTTAAATTTAACTTCATCATTAAGGTTTTAAATACTGCTCAGCTGGAAGAAGCTGCTGTTATGCATATCAAAAACCCAGGCCAAGAAAAGCTTTAGGGATCTATGAAGAAAATTTAACATAAAGAAAAAGATAAGAAGCAATCCAAGTTATTTGCAAAATTTTTAGCCGTACTGTACAGCATATTGAACCGTCCGAATCCCTCTATTTCAAACTCTTTTATACTTCCATTTTTACTGATTATGAAACAATCTGCTATTGAGTTGTTGTACACATTGTTGTATACTTCACTGTAACTTTTTCGAAGAAATATAGATATAAAAGCAAAAACCAAGGAATCCAAGTATTTCTTAAGATTGGATAAGCACTTGCAATAGTTGAAAACAACAGTAAAGCAAAATAAAAAAATGTTTAGGAGCGAAAAGGAGGGGTGGGTGGGGCATAAGAAATTATTCTTTAGGGCAAAGAATTTTTTAAAAGTTATAAAAACAACATTAAAAAAGGAATTAAATTCGTCACAAAAATCAAAGTGGGTAGTCCCTTGAATTTTTCTTAAAATAAATAGAAAAGCCAATTTTGTGTCAAACTGCAATAGTTTTCGCATAAAAGTGATGCGCCATATGAAAGAGTATAAAAATTGCAATTTTCGGTTTTTATTATTTTTGCAACAAAAACAACTTTTGCACCATTTTTTTAAGAAACAGACATTTTTTGGAGCTTTAAAAAAAAAAAAAAATATTAAAAATATAAATCCTTAGCTAACGGAAATATTGCAGTAATTTTTTGCAAGTAATTTAATTGAACTCTTTGACAAAAGAACATTGAATGAAATATATTAAAACACAGCGAAGCTATTTGCGTCGAAAGTAAAAAATTTGAATTTGGAATAGTTTTTCTGGCTGTAGGTAATGATGTTGTATACAAAAATTCATTGTACTTAGATTTTCTATAGTTTTCAAGATATGGGAATGTTATTGGTATAAGACAAACGGAATTTTTTTTACTTTATTATCCTTAAAAAAATTGAAAAAGTAAGTACACATTAGCATATATTGGATAAAAAATGCATATTGTAGGGTACTCGATAGAGATAAACGAAACTGCGCAGGTAGTGTTAGTCAAACAAATAAATAGTAAAGTCAACAAATTACCGTTATTTTTTGACTGATTTACAGCCCTATTCTGGCAAATTAACAAATTGTTAACCAGTATTTTGAATATTTCTATTTGTTTGTTGTAGTTTTTTTTATTTCAAAACAAAATTTCAAGCCCAAAAATAAAAAATTTTGAAAAAAATTATCAACTGCTTTTCAGTTATTGACAATTTCATTAAAAAATTTTGTTTTTTTGAACTTTAAATTTTGTATTGAAAACAACAAACACATAGCAATATTCAAAATACTGGTTAACAATTTGTTAATTTGCCAGAATAGGGCTGTCTATTTCTATTAAAAATATGAGTTAAAAATTGACTTTTATTTCTTCGATCAAAAATAAAAGTTCAAATTTCACTTTTATTTTTTTGATCAGAAATAAAAGTTAAAATATGACTGATTTTTCAATCAAAAATATAAGTTAAAATTTGATTTTAATTTTTTTGATCAAAAATAAAACTTAAAATTTGACTTTTATTTCATCAATCTTCAATCTTTCAATCTTCATATCGTTGCATAGCATCGTTTATCATTGCACATTCTGTTTTCATTTATTTCTCCAACGACTGGAACAGCAGAAATCGCAGATGATATAAGAATTAAAATATGAATTTTACTTTCGATCGAAAAAAAAGTCAAATTTTAAGTTTTATATTTGATAAAAAAAATTAAGGTCAAATTTCAACTTTTATTTTTGATAAAAAAATTAAAGTCAAACTTTAACTTAATTTTTGATCGAAAAAATTAAAGTCAAATTTTGACTTTTATTTGTGATAAAAAAAATAAAAGTCAAATTTTAACATGCATTCTTGATCAAAAAAACAAAAGTGAATTTTTAAATTTTAATTTTGATCGAAATAAAATTTGTCAAAAAATAAGGATTACTTATTGACTTTTTTAAAAAAAATCAGAAAAATTAAAATCATTAAAGATTAATATTCCTTAGCCAAAAAGCAGCACATTGCTATATTCAAATAACGAATAGACTTACTCTTTCTACTTGCCTTTTTGAATAGAAATTTCGAATAACCACGACGAGCATTGAAATCCCCACAAATCACAAATTCATTGCAGCTACGCGAGTGCTTACTTAAATCGTTATTGAATTTGCTAGATTTTACCGAGTCTTACGCACCACCAGGAAAATAGGCAGCAGTCAGAGTGACGTCCCTGTTATTATTAAGTTTAATTTTTATTGATATAGCTTCAATAATTTCAAGTTTTAAAAAGAACTAAATAATAATTTTCGTATCGACCTCGCAATAGCTTGCTTTTTTTATAACTTTCTAGTCGCATTTTTTTGTGTTGGGGGGCCCGTATGATGTAGCCCCCCTGGCCCGAATTTGGCTCTCTACGGGCCTGGTGCTACAAATTAACTTCCTTCAATCTATGTAGTAGTACCAGGGCGCATCCATCTGGGGTTACTTATAAATCTCCAACTTGGCTAACATTCATTTAAATTTGCTACGTGTTGTTGTTTTACACTTATTATCTCGTGTTTTATTTTTTTGTTGAGTAGCGTTGCTGCGTATGCTTTGTTCTCTAGATTCTTCTGCTATCTGCAGGAAGCATCCAACGATGTTATCCATGAGTTCGCATTAAGCACATCACTCACTTTATCCACTGCTGACGTGTTTCGACTTTCAATGAAAAGTGACTATTTTTTTATTTTGTTTTTTCTTGTGCTGTATTATTATGTACGATATTTTGATGAACTGATGTAAAGCAAGTATCTGCGAATAAAGCCAAGCTTGCACTTCTATGATTCTTGGAAGTCTATTTCCTACCACCTTTATTTTCCTTGCAGTAAATAATTTAACTTTTTCCATTATCTTTGCACTCTAAACCATGAAGGATCTCAAGATTTCCACTTAAGCTAACAAAACCAGTGAAGCCATCAAAGCCGCCAACTAAATGCATTGTAAAGATGGTCTGCATCTATTGCAAACAAGTTGAATTCATTCCAAAGTAATCACTTTACAAGAGTTCATCCAATAAATATCGAACCGCACCACCTTTGTCGAGGTTATCTGGCCAATACAAAGCAGCAGCAGCAGTAAAGTGTAGCAACAACAACATCACCAACACCAACAATAATAACCCAGAACAAATTGCTTGCAATCATATTTGTTTTGATTTTGCGGTTTCAAGCATCATTGCAGCTTGGTCGATAGTTTGCGGCTAAGTTGTGGAGTTTTGCTTAAAAATTTCATGAAAAACACACAGCACACCTTCCGCCAACCATCTTTTGAATACTTTTCAGTTTGTTTTTGTTAATGTTGTTAGTGTTGTTGCTAGAGTTACCGCGCATTTCCATTGGATTTATTGCTGCGAACAAGGATTCTAAGCGAGTAGTGGAAAATATCATTGGTTGGTTCTTTTTCTACTCTTTGCCGACACTCACCATTATATTATTTGTTGCTGTGAATCTACGTGTTTTTTCCTCGTTTTGCTGACCAAGATAGATGAAGCATCAGCATACTGAAAAATAATATAGAAATTATTAGGTGTAGCAGTTGCTTAGCAAACGTTGAAGATGCATTTAAGTTGAGTTGCTCGCTGCAATAAAACTATAAAAAGTAAAATAGTTTCTCAAAACTATAAAAGTAAAAGTAAAGTGTATATACTACGTTTTGTCACTGTTAGGGAAATGTGTGCAATGGAAAAACTCACCCGATATCATAAGCATTCTATAACGAAAAAATTTAAATTTATTTAAATTTATTTAAAATTCATCATTTTATTTAATTCTTGGTGTTTTTTAACCAACCCAATTCTTGTCACTTATTTTTTTAAAGCTGAAAAAAAAAACAAGAAAAAGCTGGTTTGATAAAAAGTCCACTTATATATTGGGGTTGGAATTAGTTTTAAAGGTTTTCTAAGAGATGGCGTAACTATCAATAGATCGCATCGGGCACACCTGTGACTATATTCATTTCAAAGCACATTGTCTAAGCTTCATTTTTCAGTATGTGTCATTCCACTGAAGTGTAAACAACATATATTTTTTTCTCTGTGAACATGTCGACTTTCGTTCCAACAAAACGCAATTTGCGGGAAGGTTTACTTTTGTGCTTCCATTTGAAGAAAAAAGCGGTTGAGGCACAACGCACGCTTACTGAGGCTTACGGGGACTATGCTCCATCGATTTCTACTTGTGAGTACTGGTTCCGTCGGTTTAAAAGTGGTGATTTTGATACGGAAGACAAAGAGCGTCCGGGCCAGCCGAAAAAGTTTGAAGATGAGGAATTGGAGGCTTTGCTCGATGAAGACCCGTGTCAAACCCTTCAAGAATTGTCAGAATCATTGGGAGTCGACTTATCAACGGTCGGCAAACGCTTGAAGGCCATGGGAATGATTCAAAAGCAAGGAAATTGGGTGCCGTACCAGTTGAAGCCGAGAGACGTTGAACGGCGATTTTGCATGTGCGAACAACTGCTTCAACGGCATAAAAGGAAAAGTTTTTTGCATCGTATTGTCACTGGCGATGAAAAGTGGATCCATTACGATAATCCTAAGCGAAAAAAATCGTGGGGACCACCCGGCCATGCATCAACATCGAGGGCCAAGCCGAATATTCATGGCGCCAAGCTTATGCTGTGTATTTGGTGGGATCAGAAGGGTGTCGTGTACTATGAGCTGCTAAAACCTAACGAAACCATCACTGGGGAACGCTACCAACAACAATTGATGTAATTGAGCCGAGCATTAAAGGTTAAACGGCCGAAATATGTCAAAAGACACGACAAAGTGGTTTTTCAACATGACAACGCACGGCCACATGTTGCAAGAACCGTCAAGGAAACGTTGGAGGCGCTGAATTGGGATGTGCTACCCCACCCGCCTTATAGCCCAGACATAGCCCCTTCCGACTACCACCTATTCAGATCGATGACGCATGGCTTGGCTGAGCAGAGCTTCACTTCTTACGAGGATACCAAAAAATGGGTCGATTCGTGGATTGCCTCAAAAGACGAATCGTTCTTCCGGCGCGGAATCCATATGCTGCCAGAAAGATGGGAAAATGTTGTAGCTAACGATGGACAATACTTTGAATAATATACATTGTACCGTTGTTTCTAAATAAATGCTCAAAAACCGAAAAAAACCTTTAAAATTAATTCCAACCCCCAATACTAAAAATCCTGGAGAATGCAAATATGGCATCCTTAATAGAGTGTATGGACTTGTATAGGAAAAATCTGACCCCCGATTCCGGTATCAAAATTAAATAGTATATAAAAAATTCTTTCGATTGGTATACTTTTTTGGTCTGAATGAATTTTGGCGACCCCCGATTGCACTTTTATGCATTTTTGAGCAACTTTTGTACTGAAGACTCACTAATGGTTGATCTAAAAAGAAAATCAAGCTTGCCATTCAATTCCTTGGATATAAAAACATAGAACTGCATATTTCATCCCATTTGAAAAATGTTGTAACTAGAATTCACGGTTTATTTCTAATTAAGCTACTTGTGTTTAATTTAATTACAACTTCTTGCTTTTTATACGAAAGTTTTTTAACAATTTTGGGTGTATTTTAGTTTAAATTAAGTGAATTTTGAAACTTTTTCTGTTAACAAAATAAGAACAATTATGTTTCTAAGATCTTGTAAAAAACTAAAAATTACTTTGTGTTTCGAATTTCAGCTTTTTTGAGCGACTCTCCAAATTAAAAAACATTATTCCTTTTCTTCGTTCTGCAGAAGCAGCAGCCAATGGCGTATCAGTGACGAGCTTACCATACCTCTCAGTGTCCTGAAAGTGGCAAGATACCTGTCGAATTTCAACGTAGTCCATCATGTCACTAGAAATTTCCTTAACAGGATCTAAAAAAATGTTTGTTCTAATTTTGTTAATTTTAACAGTTCCAAAAGGTACTTTACCTTTGCATTAAACAAAAATAAACTCAACATAGCTCGAAAGTATTTATAAAAAAAAACAAAAAAATTAAAATTAAATAAGAAGTAGATAATTTTTGAACAAAACCGTAAAATATCGTTAAAATATTTGTCAATTGGAATGAAAATCTGCTGTTCTAAGTTTTTATAGCCCAGGAATTGATTAATAAGATTGATTTTCTTTTTAAATAAACCAATATTGGATCTTCAGTATAAAAATTTGCTTAAAAATGCACAAAAATGCAATTCGGGGCACGCAAACCAATCGAATGCACCTTTTATACACTATTTAAATTTAGTACCGGAATTAGAGGTAAGATTTTCGATACACTCTAATCTATAATGCAAATTTCAATACGATATTAACCATACAAATCCACGCATTATTTTTGAAGATAATTTTCTTTTCGTACTTAGAACGCTTTTGCAAAAATAAATTTTTGTATAGAAGGTGTGTAAATATTGTTTTAATTAAGAAAAAGTGGGTGTAAATATAAAAATAATTCTTTATACTATACGTTTTGGTTATTTTGTAAAAGGCTGAACCGTCAAGTGTGCATAATATGTAAAATGTTATGTTGTCTTTAAAAGTTTGTTGGTTTTTTATGGTTTATCACTTTTTAAATAGGTTAAAAATAACATTTCTTTTGATATCCATAATTCTCAGAAGGAGAATTTATAAAAATCACAAGTTTTTAAGACCGATTTTTCAACCTTCCGACCCCAAAACTTTTAAACCACTTGCGGGCGGGCTTTTTTACCATTGAATTTTTTTTAAATCAAGGAACCAAGGCATGCGCCTTATACAGAAAGGTTTGGTCTTTGACCTGAAAGGAAAGTGATATATTATTTAGAGGAATTTATTGAAACCACATGTGAATTATTGATTAGGAAAAACAACCGTGCAACACAATTTGAATTTTTTTTAACCGAGGCTAGTGTTATGCCTTAACCTCGGCAAGCATTTACAGCCCTTAGTTGTGTTCCTGCCCTTTAACTCCACATTTTCCATAATTTATTTGTGGATTTTTAGTTTTCAATAATTCTTAAATGTAGAAAAGAACAAATAAAGTGAAAAGAACCATGCCCGAACCCGGAATCCAACCAGGAACCTCTGGGTTGATAGTCTAGCGCACTCTCCACTAGACTACAAATATCGAACGTGTATTTAGAATATCTTAATACACATAGTCCAGGAAAAAAAACACGTAACTTTCGAATTGCCGGTTTTCTATAATTAAACTAACTTCTAAACTAAATAGAATTTGCATATATTGTCTTTGTTAGAAAATATTTTGAGAAAAAAGTCTAAAAAAAAATCCTAATCGGTCAACCCATTTCAGAAAAATGCTTAGTCAAACATTTTTCAAACAAGCTGTTCCACCAAAAAATATTACGTGTTTATTTGCATCCGGCTTTTTATAAATTTTTTAATGTGTACAATGTTAGTTTCTACATTTAGATATTTAATGATGATTCTTTCTTGCTCTTACCCACAATATATCTTTTCAACATTTTTTCCCAAGCGTTATTTAGTTATCTAATCTTTGGAATATATAAATGCATTCTTAAATATGTATAAAACCATCTTTGCCTATTTAATACAATATATAATAAATATAAGTATAGGTCATATATTAATTTGCCTCCGTTTTATTATTGTTGTTGCTCTTTGCAGTTTATGTCTTCGTGAATATTGCATTGAAGTCCTGCGGTCAGCTTATAACACTCTAGTTCGCCAGGTCAGACGTGTCCTGGAACGTAATTCAGGCTCCACCAGTCATGATGACTCTTATTTGCTGTGGGCAATACGATTTTTTATGGAATTTAATCGTTTGAGTGGACTACAATTACCGTTAGTAAGGTAAGTAGTTATAAATATTAAGAATTAAAAGAATTAAAATAACAAAGACAATGTAAATACAGACTTTATACCAGAGCCGAATCTGCATACTTAATATTTTCCGAACATGCTCAGGGAAATTGGGTGCGGGGTAGCTTGAGAAATGAATTGCACGTGTCGCTACATCATATTAATATGTATGCAGATATTAAAATAAATATAATAAAAACATTGATGAAAGCAGTGCCGTACTAAGAATACCATACAACTAACAAACAAAAATATATATCGGGGCGTATGAGTAACTTTTAATTGGATATTTAACTATAGCTTATTTGCCCTAATTCTTGGTGTCACCTCACCTAAGTGAGTGTTACGTGTCTCCCTATGACGCAAAAATTCGTACTCTTGTTGTCACCTTACCTAAATGAGTGTGACTTGTTTCACTGTGAGAACAATTCTGATTCTTGCTGTCACTCGCGCAAATATTTTCAGTGAAAAAATGCAAGAACCAAAGAAGTATGCATGAAAATGTTTAATTTTTGGTACAATAACGAAATAGACCTAAAATACCATAAATGTATTTCTGTTAAGGGTGAAGATAACCACCAGAAAGCAGTTTGAGGCGATAATGAGGCTTTATGGCAAAAAATACGTCTAATATAAATACAAAATTATACTACCAAAAATTAAGTTTACGTATCTCGGCTTTTTTTTTTGTCTTCTACAAAGTTAAAAATTTACCTACAGTGTTATCTTGAATGCTCCTATTATAAATTTTTTTTTTTTTATATATTTCATTAAGTTTTTTGGGAACTATTTCGGTAAAACTTTCTGAGTTCATTCTACTCCTTGTGATCTTTAAGTTATATTGTGGAGGTGTGACCAGAAAGGGTTAGAATAAAAAAACTCTGGATTTTTATTTAAATCCACAAAAAATTGGGATTGACAACAGCCCAGATATTGCTTCTTCTAATACGTTAAAGCATGAAGTACAGAAACAGTATTTAAAGCACCAGCAAAAAAGACTTCTGCTAAATCTTGTTACATGTTTACATAATTTTCAGGTACAGGAATATGTATTTTGAAAATTCCTCAAAAAATCATCAACTAGGTTTCTTTCAAAAAGAACTCAATTTTCCCTGAATTGAACACCTGACCTGAAATAATAATGTATATTATACAAAATAATAAAAAATTTTTTTTTTATTTTATAGCAAGTCAATTTGTATTTTATAGATCTGATTTTATTCTGAAGAAAATATTTGATTTTTATGTTTTGATATTTGAACAAAAGATGTCAATAAACAACATTAAATTAAATGCAATTAAGAAATTATCTTTATGGACCTCTTAAGCCACCACAATTCGGTGTATTTTCATTTTGCTATAATTTTTGGTCTCAAGAAAATTTAATTTACAGTGGTTATTATTGATTCAGTACACATTTTCTAATTGCTTATTCTTATGGAGTTACTTTGCCTTCAGGGGTATAAATACGACACCAATAAATGCTCTTCACAAAAAAAATAAACAAACTTTCTCATTTGTTATGAGGTCCCATTTTCTACTCAAATGTTTTATTTTAGTTTTTTTTCTTCACCAAAGAAATCACAAGCCCTTTGGATATAAAATATGGTCTCCACCTCCTAAGAAGCCACTATTAATCTAACTTGGTCGACCGACTTATTATTTGCTAGTAGAAACGCGTACTGCGTAATATGTGAATTAACTTTGCCACTAAGCTTGTAACGCCGATAAGGAGGCGTGGCAGGTATAGAAAAGTATATATATTCTTGATCACCATCACCTCCTGAGTCGATTTATCAAGGTCCGTTAGTCTGTATGTCCGTCTGCAATCAGGATAACAGTCGTAAGTTTAGAGTTATCGCAATCTAATAACTCGTTATTCAAAAATAGAGATCAAATTCGAAAACGAGCCCAATCGGATACAAACCACGCCTACCTCCCATCCAAATTGGCGTTACCAAAACGGTAAAATCTTTTTAAATTCCACAAAAAATTTTGCACATAAGCTTTAATATACAGTATTAAAACAAAACAACATTTAAAACTTGGAATATACTAAAATACGACTGTGGTGGTATTATTTTATCGAGCCGAAGATAATTCAACAAAACCCAATTTTTTGCAATTCTTGTTTGCAGATTTTTTTACACTCTTATCAGAGGTAGCCGAATATTTTTATGTAAGGATAACATATTTAAAAATTACTTATAAAATATTGTAGTTTTTGGTTATATAGTTTTTCATATTTCTGAAGTAATATAACCACTCTTTCATAAAAAGACACAATAAATGCGCGAAAATTTAGCGGAAATACAACAAAACCACTTTTACATATTAAGAAGAACGAAAAAGTACAAATTTTAAAGTACGGTACTTAAAAAAAGGTATTTGGGTCGGTTCCTCAAAATAATGCTTGGTTTATGTTATGATGATTCCCAAAATATTTAGAGTATGGTATGGTTTGAAATAACATCTTAAATTGGTCTGTTTTAAAAAATATTGGCTGGTGTAATAGTTGTAAAACTGTCCGAAATTATAGGCTGGAAAAAATCTTAATCTGCATCAAAAAATTTAAAATGTTTGCAATCCTCCGATTATGCTGTTTTTCATGCATATTTTTTATATTTTTTATTTTGGTTCTATACAAAGACTTTTAAAATTCAAATAACTGCATAGTTTTTTTTTTAGTTTCCTGTAATATTTTTTCAGTAGGTGCTTATTTTATAATTAATATTTTAGTTTCAATATATATCAGTTTCAGCAATTCTGACTAGGAATCAATATAAGCACTCAAAACCTTTCCAACGACATCTTGAAAGTGAGGATTGCATTAGAAATAATGACGTTTCTTTGATTTTTTCTGAATATAGTTTAAAAAAATTCAACAAAATGCACGAAAAACAGCCTTTTCTTAAATCCGAATGCAAAAAATAAAAATTGTTTGGTGCAGATGGGAAGAAATTTTTCATTACTTTTATTCCTGACCAATTTAATAAAAGATTACTTTTTAAGAAATGGACTTTTGGCCAGCTTTTTGGATCATATACCCCTTAGTATTCGGTTGCAAATTTCATAACTACGCTTACCACTAGACTACGGACTTGATTAGTAAATTTGGCGCAACAATTGATTGAGATACAAAATAGTTTTGTTTCTCAACTAAACCCAAATAAAATTCTTGAAATAAAGTGCCACAAGATCAAAAGAAATTCAAACAAGTACAAAAACACCTTTGATTTGTTGTACAACAACCCAAAAAGATTTTCATTCTCTCCTAAAACATAAAATAAAATGCTTGCAAAGAAGTGCTACAACATCACAAGAACTTCAGATAAGTACCAAACCGGTTTTGATTTGTTGTACAACAACTAGCAGTGAGCTAGTTATCATACCAAAAATTTAAAAAAATGCTTGTGTATGTGTTGCAATCGAGCTCTGAAAATAAAGCTCTTTTTCAAGCTTATCTATATGATATCTGCGGCCAAACCATGGTAAATATCACTGAATATTTCTGCTTCCAGAATTGGATACAAAATTTGGTTCGCCTATAAGAAAGGATGCAGGATGGCAAAAAGTAAGTTGTACTAGTCGTGAATATGGAGACGATCTAATTGTACAATTTCATTTGATTTAGGTTTGGAACGACTATAAGCACAATCTAAGGAAGAAGCTAGGGCACAACAAAAACGAGTTAAACTCTACCGGTGGCGACCCTTTCCGCTTGAATCACCTGAACGCCCTAGAAGAACAAGTCGCAAATATTTTGTCCTTGCACAAAGTCGCGCCAACATATGGCGTTGAAGATGAGGTAGAGCAGCAGCAGTTCGAAAGCCTAATGGAACCTGAGTCTCCTACCAAAAGACGGCCAGAAGAGGAGTTAACAGAAATCCACGAATGCCAACAGCCATCGCCCAAGCCACTAAGCTTGGGCATTTTAGTTCACTAAAAAGATCGCTCTTTTTAGTTCAGTTGAGTTTAATGAACTAGTTCGTTCATATAGTTATTTTAGTTCATTCAGTTCAATTAGTTCGTTCGCTCTGTTAGTTCTCGTGCACTCGTTCATGTTGTTAGTTCGTTAGGTCATATAGTTCGTTTGGTGTTTTAGATCGTTAGGTATGTTAGCTCGTTGCATTTTTTAGTTCAATAGGTCTTTTAGTTTGTTTTGTTTGCTCGTTCATGATCAGATCTGAAAAATGAAACGATCTATATTACTGAATCAATTATTAACTGCGGACATAGAAGAAATTTACGTAAAAATACTACATATGGGGCATTTCACAAAATATTTGCCACAAAAATTTGTTTTTGCACAAACTTTATTTTACCGTTCATTAGTGAAAAACTGTATCAGCACGGAATTAAGCCATTGTTGAGTGAAACCAAATTTTTTTCTAGTTCATTTCGATCTGACTCGCTGCAAAATCGATTGAACTAAAAGAACTAAAAGAACGAGAATCAACGAACTAGTTCACATAGTTCATGAGTGTGAATAGTTCAATTGAACTAGTTCGTTCGTGAACTACCTAAGCCTACAAGCCACAACGAAAGAGGAATAAAAACGCTCAGAATGATTACAAAAAAGAGATGCTTGAGGAACAAACAGGGGCAATGCGAGAAATTCTAAAGTTATTGGATAAAACCAACATATATTTGAAGAGCATCGACAATACTTTAGAAAAAAAATATCTGTGGCAACATGTTGTAACTTCGAAAGTTTCGAAGTTGTCGAAATTATCGAAAGTCGGTATGTTGTAACACTTTCGACAGGCGATATTTGCGACAAAATATCACTTTATTTTGGTGGCAGTAACCGAGAAGCGAAGTAAATATAAATGGAAATATTTATCCATTTAACCATGGTTTTATTTATTATATATTATTTATTTAACATAGAAGTTAGTTTCATCAAGTTAAATAATGATTTTAAGTTAGTGAAATAATAAAAGTATTAACTTTAATAAAAGTATATATATAGTTACCTCAGAACTGTTTGTTCAAATTTAATTGACCTTATTTTTTCCAAACAATGTTATTTGTTGAAAATAACCAATTTATCATTTCTGTATTAGTATTTACTAATGCTTTTGTACTATTTACAATTGAAAAATAATATAAGTAGACAAAATTCATTCGTAGGTTGACCTGACCGTACGAATTATTAGTTGATTTTAAAAACTGTAAAACTGAAATCGTTCAACATGGCTTGTCGAACAACTACAGAATCTTAGGAACTGTATGATTGTAAAGTGACTGAACCCTACTGGTAGAGTGCGTGGCCCGTACGCTAAAGAGCCGAGGTTCAAACTCCAGCTTAGACAGAATGTTTTTTTGGCTTTTCAGATATTATGATCATTCGTAAATGTAAAAAAATGTATTCGTACAATAAACATTTGTTTTTGTACGTATACGAATAAAACATTTGTAATATGTACTAATATATGTCGATTCTACGGAGCTGAAAACTACGAATAAAATTCGTAGAATGGACGCAGTTATTAATAATATTTACACACACAAATATTTTTGAGTGCATAAGTTATACATATATATTAGTGCACTACAGCTTGTTTTAAGATTACACAAATACAGTAATCCCCGCTTAATTGCATCACACTTAATTGATTTCCCAGCTTTAATGAACGAAAAGTTGTGTCAATATTACGCTCCCATAAGAAATGTACGGTGTTATTCCCGTTTAATTGATTCCCACTTAATTGAACTCCCCGGTAATTTGCTCATAGAAATTTGGGCCATTGAGTAAAATCAATTCAAAATATCCCGCTTAATTGTTCCCCAAAAATGTGGCTTACGCCTTTCTGGGAAACGAAAGAAAATCTCATTAAATGCGTAATTTCATTGCCTTTTCAAGAATATATAATCTTTATACTCTCGAATTTACGAATAACGAGATATTTTGGTTTGAGTTGATCCACTACCTAAACCACCGACATCTCGAAAACCCGCGAATAAAAAAAAATTGCCATTGTTGTTATCACCGACTCATAAATATTACTTTGGTCCGGGGTGCATTTTACGTGCAACCCAGTGTAATCAATGAAAAAGTGCAGTTAAGGAGTTTTTTTTTTATTGAGCAACTGGTCATTTTGATTGTGCGGGATTTCGTTAATTGAGTTTCCCGCTTAATTGAACAAAAGTATAAGCATTTTTGCTGGTGCAATTAAGCGGGGATTACTGTATATCAAATAAATAAATAAATAAATTATTATAGCAGTAATCAGTTGTTTAGTGAAAGACCTGAAATATGCAATGGTCACGATTTTTCGGAGCTTGTTTAAATAAAAAAAAAAATTAAAAACATTCGGTTCTGCTGAAACTTCTGTAGCATTAAATCGAAGATTTAAGAAATATTTTAATTTTTACTAATGACTAAAAACGTCATTTGGCTTAGGATATAAAGAAAAAAGTATTTCTATAAAAATAAAATTAAATGATTAAAAGTACCAATTGCATATGCTTAACTAAGGCATCAAATTTGGAAGTGATCCTTTGTAAGGTTTTCGTAATGCTGTCCACCCTGTTTCAAACAGAACTTTTTGAGAAAAGGGCGTTTCAGGTTTTAGAAGTAGAGTCAGGTATGCATTTTTTCTTAGGACGATATGCTTGTAACTACAAAAATTTTTTTCAATTGACTAAAAACTTACTCGGAATATTTCAATAATGTTATACATTCCGAAAATGTAAAAAATTGATTTTTGGTCGCTGAAAAACTTTAATGGATACTTAAAAGATGTTAATTGAAAAATATGTACAATTAAGACATAATCACTCTTCATAAAATAACAAAGAAAAAAAAAAATTAAAAATAAGGTTGTTGATCAAAATAACAACAAAAACTTTCTGCCGTACCTGGACGTATTTTAGCTCCAAATGCATTATTAAACAATCAAAAACAAACAATACAGCATCGTATATTCTTACATGCATCCTTGTTCGTCCTTGTTTTCGAAAAGCAATGCGCTGCACTTTTCCGGGTTTTCCTTTCATTTATTAAACAATTTGAAGAGTTTTGTTGGAGTTTGCAACAATGCGAAAAATAGCTTTCAGGCTAAAACTTTTGTTGTGCTTTTGATGCAAGCAACAACTAGCTGGTGCTGAGAGTGTTGCTTTTAATGTTGTTGCTGTTGTTGTTGCTCGGGTAAACAAACTTGCACAGACAACATTTCTGGCTATTTTCCCATTTTGTCTTGGTCTTGATTTTTGTTCGAGTTTGGTGTTGTTGCTATTTTTATTGTTGTGCTTGCATTTTAATTCATTTAGTGTATCTCGTCCCGACAGGCGACCATTCGTCTACCGGAACTGCCAACGGAACACATCAATTCACCTCGAGCGACAGTCCCAAAGTCCATAGACCCAAGTCTGCAAGTTGTAAACTTCAAGTTTTTTGTTGCTATGTATTTTCCATATTTTCCTTTTTTTCTCCTCCGGCCTCAAAAAAAAAAACAAAAATCCTGAAAAAATCTGTTGAAAATTTTGTGAGGCATTCTCTTAAAACTATGTTGTATTGTTTGTTTGCTTTTGCCATAGAACATTTTGAGCTCTACAATTTTTTATTTCTTTAATTTAATTTATTTCTTTGTTGATCGAACTGGAAGTGAGATGGCCGCAGCTCAGAAGAAAAAGACATAATTTCTTAAGAATTGTTTTGCTTACTTCTTCCAAATTAGTTTTTAGAATGCCAAGAATGAAGCTTTTGGAAACAATCACTAAACATCTTTTTTACTAGGTGCATCTTAGTTTTCATCAATAAAATAAGTTTTCTTTATTAATTGGCTTTTACTTGTTATTTACAATTGTGAATGTATTTACAATTATAATAATTTCTTTGCCCAAAATTATATCAAATGTTATCAAAACTGTCAATAATATCAAAAGGTATTGAATAGAAATAATTATGGGGCATTCCACGTAAAAGAGGAAAATTAGTACAATTTTGGTTTTACATTAATTATCTTAAATTTGGCTAAAAGCTATAAAAAAATTCCTATACTTTATTAATCTGTGAAAAAATATTTGAAAAAATTCTTCAAAAAATAAATTTTTGTATATGGCCACTATAGTTTATACACAGTTACTAGGGAGTTAAACGTTGATTATGTTAGCAACACTGTTGTGGAGCATTCTTTCAACAGTAGACACCGGGCTTGTGTCTTTAATAAAAAGCTTGGAAAAATTAATTTCTTATCAGTATTACACAGTGCAACACAAAAAAAAATAACCATATACGGACACCACTACGTGATAAAAGACCAAAAAAAAAGACTCCTGTCTCCCAGTTTTGCCCAAAGTCCTCCAGTTTTTTTTATGGGCCCCCAAAGATGTGGGGCCTCAGTGTCATTTTTGCAAAAAAACTATCATTTTCTCAAGCTCATATCTTGCAAACCGTTCGGAATTTTGATTTACTGTCTGAGGCGAGAGTAGCTCTTGTCATAAAGAACAAAAGAAAGGTCAAAATCGCAAAAAACTTTAAAAAATGAGCGAAAAATGGCCCAAAAAGCGTTTTTTTTATTTTCCGCTTTTACGAACAAATTTACTTTATGAAAAATGCGCCAATTTTCTTTGGTCTGGCAGGGCTTACAGCGATTAAAACCCCAAAGTTTTTTTAAGGAGGCCGATGCAACTTCTTGAGATATAGGCCTTTATAGCTTGAGTATATAATCGCTTATATCTCACCTATTTCTTATCCGATCTGGTTGAGATAGGTATCGTTGATAAGACCTTTGAAAATGCTATAAATCCGTATATAAATATGTTAATTTTTATTAACTCATTGGGGCTAATTAAAAAAAAAGATTTTTTAACCTCACTTTTTTAATTAAAATCGGGTTTTCTCAAAAAACAGCCCTAGTAAAAAAAACCATTGAAGTGTAAGAAAATAAGCAATTTCTTGAAAAAAAGTTTATTTCAAAATTTTGAACGTAAATAATTGTCTGCCAGGAAGCCGAGTGTGTGAGTGCACTGTACCTTCACTGATAGTAAGTGCATTCAAATAAAAATTCTCAAGCTGGTGGGTGAGTTCCCGTGCCCAAACTGTCAAACAACTACCTCGAAGCAAACATCTGCTTGAATTCACATAAAAACAACCCAAAATATAAAAAAAATACCTGGAACCACATTTTAGCTCTTGTCATAAAGATGAAATTGTGAACATATAAAATAAAAAAAAACTTCTATCAAAAAACTTCCTGGAAGCAAACATCTGCATTGAATTCACATTGTAGCTCTTGTCATGTTTAATGTCATGTATGTTTAATATACGCTCAAAAATGAAATATGCCTGGCCAGAACCATGTGTTTGTCCAAGGGTTAACACCGTTTAGGTAGCGCTTAGGTATCACGCGATCACGCACCGACCGCAGCAGCACAGGCAATGCAGTAAGCTCAGCACACGCAACAAGGGACGCAGCACACAATATAAAAGCGACACGACGCTCAAATCGAGGCATTACACAGCGCGTCTTCAACGAGAGCTCAGCGGTGAAAGTTATAAAGTGAAATTAAAAAAAGGGAAAGTGCTACAGCATAACTCGCACACACCATTGGCAACTGACAATTTCAATATGCAGTGTGAAAATATTGATTTATTTTGCTACGTTTGCGATCATCAACTCAGAAAAAAAAAGTTCTACAACATTGCAAAAGTAAAAGAATCTTTTAACTAGTCAATTCAAGAAAGCATATAAGTTGTTTTTCGACGAAGTAGACTTGACCGGTGAAAATTACACACCTAATACAGTGTGTCGCCAATGTTATAGCAATCTCATGGCATTGTTGAGTGGAGGCAAACATAGTATGACGTATTGTAAGCCGGTAAACTGGATTAATCTCCCAGGTGATCATGATGAAACGAGTTGCTATGCATGCGTAAATTACACATGTGGTCTAAGTCGATATGCTGAGAGGAACAAAAGTTATAAAGCAACTGTAACAGTCACACTACCAGTGCTTGCACCTGAAAATTTTGTATCACCAAGGCCGCCAACTCCAGATCGTAGTACAGAATGTACAGGAATGACTAGAGCAAATGGTGTTACTTACTAAATATCTATGCTACTACTCTTTGTTAACACCCTAACTCTAAATGTCAAACCATACCACCTCAGAACTAAGATTAATAAAATCAGTAATAGTATAACAATGAAACCTGCAACATGCCTTTTCACTTACGGGAGAAGGCTTTATAGTATCTCAATGTTGAAGTAAAGAAAAAACTAATGAAATGAAAAAATTTTCGGGAAATTTTTCACTTTTGCGGCTACCTAAGCGCTACCTAAACGGTGTTAAGAATCATTCCTAGGAAGTTCATATGTTCTAAAAAGTTGTTCATTGAGATCTAAGGTTCATTTTTGTAATTGATTATTTCCTTGAATTTTGAACGGTTTGCTACCTATGGACCTGAACAGGGGAAAAAAGGTAAAAAAAATTGAATTTTTTAAAGTTTTTTGCGATTTTGACCTTGAAGATGCAGTTTTTTTTTATTAAATATGTTGACAATTTTAGTTCTTTATGACATGAGCTACTCTTGCCTCAGAGAGTAAATCAAAATTCCGAACGGTTTGCAAGATATGAGCTTGAGAAAATGATAATTTTTTTGCAAAAATGACACCGAGGCCCCACATCTTTGGGGGCCCATAAAAAAAACCTGGAGGACTTTGGGCAAAACTGGGAGACGGGTCTTTTTTTGTGGTCTTTTATCACGTAGTGATGTCCGTTTATGGTTATTTTGCCATGACTTAAAAAATTACACACTGTGTTATTATATAAAATTAAAGTGAAAATTTAATGTTATCATTTTACATAAAAAGTACTGGTCCGATTTTTATGAAAAAGTTTTTAAATATTGTACATATACCACAGATTTATTTAATGGTATTTTTCTTTCGATATTTTAATTAGCAATTCATTTAATTAAAGTAATAAGTTATTTAAGACATCATCCCAACTGCCACGCATAGCGTAATCGTTTTCTTTTCACGCTCTGTGTTGCGAGAGTTTCAATAAACTCCATGTTGCTCTCTTCTGTTTTTTTCTTTTGATGCTCGGCTAGCACCAGTGTTGTCAGGTACTGCTGACCAAAATTCGGAAAATTTGGCAAACGAATCCGCTAAAATCCGCTAATATGATTTTGTAAAAATTTTATGAACATAATTTAAAACGAAATATTAACATAACTAGGGTTGTCAATTAACCGACTTATTTTGGTAAACGGTTATCAGTTAACAGTATTAACCGAAAAAAGTAATTAACTGGTTATCGATTACCAAAAATTATAACCGTAGTTATAATAAGTTAGTTATAAATTAAAAAAAAAACACGAATTTTTCATAATTTATTGTTTCTGTTTATTTATTTCGTAATATACGCATATAAATGCACTAAACACATTTACAATTTAATTAAAAAATTGTTTACATAAGCTTTAACAAGAAAAAATAATGGATCGATCACTTGCATATTTCAGTCTTTTTTTTCTCAAATAAATTTAAATAACAAGTTATTTTTTAAAAAAATTAAAAAATTATAAAAACTTTTGCAGTTATTTCAAAAACTAACGGCAGTGAAAATGACAGCATTTTAAATTGAATCTAAAATAAATGAAAAAGGCGTTTGAAAGAATGAAAGAAAGTGTATCTATCTAAACTTAAAGAATTGTCATGGTATTTTCCAATTGGTTTTTCATTTTTCTTGAAATAATTAAACACAGAGCTCATTGCGCTACTAAAAAAAACATGCACAATTAACCTATCTATTCTGGCAAATTAACAATTGTTAACCAGTATTTTTTATTTTTCTATATGTTTGTTGTTTTCAAAACAAAATTTGAAGCACAAAAAACAAAATTTTTCAATGAAATTGTCAATAACTGAAAAGCAGTTGACAATTTTTATCAAAATTTATTATTTTTGAGCTTCAAATTTTGTTTTGAAATCACAAAATTACAACAAACACTTTGAAATATTCAAAATACTGGTAAACAATTTGTTAATTTGCCAGAATAGGGCTGTAAAACTATTTAATTTCTACGCAAAATCAATGAAAACATTTGTCTTGATATATTTGTAGCCAGAACAACGACATTTATTTGAACAGCTGTCAACTGAGATGTGTAAATAGCAGAATAATATTATCGATAACAAAACAAGGTTGTATGAGGTTGTGTTGACATCAAGGTTGTGTTGACATCATGGTATGATGTGTTCTTAAGAAATTTTCACACAACATTACAGTATGTGAAAAAAACATTTTCAAAGTCAAAAATGAATTTTGCTTAAAACACTTCATTGTGTATTAAGGCTTATTAACCTAAATTCCGGTTAGCCTACCAAAAATAACCGGTTATCGGATACGATTATTATTCAACATTTTTATTAACCGTCGAAAACGGAGTCATATTTAAGGCCGCTTTACATTATCCTACTGTGTGTTAACACATGTCAAAATTTTCATGTGTGAAAGAAAGTGAGATGGTGTAAACAACGGAAAGCAATGTGTGTTCTGATTTTTTTGGCATGTCGTACCACATTTTATTTTTTGGTTTGTTTCTAATTTCATCACACATTCTATCCCAACAGAGATGCATTTTACCATAAACTTACTTGAAATTTATTATTTAAGTGAGAAAATTTTAAACTCATAATGTATTTTCAAATGGAATAACAGAAGGAAGCAGTTTTACAGCTTATTGAACTTTGTAGGGGCTTTCAATTCATTAAAAACGGATTCATTACTCAAATTTTCACGTTTTAGTTTAGTGTAAAGTATAAAAATGTGGTGCGACTCTGTGAGATAGTCTAAAAGCGAAAAATTGATTTCTTCATACAAAAATTAAAAATGACAGCATGATGAAATTCAATAATACTTTCTATCTCACATGTGGTAACACACAGTAGGACAATGTAAAGCGGCCCTTAACGGTTAAACGGTTAACTGTACCCGAATTTACAACTCTAAATATAAATATAAATTAATAATAAGGAAAAGAAGAAATTACAACAAATATATTTTTCGATATAAGGTAATCGCCCAGCCATAAATTTTCCAAAAAAGGCAGAATATTTTCTTTTACTACTTTAAAAACATTTTTGAAGGTGAAAGTGCTCAATCATCTTCAAAATTAATAATATTTAAGACAGGTTTAATAAACTCTAATGAAAAAATCCACCGAAAACTCCGCCAGCGGATTTTTGATAACTTATCCCGGCAAATGACATCGAAATCCGCTGATTTAGCGGGAAATCCGCTGATCTGGCAACAGTCGTAAGCACAGCAACGTGAAAAATGAGTTATATAAAATGCAGAGTTATATAAAAAATTTCTTTTTTATTTATTTGATATGTATTGTCTTAAGGAGATTGATAAAAAAATGACCATGGCAAAGCCATGTAAAATTTTGTAAGTTTTTGTGTATTTAATTTTTGAACACATGAAAGTAGAATGTCCAAGTAGTCAGGCAAAAATATATAAAAATTGTTTACCTAACTGGACATAACTGTTATGCAATTTTTTTGGAAAATTAAAATTAATTATTAAAATGGGTTAAAATACATTTCAGTTTTGAATAACTTTTATTTTTAAGAAAAATGTTTTTTGGTTGCCGTATAACTTTTATTTTTGAGGAATACTTTTTTAGGTTGGCTCATAACAGTTATTTTCTAATATTAATTTTTTTCGGTTATTAGTGTCAAAAATCAAGAAAAAGATGACTTTCTTTTGGAATGGACTCACACCTCTTAGCCGTGGTCGATATGGGGTAATCATCTAACGTCATCGTCGTGATGTTAGAATTTCAAAAAGTTTTTTGACACCATGGTGGACCCTAAAAAGGTGTTTTTATATTCGCTTCCCTTTTTAGAATCTTTCCCAGAGAAACCGGCTACCACATCGATTACCGACGACTGATAACCTAACCGAATACAAATTACTGAAGTGATTACCAAACGATTACTGAGCCGAATACCGATTAAAAAGCGATTACATAACCGAAGACTGATTACTGAAGCGATTATCAAACGATTACTTAGCTGAATAGTGATTACTAAGCGATTACATAACTGAATACTGATTACTAAAGCAAGTACCAAGCGATTACTTAGCTGAATACCAATTACTAAGCGATTACATAACCGACGACTGATTACTGAAGTCATTATCAAGTGATTACTTAGCCGAATACTGACTACTAAGCGATTACGTAACTGAGGACTGATTACTGAATTGATTACTTAGCTGAATATTGATTACTAATAGTGAATAGTGATAACATAACCGAAAACTGATTACTGAAGTGATTACCAAGTTATTACTTAGCTGAATACCGATAACTATTGCGGCTACGAGAACAAAGTAGCAGTTTGAACAGGCGGAAAAGCGATAGCACGATTAACATACGCCTCGGTTACTTAACGCTAAACATGTAAGATACTATCACAAGAACACAGGACATAATAATATTAAATCATTTTAACCATCACTCTGGAGTTGCAAATGGAGTTACTGAATCTTTCACAGGATCCTGGAGCGGCTGAGCTTTGCCTCAGACTGTGTATAAAACCATGTCAGAAATGATAGATGTTCTTCCAGTATTTAGGGGCCACTGATTTCAAATCTGATTTAAGAATTTCAAAGTTTTTAGAAACTGATCCTAAAAAAGTGTTTTGTGTTTTATAATCTTTGTAGATTCGCTGGTTGGTCATTTCGAATTTAATGTTGGAATTAAAAATGTGCATAAATTTCATATAATCATCTAAGGTCTCTTCGCCAAATAAGGTCCAAGCCTTAATAAGGCCCGATTTCTAATACGCACATTTATTGCATTCCCTGCAAAATGATTTTTTGCACGTTTAAACATGTTCATATCTGCATCACGATGCAAAAAAAAAACTACTTCGATTGCGCATCTCTGAAGCGAAAGACAGTCGAACGAAGTCAGCGGTAGCGTCAACAACGTGGTTGATGTAATATTGTGCTCGCAGTAAAATTCCGTTATTCTACGAATTAACTACAGGGTTATCCATATTCGAAGCGCTCATTTTATTTTTAAATAAATCAAAGAAACCACAATTTTTTGTCTGTTCGTTATGAATATCATTTAATTGGGTTCAAGTAGATTTGCTTACATTATTTCTTGAATATGATATCTCGTAAATGGTCGCCATTGGCCTCTACGACATATTGTGCCCGTTTTGCAGCATTTTCCATGGTTTTCTTCAACATTTCGATGGGAATGGCGGTTATTTCTTGACGGATGTTGGTATTCAGCTCTTCTAGGGTCTTTGGCTGGTTGATGTAAACCTTTGATTTCAAATAACCCCACAAAAAGAAGTCTGGAGGCGTTAAATCTGGTGATCTTGGCGGCCAATCGAAATCACCATTTTTTGACATCAAACGGCCAGGGAACAATTGCTTCAAAAAATCGATTGTAGTGCGGCTTGTGTGTGGTGACGCGCCGTTTTGTTGAAACCAGTAGTGCCTGATACGCTTTCGACGAACGATTGGCATGAAAAAATTGTTTATCATATCGCGATAACGCTCCTGATTGACAGTAACTCTGTGGCCATTATCATCTTCGAAAAAGAACGGCCCAATGAGCATTTTAGCACAAACGCCGCACCAAACAGTGACTTTTGCATCGTGAAGAGGTACCTCTTGAATCTCTTGTGGATTTTCAGTGGCATAAATACGGCAATTTTGTTTGTTTACCGTTCCGTTCAACTGAAAATGAGCTTCATCGCTCATTTTTTGAAAGCACGTTGAGTTTTGACTATTGACTTGTTTTGTTGAATGTAAATTTCAACAATTTTAGAGCGTTCGCGTGGCGTGTACTGTTCCATTGTAAACATTTGCTTGGAATGACGCTCCAAACGCGGTATGTCATTAGTCGATTTGGCATCATTGCGGAAAGTTACAGTGTTGCCAGATGGGCGCTTCGAATATGGACAACCCTGTATTGCCTCGGTCCAGCTTTGAATTAAAAATCAAGAGAGGTATTTTAAAGAAAACAAAAAGGTTAATTGATCAAATCTAACTGTGGTGTATTCCGAGAAAAACTTGATTAATGAAATGATATTGAGAGCGCCTAAAAAGGCCCAACAAATTTTTTCTGTCGAGCTTTTTTTTCCGATCTCCACACCTTAATCTACCAGGCAGAAAAAACTACCAGAAAGAAAACCCTCCACTATAAAGGCCAGCAAATTAATAAAATTTTCTTTAAAAAAGCCTGAGTAACTTTATTTTTAATTTTAATTTTCAAAATAAGCTTTTGGCAATAAAAGTATTTTTTCGAAAAAGTTTTTATAAAAAAAAGCTATGAATATCATTTATGTTTAGTATCAATGTAATCCAACACTTGATATAAATATATGTGTTCTTATTTTATTATTTTCTGACTGTTTTGTTATGTTTCTAAACCATTACAGGATTGGGCCTTATTTAGACATGGTGGTCCTAATATGGAAAAAATCAGACCTTTTTGAAACCTTCTGAGCTGGATATATTTTTACTTTTTCATGCTTTATTTTTATGTTTTTCAAAAAAAAAAATTGAATAAACAAAAATACAAAATTGCAAAAATAAGTTTAAAAAAATCCGTTTCTCTTCTGTCTGGTAAAAACCGTTAGGTTGGCCTTATTTGGGTAACTTACCTTACCTAATTTTGAAAAATATATAAAATTGTGCAATTAAATGCATTTGATAATGATTAAGCAAACATATATTATTAAACAAAAACAAAACATTAATATTAAACATTGCAGTGTTTAATTTCTTTGATAATGACTAAGCAAATATTTTTATTAAAAAAAAATCGATTTCTTAAAATTTTGTAATAAAAATAATTTTTTACGAGGTACACTCAGCTTTTTTGTTATTTTCATAGTTTTCTATAGTTGATTAAATACTTTACGCAAATATGTGAAATTATTTTAAGAAAATTATCTTTTTTAATTCATTACTGATGTCAGATGCATTAATTCTGGAATGTAAAAACATGATTTTATTAATGGAAGTTGCATTTGATGAAACTTTTATTAAATTTTGAGCTGATTTCATGAGAGATCATGAGAGATCAAAAATAATGTTTGTAAAACTAAATTGAAGCACAAATTCAATGAAAAATAAAAAAACCTAAAATGAACAGTTTTTATCGGCTAAGTAATCACTTGGTAATCACTTCAGTAATCAGTCTTCGCTTATGTTATCGCTTAGTAATCAGTATTCAGCTAATCGCTTGGTAATCATTTCAGTAATCGGTATTTGGTTATGCAATCGCTTAGTAACTGGTATTCAGCTAAGTAATAACTTGGTAATCGCTTCAGTAATTGGTATTCGCTTATGTAATCGCTTAGTAATCAGTATTCAGCTAAGTAATCACTTCAATAATCAGTCTTTGGTTATGTTATCACTTAGTAATTGGTATTCAGCTAAGTGATCGCTTGGTATACGCTTTAGTAATCAGTATTCAGTTATGTAATCGCTTAGTAATCAGTATTCAGCTTAGTAATTGCTTGGTAATCGCTTAAGTAATCAGTATTTAGTTATGTAATCGCTTAGTAATCGGTATTCGGCTAAGTAACCGCTTGGTAATGACTTCAGTGATTTGTATTCGGTTAGGTTATCACTCATCGGTAGCCGGTTTCTCTTTGAAAGTTTCTAAGAAGGGAAGCGAATATAAGAAACACATTTTTAGGGTCCACCATGTTGTTACAAAACTTTTGAAATTCTGACATCACGACGATGACGTTAGATGATTACCCCATATAACGATTTCTTTACTTAAACAAATGGGTTTTCAAGGACCTTGACGAACTCTCAAAATCGTCGGTATATCGAATCCTAACTTTTGTGAACAGCTCAAACTGGTTTAAATAGAAATAGAAAAGCAACCCTATGGTACCACAACGGGCCTGATTGGCCTAAGTGTATCTCAATTGAGACAGCCACATTAACCTAACCTAACCTATCTTCTCAAGTTATTAACAGAATTTTTTTCTGTTAAGAGTAAGTTATTGGCGACCAAAAGTTAGCTTAAACCCTTCTACTTAACAATTTTTTCAATTAGATCAATTTGCGTACTTTTTTCGCGAGCAACTAAAAGAGATGCAAAAAAATTTAGAAACTCGAATGAATGATTCGTAATAAGCAATACAAGAAATAGCTTAAAAAAGTTGTAACGAACATCATTTGTCTATAAACCTTTTAAATTCGCACACTAATTTCAAATGATAACTAAAAAAACTTTGTTTAAATTTTGTCAATAAAGCTGAAATGGTTTTTTGTCAACATGCTAATTAATAAGTGTTATGACTTACTACTGTAAGCATTATATTTTTAATTTCTGCACTTTTATAGTTTCTCTTAATGACCTTCCTTTTTCTCCAACATAGTTTTCTTTATGACATTCTTAAATTTATTTCTATTTCTTACAGCATGTTATTTGAATTTAATTCCACGTTTAACCCTATTTTATTGCAGTGAATCCTTGAGCGTGCAGTGCTTTCATTGGGTGTTGACACGCATGCAGCACGACATGGACATGATTGTGTCTGACAAGAAGCAAGCCAGACTCTGGGCAAAACGTTTACATGTGGCACTCCAGGTAAGTGAAAAATCTTCGAGTCCGATATCTCTTGCATGAGTTTGTGTGAAAACTAACCAAAAACCAGTGTAATTGAGCTGACCTTTTACAACACATTCTTTGCTTTCAAAGTACTGCTAGACTGCCTTAGCAGTTCTCCTTAAATCGGGTTTGTTACTTTTTTATGCATCTTGCCTCTATTTCTTTTCTTTCATTTGATTTTCTTTCTTCATTTCATTCCTGCATTTTCTTGCAGCATCAAGTGTGTTAACACATTTTACAATCGGCATCAGATTCAAGTGTATAAAAACTTTCGCTGGTTTCATTAGACTACGTGTCAGCAGCATTGAGAGGTTGGAGTTCACTTTTCAAAGTTAGAAAGAGAGGCAAAATAATCGTCTTGTCAAAGTCACGTGTTCCATTTTTAAAATGATTACTTTGCAAGAAAAGCTGTTTTGCACTTCATTGCTTTTACGTGCTATTATAAGTCAGAGAAGTGGTTTTCTTTCTTAATTCTTTAACGAGCTGATTGTTTTTTTTTTCAACTTATGTTAACATGTTGCGTTGGAATTTAAAAAAATAACTTAAGCTTAAAGAAAAAACAATTAGGGTTTACACTTCAGTTCGCAACTTTCCGAAATTGGAAATTAACGAAAAGTTCAGTGCAACAGTTGTTGTTTTGTATTTACGATGTTTGCTTAAACTTAAACTTAGTTGACTAAAACTAATCGCCGTAAACTTACAAAATAAAGATGTGTTCAGTGCGCACAAGCAACTGTGTTTCATGAAAAGAAAAAAACATTCTGTATGATCTTCTCCTATAAAACTTTAAATAATTTCGCTTTTTCACTTATTTTCGACATTTTTCACAATAAAACGGCAAAGACCAAGTTTCCAATATATTAACAGTTTGTGCGTTGTAAGTTTGACAAATATTTCGGAAAAAAAATTGAAAAGCAGTCGCTCACTTCAACTCGTTGCAATTTTGCGATTTCGGAAAATTACGAAGTGAAGTGTTTACCTAATAATTAAATCAGTTTTTACTGCATATGCAAAAAAAAAAAAAATAAATATCAATTCTTCCCGTTTCACTGAAAAATTGCCTTCAAGCAACAAAAAACTGGACCTTAAGGCCAAATCAATAATTTAAGTCATTCAATAATTTTTAAATATTGAAATAAATAAAGAAGCAACTAGAACAGATGGCAACCTTGGTAGAGTTGATGACGATGATATATTTTATAATATATATTATAATTTATAATTTATAATTTATAATTTATAATTTATAATTTATAATTTATAATTTATAATTTATAATTTATAATTTATAATTTATAATTTATAATTTATAATTTATAATTTATAATTTATAATTTATAATTTATAATTTATAATTTATAATTTATAATTTATAATTTATAATTTATAATTTATAATTTATAATTTATAATTTATAATTTATAATTTATAATTTATAATTTATAATTTATAATTTATAATTTATAATTTATAATTTATAATTTATAATTTATAATTTATAATTTATAATTTATAATTTATAATTTATAATTTATAATTTATAATTTATAATTTATAATTTATAATTTATAATTTATAATTTATAATTTATAATTTATAATTTATAATTTATAATTTATAATTTATAATTTATAATTTATAATTTATAATTTATAATTTATAATTTATAATTTATAATTTATAATTTATAATTTATAATTTATAATTTATAATTTATAATTTATAATTTATAATTTATAATTTATAATTTATAATTTATAATTTATAATTTATAATTTATAATTTATAATTTATAATTTATAATTTATAATTTATAATTTATAATTTATAATTTATAATTTATAATTTATAATTTATAATTTATAATTTATAATTTATAATTTATAATTTATAATTTATAATTTATAATTTATAATTTATAATTTATAATTTATAATTTATAATTTATAATTTATAATTTATAATTTATAATTTATAATTTATAATTTATAATTTATAATTTATAATTTTAAAGTTTTTTCCCAAATGACCTTGTTATTTATTATGTTGACTTAATATGATTTAAATACAAATTCTAAATACGAAAGAAATCATACTTGATTTTATGATTTAAATTATCAAAAATTAAGAATTTGTATTTTAATCATATAAAGTCAACAATTTATACCTTTTTTATAAATGCATCAAAAAAATATAAAAAAAATATTTATAATTTATGATTTTCTATTTATAATAACAAACAATAATAAGTTAATTACATATCACTTTTTATTTATAATGTGTAATTTTTCATCTTTTTATCCCTTAAAGCTGCTTAAGGGAGGGGTCTGGGTTTCAGCGTAAAAAAAAACACTTTTTTTGTGATTTTTTATCTCAAATATCGATTGAGCAATTTTATTCAAACCTTCTATACATTATTGAGCATAGTTTTGACTATGTTCTGTAAATTTTTCATGCAAAAATATTAAATCATTAGCCCGTGACAGAGCTTCCCCCAGGACGTCTTGAAAAAAAAACAATTTGCGGTGTTCACTGTAACTCGGCCGGAAATTATCTGAAAATGAAAAACCATAAAAATTTAGTTAAATTATAAACAAATCTTCCCCCCAACGTTCTCTGATTATTTTTTTTTTAATTTAAAAATTTTTGGCGGCCATCTAAAGTGTGAACCGTTATTTTCGACTAAAATTTCCGCCATTTTGTGGGTGGGAAACACCCTTAATGTTAAAAAAAAAATTTTTACTAAACGTAGGGGGGAGGTATTTTATATGAAGAAAATGTGTACAAAGTTTGAAATGAATCGGTCGAGTAGTTTTCAAATGGCAGTGAACACGGACTTTGAAAAAGTAGTTTTGAGAAAAACGCGTTTAAAGTTTAGCTGTTAGAGTTAGAGCGTTAAAGGCCCCGAGACTAATTAAACAATAACTTCAAGAATATTGCTTAGATCGGATTAAAATTTTGAGGACATATTCTTGAAATGTTAAACAATAAGATAAAACAAAAAAAAAAAAATCGATTTTTCGAAAGTGAAAACCCAGACCCCGCCCTTAAAAAGTCGTTAAACTTAATTGAAATACATTTTTTAAGTCAAGAAAAACCATTGAAACTTAAGGAAACGAATGTGTATTTTAGCTCAAGTACTGACACTTTCTCTCTCTCTTTCTCTTACTACCTTGCAAGCAAAGCGCGTATATTTTTTTGATATTTGTTTAAGTTTTTTTTCGTTTTTCTTTTCTTGGTTTTCGACAGTTTGTCGAATTGCTCCATATCAATTAAACGAGAAACGGGCAGTGCACAGCCAAATAAGTTTAATTGATGTCAAATTAATTAAATAATCTAATAATTGATCGATTTCCGTAAACTCATGTGTAATTGAACATTTGGTTGTGAAAATTGGTTGTAACCTTTTAGTTAGAACACTAGCTTCTGGCTAAGAAAAAAACTCGTTTAATTTCTATGGTGCATTTCGACAAACTGTCGAACACCAATGAATATTGAAATAAATATAATAAACAAATGGCAACCTTGGTAGAGTTGATGGCTGTGATTTATAAATAGCCTACTGCTTTAAAATGTCATATAATTAAGTAGCCAATTTGAACGTTCAATTTGTTCTACATAACTTAAATGAATGAATTCCTAATGTGTGAAATCATATGCGACTTTAAAAAGTTAGTTAATCACAGCTTAATTACTCAAAATACTACTGAAGAGGAAATGTAGCGATTTTCGAAACAGACTGTCTAGTCAGCTAAGTGATTGACTTTATACAGGGTTGTTGCTGATGTTGTTGCCTTCTAAAAAACTTTCTTGATCTAAAGCTTGCAATTTAATTCATGTTATAATTTTTTATTTCATGACTTCAAGTTTTGAAATCAGCAATAATTTTGAAGTTATGACTTTTAAATCAGTTGGTAAAAAATATTGTCTTTTGATTCATTCACTACGATTGAAGTCGTGCTTCTTGGAGTCATTGATTGCATTCAATTGTAAGCAATTTGAAGTCAATGAAATCATTAAAAGTCTGTAGAAATGACGTTTTAAATCACTGAAATTGTGAAATAACTTGAAGTCAATTGAAGTCTTTTGAATGCAGTCAAAAGTAATTTTGTGTGCTGAATAATTTTTGTTAAACCAAGCGAAATTATGCTTTGCAAGTAAAACCAAGATTTTTGGTTTGGAGCGGTTGGAGATCCTCTTCAGGGACAAAGTTCCTACGATTTTACTTCAACTCCGAATGTAATTCGAAATAAAATCCGTATATTTGTATTTTTTTTATTATATTTTATTTAATATATTATTTCAAGATAAATAATGTAAATGAACAATCAAGTCAAAAGGTTTAACATAATATTTTTGGAAAAAAAAGATTTATTTATTAAAAATTTGATTGCAAAATTCTTATGAGAGATGGAAATATATAGTTGCCGTTGCCAGCGATGTTTCTTTCATGATTCAACAAGGCGTTGAGCATTGAAACTTCATCAGGTTTCTCGTATGGATCTAAAATTGATTGTAAACTAAAAACACACACTTTTATGGTCCACCCTAGTGTCAAACAACTTTTTGAAATTCTTACAAAAAGTTCGAAATCAGCGACTCTTTCATACTACCTGCACATATAAAAAGCGTTTAAAAAACACATTTTCAGGGTCCACCCTAGTGTCAAAAATTTTTCTAAGTTCTAATATCAGATTACACTGTATTACACACATTTGCTGCAGTTTTATTTGTTAAAACCTTAGTGCAATTAAGATTCTCACGTAAGATTTTAAAAAAACACACTAATAAAAATAACAAATGCGTTTTAATGAAGTCTCTACGTGTCAAAAACAGAGACACAGAGAGAGAGAGAGAGAGAGAGAGAGAGAGAGAGAGAGAGAGAGAGAGAGAGAGAGAGAGAGAGAGAGAGAGAGAGAGAGAGAAAAGGAGAGTGTTGCGCACTCGCCTACTCGCATGACAGAATAACCAGGTAGGGTAAAGAGATTCACCACACCGACAGCTAATGTCAAAATTAATTTTAGCGATGCCACTTTTCAGTATTGTTGATTATTGTGAGACAAATGCTTTGAGGGGAATTTATACTAGGGTAAATGGGATAAAGTAAGAAAAAATTAATACTTAATGAAACAAATAAGTTTTTATGTGATTTTAAAGTTTTATTTTCACTAATTTATTATTGCTCATTATTTTTTTGTTTATTTTTTGAATTCTTAATTTTAATATCAATATTAATTTAAAAAAATCGACTGTTTGAAACAATGAAATTATAGCGAATGGCCCAATCTCCCTTATTATATTAGCAAATTCTAGGACGCTGCTTCAAATTTTGCTTAAAAAGAATAATATTAAACAGATTTCGCTCTCAGTGCGCATAAATGTGCAGCCTACATCAAATGTGAAAATACATGCACACAAAAAAAAAAAAAAAACATACACAACAAAAGAAACTAAGCAAACGAATATAATTGGCTAATTGGAAAACAAACGAAATACAAAGAAACAGTCAAACTGCTGTAAAAACACATAAAGCAACACCTGCTTATAGAACTTTAAAAACCACGTTCATCAAACATATCATTGGGCTACTTAAAACTACCAGACTTTTGGTTTGTAGAGCTTTCATGTAAAAAAACAACATAAGTATATAAAAACAGGTTGGTAAAGTGTGGTATTAATACTACGGGGTTTTTAGCCTCACTGAAAACCACGCAACTGTGAATACCCTTAATGATGCAATCATGGATTTTTCTTTGAAGATACGGCATCACTGTATTTTGTGATTTTGACATGATTTTGACATTAGCTGTCGGTGTGGTGAATCTCTTTACCCTACCTGGTTATTCTGCCATGCCTACTCGTTTGTTAGCCTACTCGAATCCCAACACTCGCACGCACACACATGGCGAACACGCCTGCTAGTAACGTGGGAGAGTCTGCTCGCAGTGTTTCCAACTCCCAAAAATAAATATCCCTAAATTTTTAGTTAAAAACCCCTAAAATAGCTAAAATTACTTGGAAATCCCCCCCCAAAAAAAAAAGATCAATTAACAATTTGTTATAACCTTTAGTTATAAATGATTTAATATTTAAAAAAAAAATCGGTTTCTTCGGTTTTTATTCAAAACGAGGTGAACGCGATTTTGAATTTTTATTGTAAAAATCAAACACTGTGTTTTTATATTTAAAAAACTCTAATACTATTGTCGTCTTCAATCTCATATAAATTTCATAAGTAACTTATAAGTAACTTCATAAGAATAATCTCGAACTAGAAAATAAAACTAGTGTAATTACTATTAGTGTGAAATAATAGTAAGTATTGAATTGTATAACAGTTGAATAATGCTCATATTTTTCGCTCGTTTGCTTAGAATTTGACTTTGTCACGAACTTACCAAGAAAATACATTTTTGTAAAACCAGTTTATTAGAAATCCTCAAATATACCACACATAAAATATTTTTTCGTCGTTTTTACTTAATTTTCTTAAAACTCATAAACAAACCATCTAATTTTAAGTTTGGAGGAGGTTCGCTTTATATTATGATTAATAGCTTGCTGAAATTTGCATTACGAATGATATGTGTTGCATTCTCCAGGGTTTTTAGTATATAAATAGACATTTTATCGAATACGCTTTGACTAATGTTAACGGCCCTTTGTTCTTTACTACATTTAAGAATTATTAAAACAAAAACTCCACAGCTAAAAAGTGGAAAATGTGGAATTTAAGGGCAGGAGCGACTGTGGGCTGAAAATGCTTGACGAGGTTAAGGCATAACAACATCCTCGGTTATAAGTATTTCAAATTGTCTTTCACGTTTGTTCCGCTTAATCGATAATTCACGTATGGTTCCAATCAATTCTTCCTCTAACAATCTATCCCTTTCCTTTCAGGTCAAAGACCAAATGTTGTTTGTATACAACGCATGTCTGGGCTCTTTAATCGTTAAAAAAATGTTCGCCTTTAAAAAATGAATGACAGGAAAGGTTTTGTTGAAAAACGTCAAGAATTAGATAAATTGATGAACTTACAACAAATTTAAATTAGTTCAAATTTTTTTGTAAAAGCATGTTTATGAGATCGGGTAATTTTTTTTTATTACGCACATCTCTCTATTAATTATAAAACGTAGCATATACATTTTTTTAAAGCAACCTTTACTTTTATAGTTTTGAGAAAAGTTTACTACAGCGAGCAACCCAACTTAAATGCATCTTCAATGTACCAATTTATGTAGCCTGTAACGTGACGTTACAATTATATATCATATTACATCATACTATTTTTATATTATACCTGTATTATAATAAACTTAATTTAAGTTAAATCCAGTCGCAATACAAGAAATATATATGTATATGTGTATTTATATAACTACCTTTAAGTTATATTACCCCAACTACACTACACTAAGATACATAGTTAAGTTATATAAGTTTATGTAAATTTATTTGATCACCACTGTAAATATCAAACGCAGCTGCAAGGCAATAAAACGACAAAACCGACCAAATAACAACCAAACCCAAGCATATCAAGGCCAACCAGCTCAATACGTACAGATAGGCAACCAACTAGAGTGCTAGTGCAGATTAGCCAGTACAAAGAAAGCCTAAGTCATATAATTCCCAACAGGTTTTCACCCTAAAGCGTATATAAAGGCACAGTTGAGCTATCAGCATTCCTTTTAGGTCAGCTCACAGAGTTTTACTCTGTTCTCGTGTGCATGACTCTGGGTTCCAATTCAGTTTCCACCAGAGACAGCACATGGGGCACTGTTGGGGCTGATGCATGACCAGTTAGAGCAAGGATTTCTACCAAACCCCTATGCGCATGACTCTGGTTTCCAGTTCGGTATCCACCAGAGACAGCACATGGAGTAACGTGGGAGAGCGCTTTCATTGTGGCTCTTATGCACATGACTCTGGGTCCCAGTTAAGGTTTCCACCAGAGTCGGCACATAGGGCTAATTTTGGGGTTACTTTTATTGTGGCTCCTATGCGCATGATTCTGGGTTTCAGTTCGGCTTACAGAGTCGGCACATGGTGGGTAATTTGGGGGAGGTTTACTACTCTGGGTTCCAGCGCGGTTTCTACCAAAGTCGGTACATGGGGGCAGTTATGGGGGGTTGTGCTACTCTGGACTCCTATCCAGCTTCCACCAGAGTCATATATTATTAGTTAGGGGCCATGGCCATGACCTGAGACGTATTATACGATGCCTCAATCAAGACTTCTGCCCGTGATTCCTAAAAATGAAGTAGTGGTTGCTATATTTCGCCAATTATTAATGAGCATTCCTTTTAACTTTCCTTTTAGTAAATGGAACCGACCTCCGACATTTATTACCGATTATCAATTACCGATACCGACTTATATTCGATAAAAACCCTCGCCCTCGGCTAAAGTAGTTTCGACCGTCATCAACGACCACTTTCTCCGAGTCACACGACACGGCACTGCGAAGTATAATAAGTCTATAATAAGGCCAAATTATCAATAAAGAATTTGAATTTAATTGAAAACTGCGTGCTTTTTATTATTTGTGGAAGTTTGTGGTCCTTTTATTTGAACCTGGCACGGCTGAGCTGACCTCAGCTACTAGCCAAAACCGTCACAAGTCATCTCACGCGTTTGCTAAGCAACTGCTAAACCTAGTATTTACTAAACCTCTGCACAAATTCACTCGTTTTTTCTACAACAGTAGAGCCAACAGTGCCGAGTCCAGAACATAACATAACTCTGTTAAGTCAAGCACAACATAACCAATTCATTAAACGACAAGAACCGAGCAGTGCAGAGCACTCGTTGGCTTCAAAACAGAACTTGTTCGCCGCTTGCTTTACCAGAACACGAGGTTCGTTCTATAAAACAAAATTGATTGATAACAGCGAGAAAAGCATCGATCACACCTAACGCAGCAGAAAATTGGCAAAGAGATCAAGGGCTATTAATTTCATGCAAATGCAAGTTTTTACTGGGCATCTTAAAGCGCAAATGGTTAAGTTATCTTTGCGAATCATGAAAATTCCTTCTAAATGGCATTCAATAGTCAGTGCATATTTTTAAATATTTTGTAATAAGTGCATGGTTTTGCATATTTTACAAAAAATGCTTATTTTTGTATATTACTTGCGTATATATTTTATATAATAAATTTATGTGGTTTTTGCATATTTTGCTTTTTTTTTGATTTGCAACCATTAAAATTCAATACAAAATATTTTGGAAAAAGATAACTTTGAATTATTAGGTACTTTTAAATGCACTTTATTTTTTTTTTATAAATTAATTTTATATGTATTTAAAAATTAATTGTTTTTTTTTGTTAATTAAATGCAATATTTATTTTTTAGCCGATAATAAAAATAAGAAAAGTATTTTTAATTGCATATTTCACCTTTTTTAAGCGAATATTTAAGAGTTTTAAGTGCATATTATATGCGCATATTTTCGATTTTAATGTTCAAATCGTGATATTTTGCAAACTTAAGTATTATTTTATGTGATTTCGGAGGGTATTTTTTCCATAATTTTAACTCGAATTTTTTAGAAATATTTAAGGTACTAGAAAAATAACGCCAGTATTTTATGCCAGGGCCGTAGTCAGGATTTACCCATGGGTGGGGATCTTGATGAAATTTTTTTTCAAAATTAATATATAGGTACAATTATTTGTTTCATTTAATTTTTACTTTAAGTTTGCAAAAACTATTACACCAGCCAATATATTTACGAAAAACATGAATTTTTGAGGTTTTTGCAAAATGGCTTAGCTCACTGGCGATTATCGTAAAACAAAAGATACAAAATTTGTTGATATTTCATTGGATAATCTCAAAATTTTTACTCCGCTACCGCACATGACACTATAGTGTTGATATATGGATTGAAGAGCTGATATTTTTTCTAAAATACAAAATGATATTTGTAATTTTATAATGAGTAGTTCAGATTCTAGATCAATAATACTAAACACGTGCCAAAAACGTTAAACACCCTGTAAATTGAAAACGTAACAATATAGGAGGAAACTGAGTACAGATTTGAAACCAGGGTTAAGCGGACATATACGAATAAGAATGAGTTTACCAGATACGAAATTTGTATACTAGTATTATTTATCCAAACATATCTGAGTATAAGACGACTGCTATTATTTGGTGGAAACTGTATATAAAATATAAAAAAATAAACGCAAAATTGAAATGAAACAAATAATTGTCCCTTTATTTTAATTTTGAAAAAAATTTACTGACTAAGGCCCTGGCATAAAATACTGGCGTTATTTTGCATTTACCTTAAATATTTCTACAAAATTAGATTTGAAATGATTTAAGAAATACCTAAGATTACAATACAATGAGAAATTTACTAAGATATACCACAACATAATAACATTGAAAAACATAAACATCATCTCAATAGACCAATAACAACACCAATACTACCATAAACAACAACGCCAACAACAAACGCAATCACATCATTACTAGTAATCATACTTACAAATTAATAATCATTATAATCATCAGCAGAAAAAATAACAATAACAACAATCCAACATCATAAGAATGCAAGAAACAATAATCAAGAAAACTACCACCAGTAAAAGTAAAACAACGAGAAAATATCCTCATAAGCAACACAATAAAGTTTAATTTATTTTTTTGTTGTTACTTAAAAATAATTTTATTTTTAATTCTTTAATAACTTTTATTGAATTAAATATTGTAAAAATAAAAAAAAAGCTTCGCTTCAAAAAATTAATTTTTATAATAAATAAAAAGTCTCTTATTATAATTTCAATAAATAATAAGAAAATCCCTTTTTTGGCGTTTTAGATAATTTTTACTTCAGAAGGAAATGCAGAAACTATCAAACCTAAACAACACATCATAACTCCAAGCGTTCAGCTGTTGATCACATAACTGTCAAGTCATTTCGTTCTGCTGCGCTCTTCTCTGTCGACTCAAGCATAACATTGATTCGGTTTTCTTTTGTTTTTGTTCTGCTCACGCGACGAGTGCTCTCTGTAGTGTTACGTTTGTTCTAATTAATGAAAGCCGAACATAACCAACGCTTCCTCCACAAATCAGTGTTCTGAAATGCATTTAAAGCGCACTCGTGAAGAGGTTTAGTATTTACCAATTTTAGTTTTTTAAATAACATTTCGGGCTTGGTATAAAAAAATATGTGTTTTTTATTTATTATTGTTTTACAGACATTTTTACAGTATACCGAATTTTACTTTGGTAGTTTTTTGTTCAATTTCGAAGATTTTTTAGAAAAGATTAGAAGCTAAAAGCTTTTTTGAGTGGATACCCTGTTCTTAAGATCCCTACATATTAATCATTCAGACTATTCGATTGCCTATTACTCGAGCTATATTGAAGCTTCTTAAAAACCAGATTGTTTTTGATGCCATCTAGCGGAAAAAACATTCGCTATAAATTTTTTGCGTTGCTATTTTTCTTGACTCTTGCTTATTTTTTCTCATAACTTTATAATACCTACATATACTCAGCGTGTACTTGTATTTAACTTACTTTTTTCCACTTTATGTTTTTAATTACAGACATTCCGTGAGTTGCTCCAAAGCTTGTTAGCACTTCAAAAGCTGCAGGACGTTAAGGCGCGAGCTCTTTTTGATATGCTTTTGAACAATGTATGTTATGTGCTGGAGTATCGGGAGACGATACTGCATCTGTTAATGAACTACAATGAGGCGCATAGCACCAAGTAAGTACATTACAAACACACATCTCACTCCAACAACAAAAACAACAACATAACACAACTTGCAACCACTACTACTCACAAGGGTGCACACATAAACAATAATAGGATTACGACGTGCATAAGATTCCTTAAATATTCTCAAATAGACGTCTCAAAGAATGTCTTTCTGCTCTATCTACTGGCAGCACCATCTAAGTAGCGGTCCAACACCCTTCCCCTCCCCTTCCCATCCTAAGCTACTGCCTGTAGTTTCATTTATCGACTCAAACTTTAATTGATTTTGCTAGCATGCCATGGATGCGTCTTCGTGCTTCGGAATAAAATTTGTATTATTATTTAGAGACAAAAACTAAGACGTATTTAAGTTGAATTTTAATTGCATTGTTGTTGGTGCCAAACACCAACTTAAATTGGTTTGAAGATCCATGGACACGTGTGTCGGAGAGAGAAAGTATCGTAAGGATGCCTGCTTTAGTATGTTTGCTTTGTTTAGATTTTGCTTGCTAGATTTTTATTGCAGACGTCTTGTGTTGAGGGTGCCTTCTGTAAGCATATCCTACAACTTGGCTATTACCCTGCCTTAATTTGAAGACTGTCAGCGCTGAATTGTAGTTGATAGTGAAAGACACGAACAGTCAATTGATTGCAAATTGAATGTAGATAAAATGCGCAATTAAAGAAACGATCCAACGTCTAGGTAAATTGTCAATAATTTAAGGTAATGATTGTGTAGCATAGCTTCCATCCTGTGCGATTGATTAGATGTCTTTATGCATCACAATCCTGGACGTTGAGCAGCTTAAAAAAAAAGACTAGAAGACTTCTAGAAAAAGATTCTTACGATCTTCTGAAAATTCTGCCTCAAATTCGAATACCGAATACGATGGAATCATGTCGACATGGACATGGTCAAGCGTATGAAATCGAGTGGTGTTGGTCTGGATATGTTGAGCGTTTGAAAAAAATATGCTTCAAAGAAAAAATATTTGATTCAGTAACCGGCGTCGATTAATGCAGAAGAAAATACCTCATCTTCATTGTAAAGGAAAATGTCTTTCCTCGAAAAAGAGCTTTTTAAAATTTGTCGACATTAATTTTTTCCCCATGTCTAATGGCTTTAATTTGTATGCTTTTCGGATCACTCGTTTCGTGCAAAACACAGTTTGTTAGTGCTTCATAGTTTGAACAGAACCAAACAGATAACAGCTGAGCTGGCAAACGATCGTCACACAATAACATTTGTGCAATATATCAATAAAACCACACCCTAACCATACCCCATGAAACAAAGATATACAGATAGCTTACTCCGTGCGCAAAAAATTAAATCTTCTGCGCACTACGTCACTCGAGCTTGTCAGCTGTAACACGTGCTGCATACATTCATAAGAAAATGTGAAAAAGCAAAAAGTAAACACAAGCAACAAGCAGCACAATTGCAAGCATTTAAGAAATATTGTATTCATTTAATTCAATTTCTAATATTGTGCACTTATAGTACGCGTAAATTATAATTTTCAATTATATTTTATGTAATTAAAATTAGTACTAAAGTTTGAGATGCTTTTGATAAGAATAACAGCGATTTTAATTCGGGCCATAATATGAATTTACAATTTTTTCAACAAACGAGAAGAACAAGAAAATGAAAACAAAGCAATCAAAGTGCTGTCAAACACAACAAGTAACGTAGTAATTTTTTTTGTGTAGGAGAACAAATGGAAGAAAACACCCCTATTATATATGCATTTCTTTTCAATAATAGTACTGAAAAATAAATTTGCTTAAATTTATTTATAAATATATTTATAATGTAATTTATTTCATTTCAATAAACCCAGTTTCAATAAGAAAATGTCGATATTTTTCATCGCTATAAATAAATTATCCCCTTTATATATATTGTGACTACGTTTTTATTTAGCCACTTTGACAAGCTCGAACTACGTCACAACAAAGATGGCAGACATAGGCAATACTTTATCATGAACCAAGAAATAAAGATCATGCAAAGAAAAGAGCCGCCATATTGTAAATAAAAACAGCTGATAGGTCTGACGTCATCGGTCACAAAATCTTTTGTTTACGATAAGTGATTGGATGTTGAATGTTATTTGTTAAAATTTTAAAGAATTATCATATAAATGTAATGTGTTTTTATATTAAAACGAAGTGTGCTGTAGCGACATGCATTAATTGCAACAGCAAAAAAAAAACAAATACGTTGGTTTCTACCGTTTCCCCAAGGAAAAAATTGTTTGTAAGCAATGGGAGATTTTTTGTCGGCTAAATGTCGACACTGCAATGGCAAGAATCTGTGGAGATCATTTTCTGCCTGAAGACTTCAAAAGAAGGGTCCAAGTTCAAATGGGTAAGTACTTCTACATTTTCACGTAAATATTCTTTTAAAAAATGTTACGATAGGTTTTGGCAAAGCTATGCGCTTAAAGCCGGGCGCTGTCCCAACAGTTATGACCAAGGAGGTGCAGCCAGCAAATGCAGAACGATGTCAGCGAATTTTAAAGCGCGAAAACAAAAAAATCGTAAGTGCTCTGCTTCAGGAGTCGTTGGTCATGGAGAAGTATTTCCTGTAGAGGAAATGGAAAAACTAAACAGGGACGCTTCTATTTCTAACCGCTCCTCAGAGCAGTTACTTCAAGCAAAAATAAGGCAGCTATATTCGCAAGTGTAAGTAAAATTTAACAATTTTATGAATTCAATATTTTTAATCTTTTTCTTGGAGTGAACAGCACTTTGGAAAACCTCGCGTGATACATCTGCCACAAATTGCACAAAGACGTTCCGATTATAAGGCTGGAAGAAGAAGCGGCAGCATCACTTAGTTAGGTAGATCATTTAAGCGAAGGCGGTTCTCCAAGCCAACGGAAGAGCTCATGACGCATATGACTGCGTTGGAAAAGTGTTCAACGACGTAAATGGCGACGGGCTGCTAATAAGCAAAAATTATTTGCAGACGCACATTACAAGTGCAGAGCATGTTATTTGTGACAACAAAATAAAAAAATGTTTTCCCGCGCACGAATGTTTTTAAAAATAAGATTATTAAATAAAGAAATTGTGAACAATTCGATGCAGAGGAAAAGAAAATTTAACAAAACAGTTCAATAATAAAAACAAAGTGAACATCCAATTTTGTATTCTATTTATTTGCAGTTTTTCTTTTTACAGCGTTCTTTACATTTAGTTACTGCATGGAAATATAAACAAACAAAGTATTCAAACACTTTTTTCGCGAATTAAACTTATTAATTTTATAATTTTTCACTTTTATCCGAGTTTTCACATGTTTTGCATGCAAAACATATGAATATTGACAGTTTCATAGCATGCTTGTGACCGATGACGTTGCACGAAAAATTAGTTTTTTCTCGCACTGCTCTTTGCGTGATCTTCTCTTATTGGTTCATGATACTTTATCTATAGTTCTTTGTATCATGATCATACCCTGCGATCAATAAAACCACAAATAAATCAAATAATGCCTATTGTCCGGAAAAAGGTTTGTACCTTGATCTTTGTGAATTTTTTTCTTTAGGGACTTTTTACTATACATTTTTGTATAAAAACGTATAAATGTGAGACTGGTTTTAGGTTGAATCGGGTACGAGTATTTTATTTCTGGCATCTGTTTTGTTCACGCTGTGCACGTTTATATACAAAACATTCCTAAAGAAAAAAATTCACCAAATTTAAGATGTTATAGGGTAAAGTGCACCCTATCGCCACCATTTTTTTTTTGATAACTTTTCATGCCAGATCTGAGAATTGCCCACGCAACATACATTTTTTACCTTTATACAAATCGACCGACCCAGCCTGCCATATAGTCTCAAATTTGCGAAAAATTATGCGTAACCCTGGTACACACATGATTTAAAGCAGTGTTTGGCACGCCATAGGCACGCGTGCTCGGCACAAATCGTTTTTTTTCCACACAGGCATGATCGGAAAAGCACACAAACGATGCGGCGTATACATACATTACGTTTGTGCGTTTGCGCTCGTGTTTGCCAAACACTGATTTAAAGCATTGATGCTCAATCGCGCACAAATGTGCAAATAAGCTTTTCCAGCGGTCAGATATTTCAATGCCTGAAGAAATCTGGTGTGAAATAAGATCTATTTTGCTTTGAAAATTCAGGAATGATATCGTTACTGATTTAAGAATAAGCATTTCCATTCAAGCTTTCTGAAAATTTCCCTGAAATTGTTCAATCTGTGAAAATTTTGTTTTGTTTCAATCTCAGACCGGAAGATGTCCCTGAGTTTAGAAGCGAAGGTGTAATGCTGTCAAACGCTTATAAGTGCTTTCAGTTAGCTCGAGAGTGAATTTGCTTCGTATTCGCACCTGAGCGACGGTTGAGATTAGAAGCGAAGTCGTAATGCACACAAATAATTTTGGAAAATTTAAATAAAAATCTAACAATGCGAAGTAGTCGACGCGTAATCTTTCATTTTGAAAAATAAAATAGGGAGAACGTTTGAAAAATGATATACAATATTTTAATGAAAAAATTTAAAAGCAAAAAATATTGTATATATATTATACTAGCTGAACCTGGTGTGCTTCGCTACCCCCCTCGTATAAAATAAAATTTAAGGTATTTATATATTTACAAAAATTTATTTATTTAATTTAATTATTGCAATGCTTCGCCTCTTTTTTTGTTGTGAACCAATTAGAATTCAGCACTGAATCGCATGTAATTTGCTTCATGATCCCCCTTTTTATTTTTAGACCAATCAAAAAGCAGCAATTACACAATCAGCTGTTTCGCAGTCAGTTGTGGGAGAATGAGAATGGGGTTACCCCACTCTCTATTTAATTTAACACGTATTATAAAATCAGCTGTTTTGAAGACAGTGGTGGAACAAAGAGAATGGGGCTACCCCACTATTTTAATTAATATGTATTTTAAATTTGTGGTAAAGCCGTTAATAAACGTAGTAAAAAAGTAGGTGCAGAAGTGTGCATGGTCGAAAAATATTATCATGTAATAAGTATTCCTGAGTCAAAGCTGAACGCTGTGAAAATTTAAGACCGGTTATCAGGTCCAGCCTCTAATATATCGCAAACAAAGGGGCGTGCTCCGCCTACTTTTCTTTTGGTACGTATTTCTATTCATGCCAATACCATATATAGCAAATACTGCCGCCGTTGGTCAAAAAATGTCCAAGATATGACGATTTTAAATTTTGGGTTACATGGGCGAGGCCACGCCCCTTCGTCCACTCACAACTTTATATAGTCAAGAATTTATTATTTCGTAAGAATATCCTATTGTGAAAATTTAATAACGATCGGTCCAGTAGTTAAGACTATATTGCGACTTTTAATTTTCCTAAAAAGGGGCGTGGTCCCACCCACTTTTCTCCTGGAACGTATTCCTAATTATGCCAATACCATATGTACCAAATAGCATCAACGTAGGTAAAAAATGCCCAAAATATGGCGATTTAATTTTTTGTGTTATATGGGCAGTGCCACGCCCTTTGTCCAATAAAAACTTCATATAGCCTATTATTCTTTCCAGAGTCAGAGTAAAATGCTGTGAAAGTTTCAGGAAGATCGGTCCAAGGGTTTGGCCTCCTATAAAGCACAAACAAACAAACAAACAGACAGACAGACATTCATTTTTATATATATATAGATTGAAAGCAGATTAATTATAATTAAAGTAAAATGGGGCGAAAAACGGGATTTGGTAATAAAAAATCTATGGCTACCTTACCTGTAGATAAAAAGTATATAAAACTTTAGGTAAATACATATTACAAAAAAAGTATATTGTATAACAAACATTGTCAGTGGTATAAGTAAGTATCTGAATTAAAAAAAGGGGGCGGTGAAGTGGGCGTGGTTTATAGTAATATGGCGACGTTAACAGTATTAAGAGCAATATACTACCAAATAAAAAATAATCCGTTGGAAGGAACAAATTTGTACAGAGAACAAAAAGTTTAAACTTAAATTTGGCGTGAAAAGGGGCGTGAAAAGGGGCGTGGCGAAATAAATGTTTATTTCTACCTCGCCTGGAGTATAATGTGTATACAATTTGAAGTAAATCTGTTAAAAACTATATGGGAGCAATTACATAATTTTAAAAAAGTGGGCGTAAAAGTGAGCGTGGTCGAAAAAGTACCCTATTAATCATGCCAGAGTCCCAGTTAAATTCTGTGAAAATTTCAGGAAGATCGGTCCAGAGGTTTGGTCTCCTATAAGGTACAAACAAACAAACAAACAAATAAACAAACACACATTCCATTTTATATATATAGATAGATTGAAAGCAGATTAATTATAATTAAAGTAAAATGGAGCGAAAAAGGGGGATTTGGTAATAAAAAAATCTGTGGCTACCTTACCTGTAGATAAAAAGTATATAAAACTTTAGGTAAATACATATTACAAAAAAAGTATTTTGTATAACAAACATTGTCAGTGGTATAAGTAAGTATCTGAATTAAAAAAAGGGGGCGGTGAAGTGGGCGTGGTTCATAGTAATATGGCGACGTTAACAGTATTTAGAGCAATAAACTACCAAATAAAAAATAATCCGTTGGAAGGAACAAATTTGTACAGAGAAAAAAAGTTTAAACTTAAATTTGGCGTGAAAAGGGGCGTGAAAGGGGGCGTGGCGAAATAAATGTTTATTTCTACCTCGCCTGGAGTATAATGTGTATACAATTTGAAGTAAATCTGTTAAAAACTATATGGGAGCAATTACATAATTTTAAAAAAGTGGGCGTAAAAGTGAGCGTGGTCGAAAGAGTACCCTATTAATCATGCCAGAGTCCCAGTTAAATGCTGTGAAAATTTCAGGAAGATCGGTCCAGAGGTTTGGTCTCCTATAAGGTACAAACAAACAAACAAACAAATAAACAAACACACATTCCATTTTATATATATAGATTAAATTATATTATATATATACAATAAAATGTTGTATTATATTATTTTATATATATTACCTGCTTTTTTGTATTAATATTAACTTCAGAGTATTCAATACCTGATAGAAGGCCTGATTTTTTAGAGTTTCCTAAGGCCTGAATTTTCGGAGGAATATTCTTGGGGATATTCAGGCCTGAGTGTACACGATACAGGTAATAAGTATGACGTCTTTATGAAAAAAGGAAATCAAGTGGTGTGTTGAATACTCAGGCCTTACCATTACCCCTCAGGCTTGAGAGAATGTATTGTTTCAGGACTACTTCAACCGCTGGGTTTGAGCTTTCACACGTATATAAAGCTCACGCATACAAAAAAGCACCCTAGTTCGCTCTGACATTTAAAGCGATTAGGACTGCGTCGCTTAGTTTTTCAATACACGCAAAAAAAAAAAATGAATGCAAGAACTATAAAGTATGTTAGAACAATACTAAAAGGGCTTACGCATTAGCGAACTTGTTCGTCAAACAAAATGGCGGGGCGAACCTGTTGGGAAAAGCTGGCGTTCAAATAGAACGAACATGTTCGTCGAGCATGCGATTTGTTCTTGTTTTCCGCCATCATTTTGTTATAGATATTGATAACGCAGCAACATGAACAATAAAGAAAACGCATGTGCTTTCATTATTTTAGCTCTTTGCAGCTTTCATTTCATTATTTATGACGCTTACGTTCAAATTATAGAACACGTTCGTCGAAATTGTTGCCAACAACCCAACAGGTTCGACGAACTGTCGAACTAGCTTCTAAACTAGCGAACTGGCTCGAACATGGCCGCCGAATATGCGCGTAGTTCTCTTTTTCTACCAGAAATATCAGCTGCGTCTTCGCTTCTACCAGCATTCGTTTCCGTTCCCAGTACCGACTTCCACAAATTTCGCATTTGTAAATCTCAAACCTCAACTGCGAACTTCCAATCTTGATAATTTTCGATGCCACGAAGATTTTCGATTTGGCGTTGCGTTGGAGCCATTTTGATACTAAATAAAACAAGCTTACAATTCTCTTATGGCACAAAGAGACAGGCCCATAACCTTTTGGTTTGTAGTTTGTAAATCGAATGAAAATTTATTTTTCTCGAATTGAAAGCTTAACAAAAGTATATCAAACGAATATTGAAAACATTAACAACAAGTACAAAATACGTAGTGCAAATACTAAATTTCAACACCTTCAGCAAGGAAACGAATCACAGCAGCCAATTTGGAAGTACTGCAAAATTTTCTTCTCAGAACAGATTTTGGTCTCCAATATATTCAATTATTATTTAAGAGCCTCTTTTGACAATCTAAAAAACCTTATGCACCTCCAATTAATCAATTTGGGTGCACCACCAAACTGAAGGATTTCATTTCAACTCACATTCCATCAGGCAACTCCATAAGGTTAGAGGCGTCTCTAAGGCATCAACTTTTTATCCTTAAACTTTCAGCACCATCACTGCCATCATCACTTTCGAGCTTGAAAACCAAAACGCGAATAAACTCATATTCAAATAAACTTAAATAAATTAAATATTTGAACAAAATTCCAAAATATTTTGTTATATCCAATATAAATGATAACGTTTGTCAAAAATCGTAAGCATTGAACACAACCATACATTTCATTTCCACTTGTTTCTCGCACTCACCTCACATGACGACGAGAATAAGGCAATTCTAGTGACGTGACACGAGTGTGACTCTTGTCACTTAGGCGACGTGACAACCAGAATAAAGGCGAATATAAAGTAAAAAATTGTATCTTTATTATGGAAGATACAGTTCAGAAACATTTAATTTTTCAGTTGCGGTAAACCTTTTAGTGGAAATCCCATACGTACAAAAACCACAACAGTTTTGGTATTCGTACTCTGTTTATTAAAAAAATAATATAGTTATATGTAACTAATTACTCCAATTTTCAAGAACTAAGTAATATAATATTATTACATATATTTCGGTAATATGTAATAAGTAACAAACTACTTTCCAAAGGAATATGTCACAACATTGGTGGTGATATATTTTTAACTGGCATTGAATAGCTGCAATCAACATTTAATGTTATTACAAGCGACGCATGGTTTTCCTGCTGTGCAATTCCTTTCCGAATAACTAATGATGATAATGATGATGTTGAAATCAATGCATTGCTGTTGTGAATTTTAATTAAGTGTAATTTTTTGCTGTTGCCGTTGTTTTTCTTTCTAACAGGTAAAATGATGGAAGTTAATAAAATGTTTTCTCACTTCCCCCACTCTAGCGATTACTCTGTCGAAAATGTATTCAATGCATGAAAGTTTAACTGAAATTTAATTAATTTTAATTTCATTTAAAATAACCTATTGGTTTGAAAAAAATCAGTTATAAAGCCCACAAACCTGTCAACAGCAACTTGAACTTTTTTTTTTAAATATAAGCCAATCTTAAATAAGAGTTGATCGCATTTGTCTTAAAATTTTTATAAAAATTAATTAATTTTTCACTCATACATTGATAGCAGGATGAAAGGAGGATTCATTGAAAAAACAAATTGAACGGCATTCGTGCGCCATAAAATGGTTGCATATGTACTTTGGCAGTTACATATCTAAATTAACTGAAAAACATGCTCTTGCAAATTAGCTTTGCTTCTAACTGGAGCGTTAATATTTACCACTTGGGAAATGTTTTGAGTGCAAGTTATTGCAATTTAAAAATCAAAAGAAGCAGCATTCATCGATTCATCTACTCATCATTTAATCAAATCGCAGTGTTTGCTATTGCCTCTGGTAAAGAGTGACTTAATTAAGAATATCTAAACATTGCAGCTTTATTCACTTTTTCATGAACTTTATGCAAAGAAAACTTATTACGAATTTGCTAAAAGTGGTGTTAAAATAAAATTAATTTCTTATTTGAATAAGGGACTTTGCTGACATTTTGGCTGTGATTTTAGATCGAATTTTAAGTGTTGCCATATTAAAAACATGCCCACCTCCCATACAAGGTGTAAACATTTTTCTTATTTGTGGCTTTATTTAATATATTCAGGCTAGAGGTCCAATTTTTAAAAATATATAAAAAAACTTGGACACACTCATTACACAGTACGACAGTGGTTGGTACACATGAAAAATGTTAACAGAATATGAAAATAGGCTTAAAATAAAGAAATACGTGTAGCGGCGTTTTGCTGTAGCACGTCAGAATTTTGAGAAAATCGATTTTTAAGCTTCGAAGGACTGTGAAGGTTCACTTGTAATGTAATACTATTATAAAAATTTCTAAAAAAACAGAATGGGTGAACCGATTTTAATGCTTGAGCCAGTTTTAAAAAAGGAATTAAATTTGGATTTTTTTTTATTAAAAGTACAATTTTTTCTCTGATAGATGGCGCTTTATTTCTTTTTTGAATTGAGAAAAAAAAGATAAAATATAATTAAAATATAATATTTTATTGAAAAGAAAAAGATAAAATATTGGTTTTTTATGATTTTTTATGAAAATTGTATAAATTGTTTAGTATATTTAAAAATCTGGTGTTCTATTTAATTAGCTAAGATTTCCAATAATATAGAATCTTTGCCGGTTAGAAAGATTTTAGTTTTCTATCTAATCAGCTAAGATTTCCAATAACGTAGAAGCTAGAAAAAAAATACATATTCGGGTAATATACAAATATTTCAAAACTTACATTCTTTCATTTCAGCAAAATAATAAAATAGCTGATCGAAGCTACAACAAAGGCACAACAATAACGTTAAGCTAATAACAAAACAAAACCCATTCAGCATAGAGAAGGAGATCGCAGAAAAAGCACACATACATCTAAATAAATGCTGTAAAAGTTGTGGCAATTTGTTGACAACTCTTTATCTCATTCATAAGTGCAGTTCGGAACTTCCATAGTTTCCGCCATATCGTCTGTGCCTTTGATTTTGTTTTGTTATTGCTTTATTTGGAAGATGTTTTCAATTTTCTCCTCCAGTCACTCATCAACTGAACATTTCGTCATTAGCAAGACGGTTAAGAGTGCATTGAAAAACTCCCTGAGTACGAGTTCAATTCAATTTACTCATATCAGTGCCTTTCAACTTTGCTTTCAATGTAGCTGACATATTTTGTATCTTCTGCTGCAGCACAGCGTGTATAATCTCTCAGCTTATTCAACTTATTCGCCTATAATATCTATTGATGATATATACTTTTTGCAACAATGCTTACCTGGGCGACTCTAGACCCGAAGCGATCGAGAGCCCTTCTCTCGTTTGGAAGACCAGAGGTGGCCACGCTAGTGGCCGTAAACTCAGGGCACTGCTTGATAGGCAGACATGCCTCCAGACTAGGAGTCATCACTAGACTGCGGATTTTTACGCAATTGCATATATGTTGCATTTGCATATTCTACATATTGCATCCATTTTGCATATGGCATATATTCTGAATTCGTTGCATATACAGGTTGGTTGAAAAGTATTGAAAGCAAAAATGAATTAATACGAATTTTTGAAGGATACTATTTTTTTTATTCAATATATTCTCCCTCGACTTCAATACACTTATTCCATTGATCCTCCAATAATTTTATACCACCTCTGAAGTGGTTTTCAGAAAGCTCTGCAAAATATTGTTCCACGGCGGCAATAGCTTTTTAAATCCGACGAAAAAAGCTTACCACGAAGGAATTGTTTAAAGTGTTGCGGAAGAGGTAGTAATCGCTGGGAGCCAAATCAGGTGAATACGGTGGGTGTTGAAGCAAGCTGTACTTTAGGTTAGGTTAGGTTAGGTTAAACCGGATGCCTTCGTAAAGGCTCACATAGACCAATTCAGGTCCTTAGTGGTACCGGTAGCGAACAAGAGGAACCTTTGTGTTTGTTTTAAAAGTCTTTAAAGATTTGCGTTGAGTTCGCAAACCTTAGGAGGGATTCTAGAGACACCCTGGCTACATCTTTAAGCGACGGGAATGTCGATGAGCCTAGGTATTTTAGTCTCGATCTAAGTAGGGCGGGGCATGTGCATAGTAGGTGCTCCAGGGTCTCCACTGTGCCCGGTTCCTTGCACTTCCTGCAGTTGTCATCCGTGGTGATGCCAAGCTTCCTCGCGTGGGCTGCCGTCATGCAGTGACCAGTGAGCATGCCCACTAGTGTCCTGCAATCTTTGCGTGGGCGTGCCAAGATGAACAGAGTTCGTTTTCCACATTGTGCATTGCACATGATTTTCGAGATTTTGCACGATGTCGTATCTCTCCATCTACGATTCACTGCTATTGTGGCTCTTCTTTCGAGGTTCCTGCACAACTCTTGTAGCGGAGCAAGTACATGTTCTGCGAGTTCTGATTCCAGCCCGGCGCCTTCCTTTGCTAAACCATCTGCCATCTCGTTTCCCTAAATGCCCTGGTGGCTAGGGACCCAGTAGATGCGCACTCTTTTCGAAGCGCATAGTGCATCTAGTGCATCTCTGCCAGCCAAGACACTTTTGGACTTGATGCTAGCGGAGCGCATGGATTTGATCGCCGCTTGACTGTCAACGAAAATGTTGATGTAAGAGTGTTGTGTGTCCATGCTGAGGGCTATCTCAGCAGCCTTCTTTATGGCAAATATTTCCGCCTGGAAGATACTGCAGTGGTTCGGCAGTTTATATGGCTGCCCTATATTAGGCTCTGCGCAATACACCGCCGCACCTACCCCCGTAGGCACTTTGGAGCCGTCGGTAAATATGTTGACCGCCTGCTGTGCTTGTTCTATACCTTTGCACCAGTCCTTTGGTCCCAAAGCTGTACTTTAATACGTTTAATTTAGCCATCGTCAAAACACTTGTGTGAACCCGTGCATTGTCTTGATGAAAAATGATTTTTTTCTTCAGTAAAGCTGGTCTTTTCAGGCTACAATAATATTTGGAGTTAATTGTTTTGCCTTTTTCGAGATAAAACATCAAATAAATCCCTTTTGCATTCCATAAAACTGATGCCATAACCTTTTTTGCTGATCTTTCTGACTTCACCTGTTTTGGAGCTGAAAAACCAGCTTTTGTCCACAATAAACGTTCTTGTTTCAGTTTAGGATCATGATGGTAGATCCAAGTCTCATCCATAGTTATAAAACGACGCACAAAATCTGTTTTATTCTGCTTAAAACGATCCAAATTTATCCTGACAAATTTGTTTTCGATTCAGTTTTTGTTGAATTGTTAACGAATGCGGCACTAATTTCCCGAAGAGCTTTTTCATATGCAATTCTTCGTGTAAAATATGGAGTGCTCGTTCGTCTGAGATGCCAATAGTATCAGCAATTTCATGCTTAGTCAGACTTGGATTTTCACAAACAATTGCATTCACTTTCTCAATGATTTTTGGTGTTGTTGCACTTTTTGTACGTCCACTACGTGGTTCATCTTCAACGCTTGTACGACCACGTTTAAACTCTAAAATCCATCGGTGCACAGTTGAAAATGAAGAAGCAGATTCCTTTAACACTTTCACAAATTTTGTTTGAATTTTCGTTGCTGATAAACCTTCCAAAACAAATAATTTTATCACTGCACGATATTCGGTTTTTTCCATTGCAAAAAAATATTCTGACATGTAAACTTCAAATGACTAGTAAACAAAGAATTAATAGAGTGATCGAAATTAAATTTTTTTTTTGTTAAAATGAAAGACAAAATATTAAAATGGCGTATTAATTTTAATTCTTTTACTGGTTCATAGGTGTCGCTTTCAGAACTTTTCTACCAACCTGTATCTTGCATACGTTGCATGCAACTTGCATACAACTTGCATACGCTGCATACAACTTGCATACAATTTGCATACAATTTGCATACAACTTGCATATGTTGCATGTATCGTGTCGATAAGCAATAATCGCTTAAGTCGACTTAAGACAGAACTGAGCTATAGATAAAGCTATGCTCTACGACTATAGCACTATGAACACACAAACTCTGGAGCTTCTTGTGTGACCTAAGCAAAAACTTTGACACGAAAACTAAAGACCCTTTCATATAACTTATATGGCGACTGAAAACTTTGAAGCAAGATTTCTTGAAACTTTGAAATTAGACTTAACCCATTCAATACGGATTTTTTTAAAGACACAAGCTCCGTCAATGGCTTTGGGTAATAAAATTGCAACAGCGTCTCCTTTTTGGTACCAACTACGTACAACGGAATTAAATTATTTTAATTAATTATATTGCGTTAATAATCGCACGGCATGCAAAAAATTATGGAATGACAAAATATAACAATACAAGCAAATACCCGCTGCTTCGCCTGCGATAAAAATATTAAATACCATGTAAAAGTTTTAAATCTTAAAATGAAAGTATTTAGTTGTATTAAAACAAATTCAAAATATAAAAATTATTGTGCTTGTTTTGTTTAATTATAAAAAAATGATATATATATTAAGAAATTACTTTATTTAATTTGAATAACTTATTTTAACGGTAATTGTTATGATGACATAAATTTACCTGGCTTTCTTTTCTTTTTACTTTTGAAAAAGTCCTGCATAACAGCGTTATAAAAAAATTTGGGTAAAAAATTTTTAAAATTTGTAATCAAAAATGTAATTTTTTGCATATATTCTGAAAATAAATATATTCTTCTTAAATTGTTGCAGTGAATCGTCCTTCTTCAGTTATTAATTGTGGTTATTGGGCTTCGGCCAAACAACAATTCCTCTTAAACTTAAAAAAAAACCGTTATAATGACATCAAACTTTTGGCGATATCTCAAAAACTTTAAGACTTTTTCATTGCATAACAATGCATTCTTGTATGGACAGTCGTTGATTAATAAAAATTAACGGTAATTTTCTTTTCTTTTCGGAAATATTTTGTACGGATATTAGGTATGTTTTAAAAAAACCTGTTATTATGACATTAAAATTCTTGCGATATCTCAAAACTATTGATTTTCTCAGTATAACTCATAAGCCTCAGAATGAGAAAAAAACGATTGAAATTTCATGTTTTGACTAAGCAAGCAAACATTTCTGCCATTTTCAAATCGATTTTCATCCAATTTTCTTTGTTTGAAAGTTAAGTAAATTAAGAAATTAAGTTAATTGGGAAAATGAGAAAAGCTTAATGAGAAACCGTTACCTCACCAATGCAATGTTTTTTATTGTTTTCAAAAAACCTCAAAAATATCCAACTTGTACTAAACAATAGGCCAAAAGTTGCTTTTGTTGTACATATTTTTTTTTCATATTATTTTTTTTTAATTTTCATTTTCCTTATTCTTTCATATAACATAATTTACCTGCAAAAATTGTTCTATTTTGACATAAACAGTTTCTATCATTAAAAATCATTGGCCACCAATCCCCCCTCCCCCCCTATGATTTTTTGATGAAAACTAATTTGCGTAAAATGTTGTTATATTTTTTGCAATGTGCTACAGCTTAAAAACTAATTTATGTGAAAAACATTTTCAAATAAAGCTTAAAAAATAATTCTGTGAAAAATATTTCAAATATTTCAAACTATTCCAAAGTAATATACATAAGTCTATGTTTTAATCTATTTCCTGTGATCGTTTGTGATCGTATTCGTTTGAAACATCAATGTATAACGATCAGAATTTTCTGATATATACAGCATTCTTATTGATGTATAGTATTGCCCGGCAGACGTTGTCCTGCGCAGACCACCTTACTGCTATATACGAATTTCCATGCTGTTCGAAAAAAAAAATTTATATATTCGCCATTTTTAGTACAGTTGCCGAAAGTAGCCGTATAAACTTAATTAACAAATTTTAGTCTAATACAACCAAAACCGTTCGAAGTATAACATTTTTGATTAATTCTGGGCGGTAATGGGGGTGTGGCAAAATTTGTCCACTTAAACCATCTCATACTCGAAACAATAGAATGCCAGAAGTTTAGCTTGAATTGAGCTTAAACCTAGTGCGCTTTGCTTTACTTCAAGCTTATCCCCTGAAAAGTGGACTTAACTAAAGTCGGTCATGCCCATTTTTAGTAAAGTTAGCGAAAGTAAAAAGATTACCAAATTCTAGTCTCATACGACCAAAATCGTCTGATATATAGCATTTTTTGCAAAAAGTGGGCATGGAAAGTAGACGTGGCAAATCTAACATACCATATTACGATAAAGTTGGAATAACAATCGTTTGATACCTATATCGTGTTAATCGGTTCAGTGATTCTTGCGTGATTGTCAAACATCCGTGCAGTGCCACAACACTACATATGTGTATATTCGTACAGATAGACTATCACAATCTCAGGTGGGGAAAAGCTGGCTGGCAAGGCTGCAAAACATAATTAATGCTGATAACTAAATTCTGGCAACTCCCCTCAAGACATTAACAAAGAGAATTAATTAACACTGTATGAAAGCAAGAATCTCCCTGAAAGTAAAGCTGGATTCACTGATCACCTTCAGCATGTTTTGAAAGTTTTTTTTATATGAAGTTTTCGCTCAGAGAGAAACATTTCTGCGCGCTCTCAACTTGATTAACATTATTTTAAATCAAACAAAAACATGCTGAAGGTTATCAGTGAATTCAGCTTAACTACACAACATGGCTGTCGTGCTATATTGAGAGAAGCTCTCTCGACAAAGAGAGAAATGCTTTGTTTGCTGTTATATTGTGCTGCTGGTTGAATGTAGGCATCAAATAAAATGCGTGATTTTGCAATAATTAAAGAATACATTTTTCAAAAAACTTGGAAAGCTATAACAATCTATATTATCATAGGAATCGAATAAAAAAAGAATTATCAAAATTGGTTCAGCGGTTACCGAGCTTATTCTGGATCAAATTTCGTGAGTCTTCTTTTATATAATAGTATAGATATGTGACTGAAATTGTTTCTATTAAATAAGAACACTCAATTGGACGCATGTGCCCCATCAGTATTGAAAAGGTTAAGCTGTTATTGCTTATCGATATAGATATATTGCATACAACTTTTGCTATAGTTTACTTGTTCACAAAGATGCCGTTTTTCATTGCATGCAAATTAAGATTTTATAAGTAGTATTTGATTATTTTGTTTTGCAGAACTGTTGTAATACTATATTGTTATTTTAATTCTATATGAAAAAATTAATTAAAATATAAAACCATTTGAGAATTATTAGTCTATACAACATAATTTTTTAATTTTGTCACCGAAAGATCCGCCTCTGATTAATATCACAATTAATCAAAGGTGCTTTTTTAAATAATATTTGTTTTTTTTTATTGCTCTCATTTGTTAATGTGTGTAACTGTTTAAAATCATTCACTCTCTTATAATAAAATGGCCTGCTAGTTCAGTGTATTTCTAAAAAAGTTAATTGAAATTATTACACACACTCTTGAAAATCATACGAATAAAGAAAAAAATTATGCAACTGTTGCTCGATATTAAAAAAGTACCTTCAAATTGTCTTGATTACAATGAAAACTAAAACTTTAGACTTTTTTGAGTTGAAAATTTTTTGCAAATACTTTGCATATTGTTTGCATATTACTTCCATATAACTTGCATATAATTTGCATATTCAAAAAACTCCAGTGAACTGTTTACCATATAGGAATACATAGGTAAGAAGCGTTAAAACACCTATTTTAAGAAATATAAATTTTTGCATAAAAATACGCAGTCTAGTCATCACAAATGACTTCTACAGAAGCTGCAGGGACGAGGAGGAGGAAGAAACCATCTCCCACTTTCTATGTTCTATGTTCTATGTAAGGCTTAAATATCTAGGGTCATTCGTCTTTTCTGAGCTTGACGACCTGTCAAAGACAAGCGTCAAACGTCTTACAAGCTTCATCAAGAGCTCACTGTTGTTCCACTTGGACTGAACGTCAAGTGTGCAGCGGTATCACAATGGACCTAATTGGTCAAAGTGACCCGTGGTACGTGTGTATGGTTTAAGCACGTACAGCGGCTGCCCTCTCAACCTAACATAACCATATTAACGGATAGGGGAGATATTTGCATCGAAAGACCAATCTTTGATTTTCATGTTGTTTTTCAAATTCTTAGGTTACGATGTATTATAAAAAGCCGTTATACTGAAAATTTCTACAATCTGGAATATATGTGAGTGTTTTTGATGCCAAAATAACAAAAAATTTTTAAAATTTAATACACAAAAACTCCGATGGTAAAATTATTATAATAAAAAAATACCGTTAGTTGAAAAAATTCGAAGGGGCGTGGCAAAAACTAAATGTAACAATTTAATCAAGGACGCACTTAATAAGGTTATCTAGTTTGAGAGAAATCCGCTGAGCCGATAAGATTTGTGAAAAGGCCAAACAAACACACAATCAAACAAACAAACAAACAGAAAATGAGTTTTATTACTATAGATTGGAAATCTTATAATTTTAATTTTTTCTAATTTGTATTTTTATCATAAATATATTAATCGCTTTATGAATATAAAAACTTTGAACTCGGCGCTTTCCTTTGCCACACCATCATTATCTTTTTACCATCCCTGCACTGCCAAAATGAACGAAATTTAAGTCCCGAAGTTAAGATCAGCTATAAGTAATTCAAATTGTCTTTTACATTTGTTCCACCTAATCGATAATTCATGTATGGTTCCAATAAATTTTTTCTCTAATAATCTATCCCTTTCCTTTTAGGTCAAAGACCAAACGTTGTTTGTATAAGGCGCATGCCTTGGTTCTTTGATCTTTAAAAGAAAATAAAATATTTTGATTTTCTATGATTTAAATACAAATTCTAAATGTTTGATAGTTAAAATCAGCGATGCCCACGAAAATTATTTGAAGAGTGCAAAAACAAAAACAACAACACTAACAAAAAGCAAAAACATCAAAAAGTTTTAAATCTGGATGCAATGACGAATTACCAATAAAAGAAAAGCTGGCAGAGTCCGCGACAGTATATGTACACTAGGATGACCGCAGTTGATATGGGAGAAAAAAATTTCCAGAATTTTAGCAACGGGAACCCCACAAAATGATGAGTCCTTGCAGATTTTACGATAGCCAAAGTTTGAGCACGATTGGAGTATGTTAACTCGTGCGGCTGGCGGCTCAAAGTTTCGAAAGAGTGTTTATATGGGAAAAATATGATTTTTTTTTTCAGTTTTTACGAAAATTTCGTTTTTTTCAAACAGTTTTTTCTGAATCGATTTGAGTATAAAATTCTCTTTTAAAAAAGCTACATAACTTCAAAATCGGTCAAGAACTCGCCAAGAAACAGCAAATGTACCAAAATGAAAACAAAACCAATCACACAGTGCGTTGACAACAGCAACAGCATGGTATAATGATCTACAGGGTAGAGGCAGAAGAAGTTGTTGTTGGTGTACGCAATGAAAGAAATGAAAACAAACAAAAATAGCGTCATACCGTTATAAGATAAACACAAAATAACAACACATTCATCAAAATTAATCTAATGGAATCACAACCCAGAGACGATTACAAGGAACTACTACAATTGGTTTTGGTGTTTGTAGGAGCACTGATTGGAACACGTAAGTGGGATTCAAATCTGTAGGTGCCATCAGTCATGCCAGGTGGATGGCCAAGGCCATATATTGCCTGAAAATATTCCTATTCCGCGGACAATTCAAACTGAGTGATGAAGAACACAGTGCCTTAGAAGCCATCTGTATTTTTCTCGTTAGAGTGTACTGAAAAGCTTGGTTCAATGCCCACAAATCACACTTAACTCCCAAGCAAGACTTTGACCTATTACGATGTTTGTTGGACTATCAGAAGATTGACAAGGATATTTCTGAGAGCTCTGCAGAAATTCTCAAACCATTTGTGGTATTTCAATGCAGAATTGATAGCTCTCGTTTTCTTTGATACCTCAATTTCAGATGAAGAAAAATCGGAAATGGCGAACAAAGTCCTAACTCTGAGTAAAATCGATACAGAAGATTCAAGAATTATAAACCCAAAATTTCGAAGACCCCAGTTGGAAGAACTGGTTAATGCAGGGTAATCTCATTTAATTACCAAGGCGAACATGAATTGCTTTGAGCGTTTCCATATTAATGCAGATTTTCTCAGAGAAGCCCCCAGTAGCTGGCCTGAAAATATAAATTTTCAGAAAGGATTGCGGATTTTGAAGTCACTAAAGGTCGTTAATGATGTGGCAGAATGAGGAGTGAAATTAATGACTGACTTTAATAACCTTCTCACCATGAGGATCAGAAACAATTTGTTTAACAGGTAGTACACAAATGCCGAAAGCTGTATCCTGATGTTTCTAAATACGCTTTGAGCAAACCTTTAGAATAAAGTATTCATTATTGTATTCTTCTTCAAGATGGCAAATGATACAATGTTACTCTCTTTTTTTATTAAAATTCATTTAAATATAGAAAAGCATTGTCATTTTTTTCTATCATAATTAATTTCAAACTTGTTATTATATTTTAAGCATCACTTCTAAAAATTCAACAGTAGTTACAAAATATTTGAGTTTTTTAAAAAAATTGTCCTTTATTAGATTGGGGTCATATGTGACCCCATGTCCAAAAGGGTTAATGAGGTAATATTATTTTTTAATCTGCTTATATCAATTTCTGAGAGTTTAAAAAAGTGCCATCCAATTTTATGACCTAGTGTGTTTTGGCACAAAATTGGTCTGGGGCGTTTATTGTTTCTTGGCGAGTTCTTGACCGATTTTAAAGTTATGTAGCTTTTTGAAAAGAGAATTTTATACTCAAATCGATTCAGAAAAAACTGTTTGAAAAATTAAACTATAGAACAAAATTTTCGTAAAAACTAAAAAAAAAAATTATATTTTTCCCATATACACACTCTTTCGAAACTTTGAGCCCCCAGCCGCACGTGTTAACATACTCCAATAGTGCTGAAACTTTGACTTTCGTAAAATCTGCAAGGACACATCATTTTGTGGGGTTCCTATGGTCAAAAATACAACATGGATTTTTTACGGCCACCCTAATGTACACTGCAAAAATAATGAATCAAGTAATTCCGAATGTTTCAGCTTGATGCTGGTCAGAAAACATTCTGATTTACCCAGCTTTAACCAGATGGAGGTTTTCAGATAACCTTCTTTTATTTTTTGTTTTATAGTTTTAATAGTTTTGTTTTTTATTTTCTACTTTCTTTCTTAATGTTTTTTGTGAATTTTTTATCATTATAATTTTTTTTACTTTTTTAATCTTATACTAATTTTTATTTGCTTTAACTTGCATTTTTTATATTTTTTATTATCTTATTGTTTTATTAACAAAATTGTTATATTATTAAGATTAAAATATTTTTAATCTCTATCTATGAAAATATAGGCAAACTCCCAGTTTTCCGCAAATTCTTTTCTTGCCATTTTTCAACTTTATAATTACCCTTATAAAAATAATTTATTCTGATGCAATATAAAAAAGTACGCACCTGCTGCAAATATTCAATAACTTTTTCTCAATGTGTATTTGCACAACGAAAGAATAAAGAATACGACGCATGCTGTTAACGTCTACATGTGAATGCCAAAAACAGTGCAAAACAGCCGCGATCGATGGTGCCAAAGAACAAACACAACAACATTCAAACGCACAACAGCTATCAATGGTTCGGAAGAACAAAAACAATAACATTAAGAAGCGAGGCTGAAATTGAAAACTGAATTCGGCGAATTAAAAAATCATGAAAATATTAAAGTTGTTGTAAAAGAGTGGAAAGAGTTAGGCGCTGGGCATCGCTGGTTTAAATCATACTTGATTTTAAATACAAATTCTAATTATAATAAATAAATATAAAATAAACTGGCCATTTCAGCCCTTGGAAGGACTTTGGACCTAGCTTCTATTGATCAATTGTGTTGTGCGTGTTATTAAATGTTTGATCAAAAATTATCGAGAACTGGACCTACGTGTTTTATGCCGACTCCGAACGGCTTATTTTCTCAAGACGCAATACATGGCAATTTTTACTCTCTGAGGTTTGCCATTGTCTGCAGAGAGGTGACGACCGAACAGAAAAATTAATTCAATTGAAAAAACTTTTCTGTCTGAGATGGAATTGAACCCGGGCTACCGCGGTTCTTAAGCTTAGGGCAACGAACTCCGCCCAAAAGGCTACGGCCGCCACCAATTCTAATTGTTTGATTGTTTAAAATCGTTTATTGAACTTTAGGTCAGGTTAGAACAATTAATTGCTCTAACGAATTTTTCCAAAGAAACAACAACAAGAACAACGTTTTCAATATGAAAAGGAAAATATCACTAGCTGATTTTATTGCAATTTCGGCCCTGCTAAAAATTCAGATATACTTTTTTTATTTTTTGTTTTAAAAATTTCAATTTTTTATTTTCTTACTTTCTTTTTTATGTTTTTGTGATTTTTTTATTATTATAAACTTTTTTCATTTTTTAATCTTATAATACTTTTTATTTGCTTTAACCTTAATTTTTCCTAGTTTTTATTATCTCACTGTTGTATTATTAACTAAACTGTTATATTATTAAAATTAAAATTTTTTTAAGCCATTTATTTATCTATGAAAAAAAACAAACTCCTAGTTTTCCGCAAATTCTTTTCTTGCCATTTTTCAAGGGTATACTAACCAATATAAAAATAATTTATTCTGATGCTATATAAAAAAGTACCCACCTGCAAATATTCAATAACTTGTTCTCAATGTGTATTCGCGTGTATACATGTGTACAATTTTGAACTAACAAACAACTAGAATTTGTTTTTAAATTCAAGTTTGATTTAAACGATCAAATATTTAGAATTTGTATTTAAATCATAGAAAATCAATATAATAAAAAAATTTTAAAAATCATATACAAGGTCAGGTATATACGAATTCGAAAAAATACGACGCGTGCTGTTAACGTCTACAATGCGAATGCCAAAAACAGTGCAAAACATCTGCGATCGACGGGGCCAAAAAACAGCAAAATGCAAACGCAGAAGAACTATCGATGGTTCGAAAGACCAAAAACAATAATATCAAGAAGCGAGGCTGAAATTGCAAATTGAGTTCGGCGAATTACAACAATCATGAAAATATTGAAGTTGTAAAAGAGTGGAAAGAGTTAGGCGCTGGGCATCGCTGCTCTACACCACAGAGGCGATGAGATTTTAAATGTTAATTTCTCAATTTTAATTTAAGTGGTGTTGAGCGCTAATGCGCCTGCACGGCGTATGACAAAGATTTCTGATGAAGCCAGAAGCAGGACCGAAATAGCAATAAAATCAGCTAGTGATATTTTCCTTTTCATATTGAAAACGTTGTTGTTGTTTCTTTGGAAAAATTCGTTAGAGCAATTAATTGTTCCAACCTGACCGAAAGCTCAATAAACGATTTTGAACTAACAAACAACTAGAATTTGTTTTTAAAATCAAGTTTGATTTAAACGATCAAATATTTAGAATTTGTATTTAAATCATAGAAAATCAATATAATAAAAAAATTTTAAAAATCATATACAAGGTCATATAGAAAACTTTAAAAAAGTAAAATAAGTACCAGGCGCACTTCCCAACACACAAAAAATTTCGTTATTGTGTTCAGTGTTCGAAAGTATTACATTTTTAAAAGTCTGATGTTATTAGCGCCAAATTTGAAGGCTATAAATTCATAAAGAAATTAATATATTTATGATAATAAAACAAATTAGAAAAAAAAATTAAAATAATGAGATTTCCAATATAATAATAGTTATAAATAAATTATCAAATTTGACCAAAAAATTAATAAAAAAAGTAATTTAAAATGATTTTTTACTTTGTAGTGACCTTAAAGTCGGTTTTTTTTTTGTTCTAAAGTTTTTTCAAAGTAAGTTATTTATTTGGTGCTTTTTTAACATCTTTGCTAAAAAATTTGAAAAATGTGTTAATTTTTATCTACTTTGGACAAAGTCTGCGTTCTACAACCTTTTACATGCTTGCTTATAATTTACTTTATCTTACACAATGCTTGCATTTTTTCCAACAGATGTGTTCGGTTTTAAGCCGTTTGTGTTTTAAGGATTTTTAATGTTTTTCTTGCCGCTAGTCCGTCGCGAACTATTCATGTATCCATTCAACCATTTATTCCACATAATGATTGATGATTGTTTATTGAAAATTACATAAATATGGTTCGCATTGCTAACCGTTAACTTTTCATAGCATTGCTTTTTGAATGTCAGCTAATTGCCTTTCAATATATTTTTAGTGCACTGAGCCGGCAATTTGGTGAGGTCATAAGGCAGTCAGCCGAATTATTTTTGTTGTTGTTTTGCGAACAAACGAAAAAAACGTTCTGACTTTATGCAAAATCATGCTTTTTGACAGGCATCGTAAATATACGCAAATTACTACCTCATTTATAATATTGGCAAGCATGACATAAACGCTGAATACTTTCAACTGTTGTCCGCAAAGCCAAAACACATCCTTGATGCTATACAAAGAGAAGAAAAAAGAAATAACCCAGGCTAAAAGTACATTAAAAAGTGCCAGTTGTAAAAGATTTTAGATGATGTTTTTTTTTAAAAATTCTCTGAATATATTGTTAATAAATATTTCAAACATTTATTCGGTCTGTTCTTTTTTTTTTTAAAGACCAACGTTATTCTTCTTAATGCGGTTTCCTATGAATAGCCGTTTTTAGCCAAATTGATGAAGTTAGACTTTTACATATCCTTAAAAAATTATTTTTGCCGATTATGCGATCAATAGGGGTATTCACGATTCAATTGCCTGTGTAGTTGAGGACTTGAGGACTTGTGCACTTTACAAAAACAAATTGTACGTACGTCAAAAATCTGCACAAGTGCTTTTCTACTATTACCTTCAACTTGAGGACTTGAGCAGTTGTGCACTTGTGTGCATTGAAAAATGTTGACAGCTTTGAAATGGTGATGGTGGTGTGTTCACGAAAACCTAACTGCACAACTGCACAAGTCCTCAAGTCCTTAACTGCACAGGCAAGTGCACTGAATCGTGAATACCCCTAATATTTAGCAAAGTGTAAGTGAATACACGAAGAAGATATTAGGAAGTGAATCCGCAGTACGAAAAAAACTTCTGAGGTCTATGGAGTATTTTAAAAAGTCTTAAACATGTGCAATAAAACCTTGTTTAAAACTAGAAAAAAGGACGTTTAGCTAATGTTATTCTCTATGTTTAACTCACGTTGACAGCATAGTTCGTAAGTAGTTACCACATTGATTTCAACAAGTCTTTAACTTGCCATTAGGGGCACTATTTTTAATTAAAACATGTATTGAAATTGAATGCTCAGTTCGTATTCATTTTTAATACTAAATTTGTATTAAAAACTATTTATAATACAATACCATATTGTATTAAAAACCATTGTTTCAATCTAATTCCAAAAAAATTAAAATATCGTTGTTATAATTACATTCTATTAAAATTTAATTCAAAATTTTATTGAAATATAACAAAGCATGTCTTAAAAATTAAATAAAATATTCCCAAAAGTATCAAATTGATTCCAAGGGTATAAATTATCGTTGTAATATTTGAACTTTATAAAAATTTAGAACATAATAAATTTAAAAATTTTGTAATCAATTGAGAAGTATTAAATTGAAAACTTTTTGTATTAAAAATCTCTGTAATACTTAAGAATACTAAAAGAGTGATTTTTTAAGTATTTGATTTTAGAAAATTTAAAAAAAAAAATTTTTAATAGTGAATGAAATATTTTTTGGTGCGATATATCAATGCCTGCAATTTACTTTTTAAAGATTATTTCATGTACACGAGAGACTTCACGTAGCCCCACAAAAAATGGTATAGTGGGGTCAAATCGCATGATCTTGGCGGCCAATGGACTGCTCCAAAACGTGAGATTAATTGCTCACCAAACTCGCCTCTTCATAGGTCCATGGTATCGTATGCCGTGTGACATGTGGCACCGTCTTGTTGAAAAGTCATGTCAATCAAGTCCAATTCTTCTATTGTGGGCAAAAAAAGTCGGTAATCAACGCACGGTACCTTTTTCCATTGACTGTTACATTGCGATTTTCATTATTTTTAAAAAAGTACGGTCCAATGATGCCGCCGCCCCACAAACTGCACCAAACAATGCATTTTTCAGGGTGCATTGGCAGCTCTTGAACTGCCTCTGGCTGCTCTTCAGACCTAATTCGGCAATTCTGTTTGCTGACGTACCCATTGAGTCTAAAATGAGCTTCGTAGCTGAAGACAATTTTTCGAAAATACATATTTTCTAAGGTCCATTCACCAAACAAACGACGTTGTGGCATGTCACCCGCCCAGTAGGGGAAGTTATCATTACTAAACTAGTTGTATAATGATTACTTGGTAATGGGAGGTAGTTAGTTCCCTGCTGGACAACACACAAAAATAAGGCATTATTTTAACATGGGCTTGTCGTAGACGGTAATGCAAGGTGCTTACATCCAATATTACCAATAAGTCAGAGTATTACTAGTTACCACTAGTATTACGTATAAGTCAAAGATCAACTACTTACCACCTGCATTACCCATAAGACAGAGGTCAACTACTTACCTCAAGTGTTACATATAAGTCGGCAGTGTAATTAATTTCCTACCGTAATACCTATAAATATAAGTGTAACTCATTACCTCCAGTATTACTTATAATTCAAATAGTAACTGCTTAGCTTTGTTATAACCAAAAAGAGCACTCGTTGTTTTGTTTGAATTAAAAATAATTATTTATTAATTTATTATATTAGTATTATTTAAATTTAGTCAAATTTTTTGAAATATAAAAAAACTTAATGATTTAAAAAACAAGAAAAATACATTTTTGTATAAATAAATTAAAAACATTCAAATAAGTTACATTAGAAAATAACTTGAAATTTATAACAAATCTTATTTAAAATTATTTATTATTAATTTAGTTTTAATAAACCTGTTTTTTTGGCTTATGCATTTATTTAAAATAACAATTTTTTATTGCTATTATTATAAAAAAATTAAATTGAACCTCTTTTTGTTATTCTCATTAAAATTTTCTCTCAAAAAAAATTTACAATTTTTACCATAAAACATTAAACTACGTTTTAGAGATTTGTAAAAATTCTTTAAAAGTTTTTCTTGATTAGTTGATTAATTGTGACCTATTATTTAAATTATTATATGAATTTAATTGTGAGCTTTAGATCAAAAAAGATTTTAAGAAGGCAACAGCAACAACTCTGTATAGAGTTGTTCACTTAGCTGACTAGACAGTCTGTTTCGGAAATCGCTACACTTCCTCTTCAGTAGTCTTCGAGTGATTAAGCTGTGATCAACTCACTGTTAAAGTCGTATATGATTTTGCACATGTTTGAACAAATTGCTAAGAATTTAACGTTCAAATCAGCTACTTAATTATTTGACATTTAAAGCAGTAAGCTATTTATCTGTATTGTTGGCTGTATCTATTAATAGCTTCGTAAACCATCTAGAGTTGGAAAACAATCTACTGCCAAAATTTTAGCTTAATCCATTGAATCGTTCATGAGTGATGAAGCTACCAACAAATACAATTTCATTTTTATTATATACTAGCTGATATACCCGGTGTTACTCGAGAGTCATTTATATAAACATTTTAATATACACTTCTCGATTAAATGTTTTTTAAATTCTGGAATAATGAAAAACATGTTGAATTTTAAGTTTGAGCTACCTTAAGAAAGGTAGTTGAACGAACTTTAATACAAAAAAGTTTTGAAAAAAGTTTCTTTGTTGGGGGTCCATCTCTTGCGGTGAGCTAATTGAATTCAAAGAAAGGGTACGAAAATTAAAATTAAAAATAATTGAAATCTTTACTTAATCTTAAAGCTAGCAAAATTACCTTTTCAACAATATAAATTTATGGTGGGACACAATGGGTCCCTGAGATATGGACATTTTAACAGCTAAACAAAAATTTATACAAAAAATATATTGAACTTTTTAACAAAAAAAATTTTAATGAAAAATGTTAAAAACAGCGGAGACATTGGCATTAAAAGTAAAAACTTTGATTTTCATATTATTTTTTCCCCAACAATATGCAATTAGACTGTGTTTTTAGTGCTGTCCATCACACACATACACTGTATAACAGGATTGGCCTCACTATAGCTGTGCAAATCCAACGTGCAATATTCGGGGTAAGAGTTTCAATTGAATATTGATTGAGTTCGGTTTGAATTTTTCGTCGCTTTGTGAGGTTTTTGAATTTTGAATTTTTTGCAAAACTGAAAATTGAAAATTGATATAATTGCAACATCTAGTCATTCTATTAAATACATTGACTGCAATTCTCTGTTGCTGAAAGATAAAATCTTTTAACTTCTACGCAGAAGACTTAAAAATAAAGCCGTATACGCTCCATCTAAACTAAGTCCAAGCAAAGGTCCTCCTCACGTAAGGAAAAAAAAAGCCTCCTGATAAGTCTGGACAGAAAAATTATGCACATCGCTCTACTGTTGCTGCTACTGTCGCTGCTGCTATTCAGAGCTCTACGGCTGATATCGCTCATGCTTCTGCTTCTGCTGATCTTAGTGTTCCTGCTACTGCTGCTCATGGTACTCCTGGTTCTCTACACTTTCCGTTTAGTAAAGACAACATAAAACTGACTCTTTGTGTCTCTCCTAACCATGTAACTTTAACTGGAAATAAGCCATCGCTTATGCAGACTGCTTTTCATTCTTTGGCTCCCTCGCAACCGACGCAGATATCTTCAAAAGCTTCTTAACAGGAATCTACGGCCTACTCTGCAAACAACAGCATGGATCTTGATTCTTTCGCTCCTCCTTGTAGGCGTTCCACAACGGACCATATCACTTTCTTAGACCAAGCTGACGAAAAGTTTACTTCAAAAAGGAAAAAGCATTGCCACTCTTCCAATTCAAATTCACATTCTTTGGCTGAATCCAGAATTCTTCACCCAAATAATAAGGTACCATTTAATACTTCAAATAGATTTGCTATCTTAAGCGATTTAGATAATTCGCACTTAAGTATTACTTATAATAATTCTAATAATAAAAATGTTAATATTGTTCCTAATCATAAAAGTCCGCCTGTTAGAAGTGGAGTGCCCTCTTTTAAAAATCAAATTGTCCTCCGATTTTTCTTCATAATGCAAACGTCAAATATTTAATAGATCAACTTAGTGCCTTGGAACCGAAGGTATTCTTCAAAATTAAAAACCTAAACAAATTTAAGTGTAAGCTATTGTTAGAAGATGACTCGGCTTATACCGAGATGATGGCCTTCCTCAATGAAAAAAAAATTGATTCATACTCATTTACTCCGAAAAGCCAAAAGCAAATATCATTAGTCTTGCGCAGTATTTTCCACTCCACAGAACTGTCTGACATTAAAGATGCTCTCGACGAGCTTATACCTACGGTCAACAAAGTCTCAAAATTTTCGACTCCCTACTCATTGAAAAACAAGTTTGATACAGGTCTTTTTCTTGTTTCGCTTAACCCGGGTAAAATACTGGGTGACATAAGCCATAAAAGATACTTATTGAGTCAGTTAGTCAATTGGGAATCTCACGAAGAACAAAAAAAAAATCTAATGTAGTCGTTGTCAGCATTGGAAACATATCGCTAGAAACTGCAACAGGCCATATGTTTGCATTAAATGTAATGATAAACACGAGCCTGGGGAATGCTCTCTTAACCAAATCGAAAATTCAAAGCCCTTTTGCAATAATTGCAAAAAGTTTGGTCACCCTGCGAATTGGAGAGGCTGCGAAATGTTTCAAAAATTTTTAATGATTAAAAGCACAAAATTTAAAAATGCAGCTGATTTAAAAAAAATTACAAATAATAATACCATTCATGCTGTCTCTGATTTAGGTCTTTTCAATTCTAAAAACACCTTTGAAAGCCTTTTCAAAATGCAGAGTGACCAAACTTTTTCAACCCAGTCCTCAATTAGACCCAATCTCAGACCTTTAATTATAGATGAATTCCTTAAACTTTCTGACTTATTCTTAATTTCTGAGCAATTAACCTTAAAGCAAAAAGTTCAAAAATTCATCAATACTTATAAAGCCTTACCTATTGACCAAGCAAAATCTCAATTTATAGATTTACTATCGCAAATTAAAAATCATTATGGTCCATAATGACACTAACTTTCTTACTTTTAATGTAAGATCGCTAATCGATACTAGTCGGAAAATAGATCTCTTAAACTTGCTTCAAAGGCATAATATCGATTTTGGTTTCATTCAGGAGTGCCATTTACGGAATAAAAAAGTATTTGTAGAGAATTTTGATTTTGTCTATGATAATTCTGCTACAGGCCTTGCCATTGTTCTGAAAAAATTTTCTCCTATTCAAGAGTCGCACTCCAAGGAGTCTCTTTTCCACACATCTTCATAAAATTGAAATTATCCGGACATGGCCCTGATAAATTTTTTCTATTAGGCTTCATTTACATTCCGTGTAATTTTTCTCCTTCACATTTATATTCAGATCTTTATGAAATCCTCAATTTCTCAAAAAATTTTGAGGGAAAGATCATCGGAAGCGACTTCAATTCTAGAAATTCATCCTGGGGGACAGTTTCGACAATTCTAATGGTAAAGCCTTCTTCAATTGGTTGCAGGACTATGCACTAGATTTCATCCGGATTTCCGACAGCAGACCATCTTTTCCTGCTGCAGGCTCCTTCCTTGATCACTTCCTGATAAGCTCAAACCTTATTGATTTAATTAACCACAACTTCTCGATTACAAGTCTAGCAACATTTTCTGATCACTTTCCAATCAGACTTCATATTAATCTTAATGATGATTTCCTTACCAAAATTCCCCGTTATTTTACCTCCTTTAAAAGAACAAATTGGTCAAATTTCAGTCGAGACATAGAAGCTTCTGTAGTCGACAACCTTCCTCCTAACAACATCAATTTGGAAAATTCTGAAATAGATTTCTATATCGATAAGTTATCATCAATTATTGAATCTTCTGTCTCGTTACACTCAGATAAAATTGAATGCAAAAGAAATAAGTTTTACGTGTTCGAAAACATACAAAAACTCTTCAAAATTAAATACCATTGGCAAAAAGAACTAAAAACACTGTTTCATAGGAATTTTAATATAACTAATATTGAATATAAACTTTTGTCAAATCCAATTCAACTTCTCAAAATCATCATTAAAGAACAAGTTCAACAAGAACAAGCTAAAGAATTCAAAAATAAATTAGAATGAATCAAACCTGGCCCCACAGCTTACAAACAAATTTATAGGATTATCTATAGTAATAAAACTCATTTTCTGTTTGTTTGTTTGTTTGTTTGCTTGGCCTTTATACAAATCTAAACGGCTCATCGAATTTTGCTCAAACTAGGTATACATATTAAGTGCATCCCAACTTAAAATGTTACATACTTAGTTTTTGCCACGCCCCCTTTCAAATTTTTCAACTAACGGTAATTTTGTTATTATAAAACTTTTTACCATAGGAGATTTTTGTGTATTTAATTTTAAAATTTTTTTGTTATTTTGACATAAAAAACACTCACATATCTTTAAAATTGGAGAAATTTTCAGTACAACGACTTTTTCATAAAACATCGTTGCCTAAGAATGAGAAAAAAACGACATGAAAATCAAAGTTTGATCTTTCGATGCAAATATCTCCGCTGTCCATTACTATTTTTCATAAAAATTTTTTTTGTTCAAAAGTTCAATAAAATCACTTCACAAAAATAGGTTGAACTGTACCGTTAAGTCAGTGTATATATGTTGTATGATTATGTCAAAAAAGGTCCAAAATATTGACTTTTTACTCAAAAAATGACTCAAAAATTGTTGTTGTTGTAAAAATGAAATCAATTAAAAATTGCACATCTGGCTACCTTTCATATGACATAGCATTCATTTGCAAAAATTCTTCCAGCTAAGCGCAAAAATTATTTTACTGTTTTTGTCATCAAAACAACAAGGGTACCCCCTTTGATTTTATTGATAGCTAATAATGAGAAAAAAATTATATGAAAATCAAAGTTTTTACTTTTAATGCCAATAACTCCGCTGTTTTTAATATATTTCATTAAAATTTTTTTTGTTAAAAAGTTCAATATGTTTTTTAATATTAATCTTTGTTTAGACGTTATAATGTCCATATCTCAAGGACGCATTGAGTCCCACCATAATTTTTATTTTGTTGAAAAGGTGTTGAAAAGGTAATTGTGCTTGCTTTAAGATTAAGTAAATATAAAAATTCTTTTTAATTTTTAAAATATGTTTTTCGTACCCCTTTGAATTCAATTACCTCACCGCAAGATGGAACCACCAACAACAAAAATTTTCCTAAACTTTTTTGGATTAATGTTCGTTCAATTACCTTTCTAACGGTAGATAAATAAAATTAAATAAAATAAAATTCAAATAAAATTCAACATGTTTTTCAATATTCCCGATTTTAAAAAACATTTAATCGAGAAGTGTATGTTAAAATGTTTATATAAGTGACTCTCGAGTAACACCGGGTATATCAGCTAGTCGGTAATAAAAAAATCGCCTTTAACAGAGATTTCTTACAATGGCATTATCATGCATGATAAGCTAGATAAGCTAGAAGCGTTTCGCCAACATTTTGAGCGAATATATGAAGAAAATGTTCCCATTAGATCTGATTCTATCAATATAAAAAACTCTGTTGTAGAAAGCTTATCTAGCCTACCCTCTTCAGTTTATAACTTTGATGATAATGTCAGTTCATTAGACAACGATGACTGCTACCATTTTATTAAAACTGCTATCATCGAATCCATTTTAAGAAGCCTTAATAAAAAAAAATCTTCTGGTTTGGACAAAATCGCCAATTTCATAATCAAAAAATTGCCACCTTTAGCCCTAAACTTTTCAACTATTTTATTTAATAATTGTTTAAACAATGGTTACTTCCCGGACAAATAGAAAATTGCTAATATAATTCCTATAAAAAAAAATCAAATAATATTGACTTAAATAATTTTCGTCCAATTTCAATGTTATCAAATCTAGGAAAGGTCTTTGAACGAGTCCTGAAACTCAAAATGGATTTGAACTTAAATGATAATTATATCCCCCATTACCAATTTGGCTTTAAAAAAAGCCACTCGACGACGCATGCGTTACTACTTTTTCATGATAATATCATTCGTAATCTACGAAAAAAAATGTGTACAGTCGCCGATTCCCTAGACATAGAAAAGGCTTTCGATAGAGCTTTTCAGGATGGCATCCTTTACAAACTCATAAATTTAGGTTTTGATCCATTCTTATTAAAATTATTTCGGAGATTTTTTTTTAACCGAAAATTTTGTGTTGAAATCAATAACACTGTCTCTAATCTTGGTCTGGTTAAGAGTGGTGTTCCCCAGGGCTCAGTCTTGGCTCCTCATTTCTTTAATATCTCTATCCACGATTTCCCACATATCCTGTCTGAGTCAAGGAGTATCTTATATGCTGATGATTGCCTTGTGTTCGCTCATCACAAATCTCCCTTGTCTGCTCTAAATAAAGTTTCCAGACATCTCCAAATTATAAATGAGTTCTACAATGACTGGGATATTTGTATCAATGTTTCCAAATCTGAAGCTATCTGCATAAGAAATGCGTCTGGCAAATGCGGAAGGACAGTAACTCCTGAAAGTAAGAATCTGGAACTCTTTTTACATGGCTCCGAAATAAATTTCAAAAATAATATTAAATACCTTGGTATAGAATTCAATAATCTGCTTAATTTTAATAAGCATGTAAGGCTGAACTTAAAAAAAGCGCGCAGATTAATTGGATTATTTTCAAGGCTTCTTAATAACAAATACTTAAGCCAAGACACGAAGCTTCTAATCTATAAAGTAAGTATCCGCTCAGTATTACTATACGCTTTTCCTATTTGATTTTCAATCTCACCAACGGTAGCCAAAGAATTGGAGTCCCACACCTCCAGCGTGTTAAGACGATGTATTAATAAAAATCTTGAATCCTTTACCAAAAGATACTCAAATAAATTCATACATAGAAAAGCAGTGATAAATCAATATGTCGATATGCCCTATCTCTACAAAAAAAATTTGTAAATAAATTTCCTTTTCATGCAAATGTTTTGTTGAAGGATATCTTTGACTTCCAAAAACAATATAATTGGTCTTCTGTTAACTATCTATCTCCAGTCGGTATTTTAAATGAGGAAATACACACAGATTTTGATCTTGATACCCCACTGCTACCTGCATTTTTTGTTAAATCTTGTCCTAACACTCACAGGGGCTAATTTTCATATGAACCATTGTTATTAACCTTTACACTTTTACTTTATATAACATTACATTAATGTTTTCATGTTATGGTTACCACAAACTTAGTGGTTGTTTTAGTTTTAAGTTTAGTTTTAAGTATGTAGTTTAGTTTGTAAGTATTGTAAATATGAGAAAGACAACACGTCTCAAAGTAAATTCTATAGCCGGGAGCAAGCTTTGTATTTATTTCATAATTTTACAATTATATGTATTCACTCTTTTACTTAAGCATGTTGCCTCTTCCCTTACAATTGTTTTTAGAATAACACCTAAGCAGTTCTTAATTTACCTGTTAATTTATTGTACTTTTTTGTAATGACTGAATTGTGATTGAAAAAAAAAAAACAAAAGTCTCAATAAAACTGAATTGAATTGAATATTCGGGGTAAGCCCGCACGCTTTACCTATAGCTTTCTTACAGGCATATAAAGCAACATTGGCCTTCCCAGTTCGTTCAAGAATATTCGGTTTCCAGCTTAACTTACTATTCAAAATAACCCCTAAGTATTTTGCCTCTTCCACGAAGTTTACCAGAGTGCCATCCAGACGTGGAGGAATTATGCGCGGAATTTTATATTTCCTCGTAAAAATGACCAGTTCAAATTTTTGGGGATTTATCCCCAGCCTACAATTTCTGGCCCAAGTATTGAGATCGGAGAGCGCTAATCCAAGCAACTCCGAGAGAGTATTAGGAAACTTACCCTATGTAGCAATAGCTACGTCATCCGCATAGGCAATCACCTTGCAACCCACCTTTTCTATTTTCCTCAGAAGTACATTGACTTAATCCAATAGGTTTAGCATCTACAATGACAATAAATTGTATCTGCTTTAAAATTAAAGAAAAGTCCAAGCCGATCTATATGGTACTTCTTGAGATATCGTGGAGGCAAGTTTCAGAAAACGCGTTTTAAGAATTGGTTCACGACTTTATTGAGTGCGTTTATGAAAATATGGGTTCCTTTTATATGCTCTAACTTTTTTATGCAATCGTTATCGGCCAACTCGATTTGAAAACATAATTTTACACATTGAAAGCTATCGAAAAAAAAAAAATTGAGTTTTTGGGAGAGTTTCATGAGAACTTGTCCTTAATATTGGAATAATTGTTGTAAATCACCGAATTTAGGTTGCAGCTACATGTTTTCTTCCTTTACGCGTCTGTTTTGATAGTAAGCGCTTAATCTAAAGCTGAAAATGAAAAAAATTCAGTCTGTGGGGCAAGCCAGATAGAAACAACCTCAAAGCCAAGTCTATTTTTATCTTGTTTTAAATGTGCATTTTGCATATTTTTGTTTTAGCATCTGTTTCCTTATTGAAGAATTCATATTGTTTTACTATTGCTTTTACCTATAATTGTTGTGGCACTCTTAAAAAAATTGAAATGGGCATCGCTGCTCTATATATTTTTAAGCTCAGTCTGATAAATTGACTTTTGGCATACAATTTTTAGTATTTGTTAACTTATTTTTGCAGGATTTAAAATGTGTTCCCTTTGAAAACTATGCAATTGACACATACATACTTAATAGGATTCCTTTATTCCAAGCACGTAACTGACCAACACCACTACAGCTGCCCGTTTTGTGTCCGATTCCAGTGAAGTTGCTTTTGTGGCACTTGATTGTGTGATATTGATTATTTTAAATAAACATGACAGAAAATAAATAAATGATGAAAATGAAATATTTATAAATATGAATAAAGTTAAGCTACGTGCAAAAACTACACACAAATACAAACATACAAGAGTAAATAGTGTGCACAATGAACACAGATAAATATGCTTAAATTGGCTTTACAAATAAACATGTTTTTTCAGTGTATCTTCTAAAATGCAGCGCTTTAAAAAAAAAACTATTTGTAAATTATTTGAATACGTTGTGTGAAATCGAATATAAATGAATGAATTTATGTTCGAATGTGTATATGTGCAAATATATGCAGATCTTAGCAACGTAAAATTGAATAACGTTACAAGAAAATTCTCATTAATTTTAAATATCATAACTCTAACTTTTATTAAAAGTAATTTTGCGCATTATTCTTACTTTATTATTTAATTTTTGTCCTACGTTGAGAAATAATTCATAATTCTACGTTGGCGTGTAAAAATTTACACGCATAAACTTTTAATTGAAATAAAATAATTTTATTATGTGTTTAAGTTCATGAATTACACATAAAAAAAAATTTCATTTATTTGCAATGCAATCCGTGCACACATTTCGGTTGTGACATGCTTTACAAATAGTTTTTCGGCAGCGACAGCAGGCCAACTCATGATCGTATTTTGCCCTCTGTTTTTTTCTTTAACGTAAAGCCTTGCTTCTTTATTTGATCTGGAAGGCTTGTATTACGCCGTTTTCGAGAAATTCCAGCTTGCAGTAAAGAAGAAGAAAACATAAAAAAAAAAGAAAAAGAAATAATGCTGTCAACTCTATCTCACTTAGATCAATCTTAGAATATGGCTGAGTTATGTGGGATCCATATTATGAATCACACTGTGCAAGACTTGAGAAACTACAGAGACGTTTTAGTCGTGTAGGGAAAATACAGTCAATAACCTAAACGAGTCAATAACCTAAACATGCATCACTTGACATTTTGATATTACCAAATTGTCAAGCTGATTAAGCATACTTACAACATTCCATTATTAAAATTCATTATTAAATAAACAGTCTTTAATTAACTACTGAACTGAAAAGTGTATTCTTTAAAGGGTTCAACATGGCGACCGTGACAGGACTCGAAGTCCGAAGAACTTATAAACTGAAGTGAAAAAAATAAAGTTATTTTTAAAGTGAATATCTAAAGTGAAAAACTTACAAACTGAAGTGAAAAAAAAAAATTTTTTTTTTAAAAAATGAATATTTAAAGCGAACAACTTATAAGCTGAAAAAAAAATTTTTTTGACAAGGACTTAAAGTGAATAACTTTAAAGTTAAAAACTTATAAAGTGAAAAAAAAATGTCGTGGTGGAAAAAAATTCTATCTACTATACCCTTAATCTTCGCCGGGTATGAAGTAGGAAAAACGGTAGAAGAAAACGACAAAAACGAAATAATTAAAGCACTGAGCACGGAAAAAGCCAAAATAAACAATGAAGAAACTCTTATAAAAAGTGAAGGTATTAACTTGGCGGAAATCACACTAATAATCATTTCAGTAGTGATCGTCATAATTTATATTATTAAAGTAATTAAATCAGCAATAAAAAAGAGCCTCAATGGCATTGCTCGCGATCAACCGAGAATTTAAAAATCACAAGTATGCTACTAATTGTTTTTTTTTTTTTTTTTTTTTTTTTTTTTTTTTTTTTTTAGACTGAACCAACGCTCAGGGGATGCCCCCTATAAATGCGTAGGCATTGTGTTGATTCGGAAGATGGGTGATAGTTAGTTGGAAGGTGGATAGATGGAGTAGTGTCGGTGAAGATTTGTTTTGAATTTGCACAGCTCAAAACTGCCGGGAAACACGCTCGCAGGGAGACTATTCCACAACTTAACCGCGCGACTAAAGAACGAATTATCGCGGTAATGCGAGGTTCTATTAGGCATCGATGCAATGGTAAAGGGATGGGCCTGGACAGCTGCCCGAGTGGACCTGGGAAACACACGAGCTGGTGGCGTCAGGCCATGTATCTCCCTTGAACACTCCCCATGGTAATACCTATACAGAAGGCTTAGGCAACCTACATTACGTCGATGCTCAAGAGAGTTGAGAGAGGATGAAATACTTTCATCTCCTATCATATATATCGCACGACGTTGAATTCGGTCCAGAAGCTCCAAATAAGATCTTGAAGCCCCTGCCCAAATGTGCGAATTGTACTCCATTTTCGGCCTAATATATGAGGTGTAGATCATGCGAAGATCAGCTGAAGTGAAATATTTTTTACACCGTTTTAGAAAACCTAGGCACTTGCCCGCTTCTTTCGACACATCGAAAATATGATCATTCCAACGAAGATCAGATTGGATCGATATGCCCAGAACGTCAAGAGCGGCTGATTCCACAAGATCCACACCATTCATACTGAGAGGAGCTAAAGGGCAATTCACTCGCTTGTGGGTTAACAAACAACACTGGGTCTTGCTTGCATTGAACTCTACTCTATTAGCAAGACCCCACTCGGAGATTTTTTGTAGATCATTAAGGAGGGTGTCATTCATAGTTTGCCTTTTTCTCTCAATCTCCATAGAGCTTGGGCGTTTTTTGAATGAATATGAATGACAAATGCTGCTGTCGTCCGCAAACGAATGTATTGGGTTATGCGTCAACGACAGAAGGTCGTTGATAAAAACCAGAAACAAGGTAGGCGATAGAACTGAACCCTGTGGTACTCCTGCGTTGATGGCGTGCTTCTCGGACGAAATACCGTCAACTACGACTCGAATCGTTCTGTCCTTGAGAAAACACGTGATCCATCGAGTAAAATTATAAAGTAAAATGTAAATTAACATTATAAAGAGTGACGAGTGCCTCAAGCCGGAGGCCCAACACCCCCCAACGATTGGGAATGGGGGAATAGAAGTGTCTTCATCTTATCATCATTATCATCTTCATCATCAACAACAAATACAAGAAACATCTTCAGCCCCACCTTTATCAGCCAACTGAAACAACAAGCGTAACGTAGCAGCTAGTGAGCAGAAAAAAAATGGGTGACAACAGTTGTAAATTCCAAAATTTATAAAAAAAAAAAAAAAAAAATTAATTTATTTATAATCATGTTATCTGGTAATTATAAACATGCAATGGGAAACCATATTAGATAGTTTAGAACCATTCAAACTTAAATTTAAGCCCTCTTATAAATGTCTAAGTCAAAATAGGACAATAAAAACAGAAACTTTAAGTAAGCACATAACAATTTTAATTGAATCGTTTAATAATATTAGAGCGACCCTACACAGACAATACGATAGGTACTCAACTGTTCACAGAGAACAGGCGGACGAGATTTTTTTTACATTTAGCGACAAATTAATAAAAGTTTTCCACAAGCATAATATAGCCATTAAAGTACCTCTTACCCTAAGCTGTGAGGTAAATAAACTAATTGTAGAAACTGATGATAGCGATCATGCTGATTTAGAAACAGACGAAGAAATTGAAACTATCAAAATGCCGCGAACAGAGGACGATATTTTAGATAAAGCAACAAAAATTGTACCAGTGTTTGGTGGTAATGTAAACGAGTTGCAGAGTTTTCTTGATGCTTTAACGCTGATTGAAAGAATAAAAGACACACATGAGTTGATTGCTATTGAAGTTATAAAAACTAAACTGAGGGGACAGGCAAGGAATTTAATAACAAACGAAAACACCATACAGGCAATTACAAATAAATTGAAATCCTCCATAAAAGGTGAGTCATCTGAATTGTTATGTTCAAAACTAATGAACATTAAACAGGAATCCAAATCAGCCACCGCATATGCCGAGGAAATACAAGACATAACGAAAAAACTAGACGGAGCCTACATACGAGAGGGCTATCCACAGAATATTGCTCAAAAATTAATAGTACAAAATACAACGAAAGCAATTGCCAGAAATGCTACAAGTGATGAAGTAAAACTTATTATTAAAACTGGAAACTTCACTTCTTTTAATGAGGTTGTTTCTAAATTCGTAGAAGCTAGCACAGAAGCTTCAACTTCAAACTCCTCCATATTTTACCTTAACCGCCAAAGCCAAAGCCATAGGAATAGCGGATTCCGTAACAATCGCGGACGCGGCCAAGGCTGGCGTCACAGTAGTAATTTTAATAACAATTACAATAACAACAATAATAATGGGCGTCATAGTAATTTTAATAACAACAATAATAACTGGCGACGCAGAAGCCAGAATAACAACAATAGAAATCAATCAAACCATTTTGAAAATAGGGGGCGAGTAAGAATGATGCAGGAAGTGTCGGGAAACGAGATTTCCCCCCAAAATATGGGGGTCAGCATCAAAATTAAAAGAACACAAAAAGGATACTAAATCAATATTCCATCTGAATCTTAATTTAAGTAGTTTTATCGAAATCCATATATCAACTAATAAAAATCTTAATACATTTCTAGTGGACACTGGAGCGGATGTCTCACTAATTAAAATCAGCTCGCTCAATGCATTTAAATTTGACACACAAAACACTATTCAAATAACTGGAATAGGACAAGGAACTATCAATTCTTTAGGGACAATCCAAATTGATTTAAAAGTTAGAAATTTTTTAATTCCTCATAGATTTAACATAATTTCAGACACATTTCCCATACCTTTTCAACGCATATTGGGTTTAGATTTTCTTAAAACATACAATGTCACTATTCAATATGGCCAAAATACAAATTCAAATTTACTTTCATTAAGACCATTTAATTTAAATTATCCAATAGATATTCCACTGCTAGAAAGTTTCAAGGATGACGCTTTCATACTACCCGCACGCGCTGAGGTTTTCTGAGCTATTAAAATTAACAGCGAATGTTCTGATTTGATTATACCAAGTCAAACAATACAAGATGGGGTGTATGTTACCGGCTGCATAATTTCAAAAAATGTTCCTTATGTCAGAATGATCAACACAAATTCTGAAAATAAATTTTTGAATAATGTTCACTTAAAGCATGAAAACTTATCTGATTCTGAAATGTTTAACACATCCAATAGTGACCATCACAGAAAACAAACCATTTTAGAGAAACTAACGAAAAATTTTCCTGAAATAGCTAAAACAGAATTATTTCAATTATGTTCCAAATATACTGATATTTTCGCATTAGAAACCGATAAAATAAGCACAAACAGTTTTTACAAACAAAAATTGAGATTGTCTGACAATAATCCTGTTTACATCAAAAATTATCGGACGCCACACTCACAAAAAGACGAAATAATTAGACAAGTTGAAAAACTTCAACAAGACGGGATCGTCGAACCGGCGACGTCCAATTTTACTAGTACCAAAGAAATCATTACCAAATAATCCCGAAAAACGATGGCGTTTAGTAGTCGATTACCGACAAATAAATAAAAAGCTGATAGCGGACAAATTTCCTTTACCAAGAATTGAGGATATTTTAGACCAACTTGGCAGAGCGAAATTTTTCTGTTGTTTAGATTTAACATCTGGTTTCCATCAAATTGGATTGGACGAAAAATCTCGAGACATCACTTCTTTCTCTACGGAAAACGGTTCATTTTGTTGCACGCGTTTACCATATGGTTTAAAAGTAGCCCCAAATTCTTTTCAGAGAATGATGAATCTAGCATTCACAGGGTTGTCACTTTCAAAAACTTTTATATACATGGATGATGTCATTGTTACAGGATGCTCGATTAAACACATGATAAAAAATTTAGAAACAGTATTTCAAAGATGCAGAGAACATAATTTAAAATTACACCCGGATAAATGCACATTTTTTAGATCTGAAGTAACATATTTGGGTCACAAATGTACCGACAAAGGTTTTTTAGCAGACAGTAGCAAATACGACACAATTAAAAACTTCCCCAGACCTAAGAATAGCGATGAGGTTCGTCGATTCGTAGCTTTCTGTAATTATTACAGACGTTTCATACTAAATTTTTCATTTTATTCTGTCCATTTATCAAAACTAACTAGAAAGAATGAACCTTTCGTATGGTCTGTAGACTGTGAGAAAGCTTTTCAACATTTAAAGTCAGCACTACTGTCTCCACAAATCCTCCAATATCCAGATTTTGAAAAAACTTTTTATATCACTACCGACGCTAGCAAAATCGCTTGTGGAGCAATACTATCACAAGAGAAAGACGGTATACAGCTTCCAGTTGCATATGCGTCACGTGCATTTTCGAAAGGAGAATCAAACAAAGCCCCAATAGAACAAGAATTAATAGCTGTCCAATGGGCAATTAATCACTTTCGACCATATGTCTATGGCAAAAAATTTATAGTACGCAGCGATCATAAACCATTAACCTTTTTATACTCCTTAAAAAATCCATCCAGCAGATTAACGCGAATTCGTCTGGAATTAGAAGAGTATGATTTTACAATAGAACACATTAAAGGAAAGGACAATTCAGGAGCGGACGCGCTGTCTCGAATTGACTTTAATGATATTAAATTAATCCCATCAACAAACAATGTTCTCCTGGTAACTACACGTGCACAATCAAAAACCAAAGCTAAAGAAAAAAATAACAAACACAGAAAATAAAGTAGTTGAACAAAAGCCTAAGGTCTTCGAAACTATTGGCTTCAATTGCGTTAAAAAGTGGGTTAAACTCAGAGTGGATACTGAGAAAAGTATCCCTACATTTTACTTAAAACATGGTAAACAAGTGCTAGCACCACGAATTAATATACAGAATACAATTGCTAATGGAACTATCGATCTAGATCAATTTCTTCCAATTATTGAAAAAGAAGCAATTAGTAGGAATATAAACAAAATTCAAATGAATTTAAATGATAATTTTTTTAACCTCGTATCCATTGAAAACTTTAAACAAAAAGCTACTCAACTTATTACAAAGTTACAAATAGCACTTACACCTAAAGTGTGCATAATAACTGACAAAAATGAACAAAAATCTTTATTAAAAAAGTTTCACGATGAAGCTCTTTCCGGAGGACATCCTGGAACAACCAGACTACTTAAAAAGATTCGTCAATTTTATTATTGGAAAAACATCACTAGAGATGTGAATCAATATGTAAAACAATGCCTTCAATGTCAAATCAATAAAACTACAAAGCATATTAAAACAGATATGATTATTACCCCAACACCTCAGAAACCTTTTCAAACGGTAATAATAGATACTGTAGGACCTCTTCCAATATCAGAAAAAGGAAATCAATATATCATCACTTTAATATGCGATCTAACCAAATATCTCGTAGCAATACCCGTAACTAACAAATCCGCCAAAACAGTAGCAAAAGCCTTAATAGAACATTTTATTTTAATTTATGGACCAATGAATAAAATACTAAGTGATATGGGTACTGAATACAATAATCAAATCCTTTCAAAACTCCTAACACTTTTAAACATTCAAAAAGCTACATCTGCGCCTTACCACCATCAAACACTAGGAACAGTTGAAAGATCACACCGCACATTTAATGAATACATTCGTTCATACATTCACGCATCCAGAAACAATTGGGATGAATGGGTTAAGTATTTCACATATACTTTTAACACAACACCCTCCACAGTACATGGATATTGTCCATTTGAATTAATTTTCCCAAACGTTCCAAACCACAACCCACTAATACCTTTTGAAACAGTAGATACTATATATAATTTTGAAAATTATTCAAAAGAAGTAAAATTCCGACTGCAAACCGCTTTAACAAGAGCACAAAACTTAATTAATAAAGCAAAACATAATCCAAAACAATTAAATGACCAAAACACCAACAATACAAACATTACCATAGGTCAAGAAATATTTATCAAAAATCACACAGCACACAAATTAGAACCCGTTTACAAGGGACCATTTAAAGTAATTGATATTGACAATAAAAATAATGTTATTATTGAATTAAGAGGAAAGAAACAAAAAATTAACAAACAAAATATAAAATTGTTTTATAATACTTCTCAATAACTCCATATATATATAAATATATGTACATATTTTTATATTTAATACATAGACTAGTTTTGAATACTTTAAAATTAAATTTATCAGTCAGTACAACAATATATTGAATGTACTACATTTATTTTGGTAACAACTTTTTATAAATGTCTTTCAATATAATTTAGATTATAAGTTACTATTAAATTATATTATTACTCCAATTATAATAATTTGTAAAATCATAAATCTTTAAACATAAAGATATTAAACTTAATAAATTATAATTATATTATTGTGAAAGTAAAAGAAAGCTTTTATCGACATCGTCTGATCAGCGATCTCTATAAAAGCTTTCTCTTTAAAAAAGGGAGGTGTAGGGAAAATACAGTCAATAACCTAAACGAGTCAATAACCTAAACATGCATCACTTGACATTTTGATATTACCAAATTGTCAAGCTGATTAAGCATACTTACAACATTCCAAGGCACTTGAGTTACCAGCGTTTAGTCACCTATCTCAAGTTGCGCTTGAAGTGAACTAGTGATTCATGATTATATATTTTCCTTACCTTTCGTTCAACAGAAATCATTATTAAATAAACAGTCTTAAATTAACTACTGAACTGAAAAGTGTATTCTTTAAAGGGTTCAACAGTCGTTTTGTAATTGGTAAACTAAATTGGGATTTTGTGCCAAATTATTCATATAGATGTGCCCTTCTTGGCACTAATAATGTTTGATCGCGATATTTTGATGAACCACATTGATTGCGCTCCTCTTCTTGCACTTTTTAGAATATATGCCCCCGAAAGGCATTTTAGACAAAGAAATTTCTTTCATATTCCACACCATAGAACTAACTATGTCCGAAGTGATACGATCTATAATATTAGCTCAGCGTTTAATTCTATATTTGCTCGAATGGATTTCATACAAAATAGAATACGCTTGTTTTAAATTTTGTTTTGCAGAAACGCAAATAAGTTTAATTTCTATTTTAAAATTTTTTGTTGAATTTTAAAGTATGTTTTTTTCTCAGTGTATGTATAAAATTAAAATTTTTGGAACATCGTCGAGATCAATATTGGAATTGATGTTTGTGTTATTTACATATAAATTCATGGTTGTACTTTTCTTTATTAAGCTAATCAGGTAGTTGATAACTATCACAACACTTTTTTAAACATGTAGCTAATTTTGAACTTTTAACAAGTTATTTAAAAGTTTATCTATAATTTTCTCTAAGTTTCTCGTATTTTTGGCTTAAAAGTTTCGTACAGCTAAAAATTCGCTCAACCTCAGCGTTGCTAAACGGTTTACTTAGTAAGGTAAGCACAAATTCCGTTTAATCTGTATTGTGTTTGTGCTGTACAGTAGAGTACTTGTGCTTTCCTCTATTTTCCAATCAACAAGTTTTTTGTTGACTTTTTTGGTACATGGTAGATAACAATTTTTTTTGCTTCTTTGGAAGCTTTATTCTTTTAAGAATTTGAGACTGAAAATACGTCGATATTTTTTAACATTTTGATGTTCCAAACTGAAGAAGCAAGTTTAAAACAAACTTTTAGGCTTTAATACAAAAAGGCTTGGAGTACATAAACTCGAAATTTTAATTTCAAACAAAAATATGAAAATGTCATATTTCAGAAAGAAATATGCAAAAATAGAGAAAACCTAAGTCCTTTCGTATTTTAGAAATATCAACATTATTGCTTTTAACGATTAAATTTACTTTATTAACTTTACTACACATTTAAGAAAAGCAATAAACCTGCAGTTGTTTTTGTCGCTAAACAATTGATTTGACTGCTTTGCTTTTAAACAATTTTCTTGGACTTATGGAATTCTAAAATGTATATGTTGTTCAAGCCATTGCTCGGAAATAGTAAGAACGCTTTATTTTTCTTTTTACAAGATGCTTTCAGAGAAAACAAATTTTTAAATGTCGATAAATAAAAAATACTAATAGTAATTTTTGAAGGAAATTTTTGTTAATTTAGACAAAATATAGATATACAAAAAATAATTCCACTTTTTATGCTGCATATTTTTAAAAAAAATATATGCTCTCCGAAGGAAAAAGATTCCAATGAGGAATATTTTATTCTACTCTGCTCACACTGTTTGCTAGTCTGCTTGAATCTCATGTTGGAACACCTACGTAGCATAAACGTTCTCTGCCGTAAAAACAGCTAGCAGAAACAACCAAAAAACCGCCATCAGTACCTAATAAAGACCTTTTTCACAACATTGCAATTATCCGTCATCAAAAACAGCTGATAAAACGGCATCCTCCATCAATACCAGCAAAAATATTGCCCAAAACGAATTGAACTGACTCTACGAAATCTAGTAACGTGCTTGTGTTGCTCTACTCTATAACGCAACCGTATATAAACGTTAAAATTTCAAGTAAAAGTTCAAGGTTTTTCATTTTAAATTAAGTCTTCTTATTGCCTTCTCAGTGACCTGTGTGACCGATAAACCAAAAGTTATATTTAACTACAAAACACTTGTCCATACAACAACTTGCAAAATGCGGTTAAACATATTTTGAGCAAATCTGAAGGAAAGAAAGTAAAAAAAAAATAAACAAATAATACGTAAATATATAAAGAAAAAAAAAAAAACAAAATAAAATTAATATAAATACTGCATCAAGATTAAGATAAGCAGATAAAATAACCAAGTATCGCGCCATAAGATGAAATTTATTTGTCTCGACTGTTTTGCCGTTTCGATTTTGCTACTGCTACAAGTTTTCGTTAAAGAAACACCTATTGAAATAATCACTTTGCTTGCAGAAACAAGTGTTAAATTAGCTCTAACTACCGTTGAATACACATTACCTAATGAACCAACTACGAATTGTATAGAAACAACAACTACTGCCAACGTAACGACTAAAGTCAAATCAAAATCATCTGAAAAGTCATCTACGACTACTGCATCTAAACACCAATCTACAAAAGTGACAACTTATCCTCTGACTAATCAGACAACAACTTATAAAATGTCCAAAATAAAAAAACATTGCAATTACCATTCAGCAATTTCAGCCAATATAGCTGCGTCCGAAGTCATTTCACCACGAAAAACATCAAACACCAGAAATTGCAGCCACATTGAATCGCATTCTGTTTCGAATGGATATACAACACATAAAGCCGATAACACATTTATAGAGCAGTCATTAATACTACCATCCAAGAAAACATCTTCCTCAAAATCATCATATCGAAAAACATTAACGACAACGCACATTTCTTCAAAGAAACCGCATAGTTCTACAAAAATAACAAAATCACAACACACTAAATTGGCATCAACAAGATTATATCAAAAAGTATTAACTCCAAATAAGAAAACATCAATTGACGAATCTTGCTCATCTCAAAAGCCTAGCATTTTCTCCATTACCATGTCGACTTCAACAAGGCCGTCAGCAACAAAGCATAAAGCAGCAACAAACTCTATATCAGCGAACTCAACACCAACGAAGCTGGAAACTGCTAACGCAACGCCAACTAACCAAACATTAACAAAGACATCATGCCCAACACAAAATCCTTCCATTTGTCCTTCAACTAAGCCAACATCAGAACGATCTCGACGATCTGCCGCAAAATGCTATCTACGAAACCCACCAATACCAGGGCCTCCGATTTGCACACCATGCAAATCACATAATCCTCCAATTCTAGGTTACCGTACTAAATGTCCACTGTTTTCAGTAACTAAAAAACAGCATAATCTATCTACCAAAAGCAGCAAGGAAACGTCAAGCCAGTCATCAAAACGGGGATTTAAAGTATTGCATCTATTAAACTGAAATGATGAAGCAATTTTTGTTTAAACTAAATTTTAGACATATAATTAAAATATCTTATTATTAAATATTAAACTACAAATAAATAAAAATATCTTCATATTAAACAAATTCAAGCACTAAAACTTTACCTGATAGTTAAATAAAAATATATAAAAACAGTGGTCTTCGAAAAAAATTGTCTTATTCTTATTTAGTTTGTCAATCCAAAATTTGAAAGAAGATTTACAGCCTTTGAAAAATTCTTTAGAACGCTACTTAGTTTTCACTGTTAGTAGTTGCTTTATGTAATCAAATCATGTGAGTTTCTTATAAATTAAATTTTGATTAATGAATTTAATATATCTTCAGATTATCAGTACTTTGATTATGAAAAAAATTATCTTCAATCCACTCAAACAACAAAAATATGAAATAAAGTTAAAATGGCATTAGAAAAATACTAAGGAGCGACTAAAAAATTTGCAGAAAAGTATCAAAAATTAAAAGAGAAATATTAAAAAAATTAGTATTTGAAATAAATATTTTGATGAAAAGCCTTTTTGCTTTCATTTTTGCCATTTAAACATATAAATTTTCAAAGTTTTTTTTTTCAATAATTTATGCAAATAGTTTGATAGACAAATATCTAGATTTGAAGAAAAATATTAATACTTTTGTTTTAAGTAGTCTATACCTTTAAAAAAAAAAAATTAACAAAACGTTAGTAATTCTTCACTGATAAAAAATTATTAAAAAAACATACAATTTGACGATTAAATTAATTTTTTCCATAGGTGGAACAGTTTTTCTTAAACACAAAATTTAAAATATATCCTTTGCTTTAATTTTATTTAAAAAAAAAAATCACTTTAATATTGAACAAAATTTAAACAGTTTTGCTTATAGGTAGGTAAGCTTATAGGTAGGACCATGAATGTGCAACTAACTATCTTGTTATAATTTTTAAAAAATTTAGCTGCGTCCGTTTGTGTAGCCCATAATGAAAAGAGATTTTTTAAAATTGTATTCAGTATTTTAAAAAATGTTGCATTTCGAGCGTTTATGAGTATGTAAAAATAGCATTGCATAGTTCTAGGGATTTCTTTATTATGTTAACACAGAGTTCCAGCAAGCCAGAAAGAAAGTAGCAACATAAAGGCCCAACCAAAATAGACGATTTGTTCCGTAGCGACGTAAAAACGTAAGTGTTCGGTTTAATACATTTTAATGTTGTTACCCAAAGTGAGCAAACGTAACTGAACGAAACTAACGAAACAGTTTGAAAAGACGTATTATTCCGTAAAAACCGAACTGCTAGCGTAGCAACTCGTCAACAACAGCTGTGCAGAGTGCATTTTTATTTTATTTTCATCAATTCGTTTAGATTTCACCATTATTCCACTCATCTTTCACAAATCTTTATTAAAAACTTAAAAAATGCATGAATTAAATAAATAAATAACAGTCGATTGTCAACTGATCCGCTGATTCAGACGAGTTGAGCAACTCGTTTCATTGTGGTTTAAATCCGTAAAAGACCGTAACGAGTGCAGACGTTCGTACAGTTTAATAATCGTCTCGTTTCGTCTATTTTGGTTGGGCCTTAAGAGTTCGATCTTATCAAATACTAGCAAATAACCGCTGCTTCGCCTGCGATGAAAATATTAAATGCCATGAAAAAATATGAAATCTTAAAATTAAAATATTTAGTTGTATTAAATCAAATGAAAAATATAAAAATTATTGTGTTTGTTTTCTTTAATTATGACAAAATGGCATAAATACTAAAAAGCTACTTAATTTTACTGTGACAGGGTTATAAAAAATTCTGTAAAAAATTTTTAAAATTTGCATTTCAAAAATGCAATTTTTTTAACAAAGATTCTAAACATAGATAAATATGTATACTAGGGCGGGTCGATTTATTTTTCGACAATTTCCCTATGATTTCCGTATTCCATGAAAATTTGCCAAATTGACGTTCGTATGAAAAATTACCTACACGTTCACATCCATAACTCAAAAACTATCGATCGGGTTTAATCGCCCGCGTAGGCGCGTTGGAAAGGTGAGCTCATTTTGATCAATTTACAAAAAAAAATCTCCAACATTGGTCCAACGGTTCAAAAGTTACGGGCATTTTTGTCCAAATTTTGGACCATTTTTCCATTTTTTTCATGATTTTGTCCAAGAATATTACTTTCATGGCCATTTTTTTGGCTCAATTTTTTTGACTTACGAAGCTTACGAACCTTACGTTACGACTGGACTGATTTGCGCTTTACATTATTGGCATATTTTTTCACAGGGTGCACACCCTGTGTTATGTTTGTTTATTTCTTTTTGTTTTTTGTTTCTTTATAGACTTCTTTATTTTTGTTTGTTTATAATATTCCAGTGTATGCTAGTTTTGTTTGAGCGCCATTTCAGTGAAGTGTTACTTGAAATAACTAACAAATAATCAAACTATTTTGAAATTTAGAAAAGATTTAAAGGTAAGTGTAAAAACATTGCTAACTATTGGGGGTTGGAATTAGTTTTAAAGGTTTTCTAAGAGATGGCGTAACTATCAATAGATCGCATCGGGCACACCTGTGACTATATTCATTTCAAAGCACATTGTCTAAGCTTCATTTTTTAGTATGTGTCATTCCACTGAAGTGTAAACAACATATATTTTTTCTCTGTGATCATGTCGACTTTCGTTCCAACAAAACGCAATTTGCGGGAAGGTTTACTTTTGTGCTTCCATTTGAAGAAAAAAGCGGTTGAAGCACAACGCACGCTTACTGAGGCTTACGGGGACTATGCTCCATCGATTTCTACTTGTGAGTACTGGTTCCGTCGGTTTAAAAGTGATGATTTTGATACGGAAGACAAAGAGCGTCCGGGCCAGCCGAAAAAGTTTGAAGATGAGGAGTTGGAGGCTTTGCTCGATGAAGACCCGTGTCAAACCCTTCAAGAATTGTCAGAATCATTGGGAGTCGACTTATCAACGGTCGGCAAACGCTTGAAGGCCATGGGAATGATTCAAAAGCAAGGAAATTCGGTGCCGTAGCAGTTGAAGCCGAGAGACGTTGAACGGCGATTTTGCATGTGTGAACAACTGCTTCAACGCAGGCATAAAAGGAAGAGTTTTTTGCATCGTATTGTCACTGGCGATGAAAAGTGGATCCATTACGATAATCCTAAGCGAAAAAAATCGTGGGGACCACCCGGTCATGCATCAACATCGAGGGCCAAGCCGAATATTCATGGCGCCAAGCTTATGCTGTGTATTTGGTGGGATCAGAAGGGTGTCGTGTACTATGAGCTGCTAAAACCTAACGAAACCATCACTGGGGAACGCTACCAACAACAATTGATGCAATTGAGCCGAGCATTAAAGGTTAAACGGCCGAAATATGCCAAAAGACACGACAAAGTGGTTTTTCAACATGACAACGCACGGCCACATGTTGCAAGAACCGTCAAGGAAACGTTGGAGGCGCTGAATTGGGATGTGCTACCCCACCCGCCTTATAGCCCAGACATAGCCCCTTCCGACTACCACCTATTCAGATCGATGACGCATGGCTTGGCTGAGCAGCGCTTCACTTCTTACGAGGATACCAAAAAATGGGTCGATTCGTGGATTGCCTCAAAAGACGAATCGTTCTTCCGGCGCGGAATCCATATGCTGCCAGAAAGATGGGAAAATGTTGTAGCTAACGATGGACAATACTTTGAATAATATACATTGTACCGTTGTTTCTAAATAAATGCTCAAAAACCGAAAAAAAACCTTTAAAATTAATTCCAACCCCCAATATTATAGTTAATAGTTATATTATTATTCTATGAAAAACATATTTAATTCTTTTAGTGACGGTTTAAAAAATGGATTCAGAGCCTGGTTCATCGCAAAATCCAACAGATACCCAACGCAGTAGTTTGACACATTTGGTCTCTCATGATGTTTTTTCTTTTGGCGTGGCCTGTGAATTACCTGATATTAATCTGTCAACTAAACGAGATATATTGAAGTACTATTTTTTCTTGGCCGAACGTTCAAAAGCCCAAAGCAAAATGTTTTCCTATAAAACATTTACTCCCCAAGTAGCAGACAGATTGTTAGAAATTTGGAATCAACTTAATATTGAACTTATACTCAAAGGTAGCATCATTAGAAAATTGAATAATTTGCTTGACGCATATAGTAATGCAGATAAACAATGAGTAAAACGCGCAACAGAATTAAAAAAATTCGTAGAATCAACAAACCAATTATTCAACATTGGAAAATGTAAATGCAACTTGAAAGAAAACGACTGCTTATGTGGATCTATCCCAGAAAACTTAAAAGATTTCATGCGCGATCAATATAATGACAGAATACAAACGATACCGGAACACGATAGTGAAAGTGAAAAGACGATACCAACGACTATACCAACAATCCCAGTGAGCAACGATCCTACATACGAACCACATTATGACGAAATGGAAGTTGATGTGAGAGGAGGTTCAGATTTAGTTCTACCACCACAAACATACACTCCCAGATACAATACTAAAAACTATGCAATGATGTGTGACAGATTTGGTGTGCATGACAGAATGGGATCAGCATTGGCAACAGCTCTGACGGAAGACCTGGGCGTAAAAGATGCTCATGACAATCTTGTCATCATGGATAAAAGTAAACTTCGTAGAGAAAGAGAAAAATGGAGACAAGATGCACTTCGTAAGCTGTATGATGGCTCGAATTTGATATCATTTTCATTCGACGGCAGGAAAAATGAAGCTCTAACTGTAGAAAAAATTGATGAGAAGTTGCATCCAAGGCTGGTTAAAGAACCTCATCTAGTTGTTTTGAGGGAACCAAAGTCTCAGTTGATAGGCTACACAAAACTAGAAAGTGAAACTGCGGCAAGCAAAGCCAACAAATTGATCGAATTCTTCCAAGAAAAACAATTGTCTCTCGATTCATTAATTGCCATATGCGCTGATGGTGAACCAACAAATACTGGCGTACACGGTGGAATTTTGCGCCTATTCGAAAAACAGTTAAAGAGACCACTGCACTGGTTTGTGTGTCTTCTGCACTTTTACGAGCTTCCGTTTAGACATTTGTTTGACACTTTAGACAAATCAACCACCACTGGACCACAATCAACTACCGGAAAGTTGAGCTCAAAAATTGCTGATTGTGAAAATCTTCCGGTATGTAATTTTTATAGCTGATTCTTTACCATTTTTCATTCTATTTTTTAGTTTTTATGTTTTCTTTTCAGGTGGTAACCGATTTTGAGGAAATCGCTTTGGAAAATATGCCTCCTGGTGATTTAAATCCAGAAGAATTATCTACCGATTCGAAGTACTTGATGTTAATGGCCAATGCAATTTCTAATGGTGTGGTTCCTGCGGATTTGTCTCACATAAAACCAGGGCCAATTGCACATTCTCGTTGGCTGACCAAAGCCAATAGATTATTACGGTTGCATGTGATAACTAATAATCCAACTGAAAATTTAAAAATTCTGGCTAACTATATAACAAAAGTATACACGCCAATGTATTTCAATGTTAAGTATTATAGCTCTGCCGCATACGGTAGTACATTACTTTTTGAATTTATTACTTGGACACGATTTTTACCACCGAATTTACTTGGAGTTGTAAATACAGTAATTCAAGATAATCCATATTTTGCACACTCAGAAATTCAATCTTTTGATACCCAACGGAACTTAGAGTTTATAAAAAATCTCTTATAAACTTTAATTGTACGGAATATACAAATATGATTGATTTAAATGACGATACCATTTTATTCGAACCACCGTTTACGAAAAGTTTTTCGTATGAACATTTGGAGGGATATTTAAATTACGAAGTGCCACCATTCGATGATCCACAAATTCCTTTACACATTCAAGGAACGGAAAGACATGTCCAATTGCTGGCTGCCACTGCTAAACGAGTTGCAGGAAAGAATGTAGAAGGCGCTATGGCGACGACATTAGAGAGCCGTACGAAAACATCAAAACACTTGAAAGCAAACAAGACTTTCAGAAAAAATAATGTTTTTTTTTCACATTTTGTCTTTTACTACACTCAAATTGAATATTTTTTTTTGATAATAGGTTGATAGATACTTTATTATCTCTTAATTTGAATTTTTGTAGAAAAAAAAAATAAAAAGGGACAATCAAAAAGTTGGTTTTATGTGTTATTTTGTTTTAGCAATATCGCATGAATTAATCAACCGAATTCGATAAATTTGGGCTTAAACTTTTCGTTTTGAATTGTAAATTGAATTAAATAACGGATTGAGCCAAAAAAATGGCCATGAAAGTAATATTCTTGGACAAAATCATGAAAAAAATGGAAAAATGGTCCAAAATTTGGACAAAAATGCCCGTAACTTTTGAACTTTTTACCAACAAAAAGTAGAGGACTCGATTTTAACGATAGAGGTATGGTTCCTTCGACAAATTTTCATGGAATAACCCGTAGAATACGGAAATCATAGGAAAATTGGTGATTTTTTTCACTCCCTACAAATCGACCTGCCCTAATGTATACTCTTCTCAAATTTAAAAATCTAACTTAAAAAGTTATGACGGCATCAAAATTCGGCGATATCTCGAAAACTATAGATTTTCTCAGTACAACGCATTTTTGTATGAAAAGCCGTTGATTAATAAGAATAACGGTAAATGTAAGCTATTTAGAAAATATTTTGTACCGTTATTATGAAATAAAAATTATTGCGATATCAAAAACTATAAATTTTCTCAGTATAACGCATTTTCTTAAGCCTCAGAATGAGATCAACAAATTTAAATTTCTAGTTTTGACCTAGCAAGCAAACTTCCCCGTCATTTTCAAATAGCTTTTCATCAAATTTTCTTTGTCTAAAAGTTCAATTAAGTGAAGTAATGTTTTATATTGTTTTCAAAAAACCTCTAAAATATCGTATTTGTGCTAAAAAATAGGCCAAAAGTTGTTTTTCTTGCAAGTTTATTTTTTTAATACTAGTTTTCCCCCACTCCTTCATATAGCAAATCATTTATCTGCCAAAATGGCTTAATTTTGAAACATAAATAGTTTCATTTAAAGTCATGGGCCACCTTGCCTCCTATGATTGTTTTAATGAAGATTAATTCGCTTAAAAAGTTGTTTAAATATTTTTTACAATGTTCTACAGCTTAAAAACTAATTTCAGTGAAAAAAATTTTCAAATATTTCAAACCTTTCCAAAATTATAAATATAGATAAATCTATGTTTTAACCCTGCAGGAAAAATCGGAAGGCTTTCATCTAAAAGTGATAAAAAAACATTCCCCACCGTATCTTTCGGAAGCTTAAACGTAGTTTTGTATTTTTGCTGTTTCCAAATTTGTATTTTGTATTTTTGCTTCTTCAAGAATGCATGTAGAAACTTTTACTAACTGTCAAGCACTGAACACAGAAAATATTAATATCATTGTTTCCTAGCCGCTCATTATAGAATTCGATAGTCTAGTGGAATCGCGCTTGACTGTCGCTCAGGGGTCCCGGCTTCGAATCCTGGCCGGGCATTTTCATAACAAGGGAGAGAAATGTTCCCACATTAATTTTTAGAACAGCGGAAAGGAATGTTTACTTACTTACTTATTTAGTTGGCGCTACAACCGTATGTCGGTCTTGGCCTCATCTAAGAATTTGCGCCAGCCATTTCTGTCTATCGCTTGCTGGCTCCAGAAAGCCACTATGTTTTTTAACGTTGACCCCTGCCGCGAAGGCATAATTCAATGGTGCTCCAAAGCTTGGGACAAATATAAAGCGTCGGCTAACGCCCCTTCGGAATTCAAAAGATCCACTTAGAAAGCTTCTCCCAACAACACAACAACAGAACCCCATCTATTTTGTTGTCAGAATGACACAATTCATGAACGTGGCACTTTCAGCTACTAGAATTTAAACATGACTAGGTTATTTTAATAACCTTGGGTTATCTCAGTATCAATACCAATAATATAACCCATATCCTTCCGCCGCAACAATCATCATCATCATATCAAAGGTCATCACTCTTTGACACGGAAGACTAAGGCGGCGTATTTGGCCTGTCATTTATGTAATCAGGTTCCTCAATCTCAATGGACAAACCTCAGACTATTTAGGTTTCCCCGTCGCCTGTTCTCAAATTCCAAAGGTAACAGTATATTGATCCGGTAGTTGCTTACCTTTCTAACATTTACTGTTTGAAATTAGCGAGATTCAATCTACCATCATTCTCTTAGTAATTTCAGGCAATCACCAATCCGAATTCAACCTAAGTGTAATTCGGCCTTCCTGGCCTAACCACAGCCAGAGCGAATTTAAGACCCTGAGGGCCATCAATACTTGGGCTCAAGGCTCCACCTGACAAGGCTCTTCAACATCCCGTCTTACAGACCAAAAGTTCTTAGAACATTTATATTTGACTGTGACACCTTCAGCCACTAGAATTGTACATGACTAGGTTAAAAAAAATAACCATTGGTTTCCCAGTAAAACCGGGTAAACCACAATCCTACTTATGCAACTTCGTTAGCCTAATTAAGACTTAATAAAAAGCCTCTTTCGGAAAACTAGGAAGCATGAGCCGTTGTATACCAATTGGCTTATACTACGGTCGAAAGACTAAATTTTTCTTACATAAAACCTTTTCACTAAAATCAATTTTTTCAAAAATACAATTTTTTCTTACATAAAACCTTTTCACTAAAATCAACCTAAAAATAAAAATTTTTTGTAGTTTTTGGTGACTTAAAACAACAACATTTTTTAGTTAATTCACTTGAAGTAAAAACCTTACATTTATAGAGTTAAAATTGAAAAATTATGTATTATAGCTCTATGTATTTAATTTTTACCGATTTAAGAGATCTACATTAAACCAAACTGTGTTGCAAATGTATTTAATTTGATTTTTACTCTTCGTTTGTGTGTTCAAAAATATTTTCAAAATGTAATTTATTACAATATATTTTCTATATTTATAATGATTATTGAATTGACTTTTGAAAAATGTGCTTTATTTAAATAAATAAACCTTAAATATTCGTCATAAAATAAAAAAAAAAAAAATAAATAAACTGGCCATTTCAGCCCTTGGAAGGACTTTGACCTAGCTTCTATTGATCAATTGTGTTGTGCGTGTTATTAAATGGTTGATCACAAATGACCAAGAACTGGACCTACGTGTTTTATGCCGATTTCGAACGGTTCATGTTCTCAAGAAGCTTTGCATGGCAATTTTTACTCTCTGAGGTTTGCCATTGTCTGCAGAGAGGTGACGACCGAACAGAAAAATTAATTCAATTGAAAAAACTTTCTGTCTGAGCTGGAATTGAACCCGGGCTACTGCGGTTCTTTAGCTTAGGGGCCACGCACTCTACCCACTAGGCTACGGCCGCCACAAAAATATTCGTCATACGTCTTATAAAATGCAATATTTTATTTGTCTTCTTTGTTGTAAAATGCGACTGAAAATTTCTTAGTTCTTATTTTCAGAGTTTCACAAATACGACGAGAAATCCGACGAGCATAGCGCAAAAGTTACGCTGTAAAAATTTTTTTCATGGCAACACTGATTGCAACCACAATATGAATGAGAGCTTAACTTAAGTCAGGAATATGTAATTTTGTTTCTTCATTTTACGTTTTGTTTCTCACAGCTTTATCACTTTGAAAACCGTTTCATATAAAAAATTTACTATTTTATAAAAAATAAGCAACTTGTAATAAATGTGCAAAAACCTAATAAATTTGCTACATAGATATCAGTCATCGGTATAGTTTTAAAGATATCATATTAAGTTTTCTGTGCTCCTATAAAAAATGTGCAAAAGAACACAAAAAACGTTGTGCAGACATTTTTGCAAAAATTTTGTTTTCATCAATTACAAGCCGATTTTTATAAACTAAATTGCGTCGTAATTGTTAATTAACGTGTAATGTACTATAACAGATAGTGTGGTGTCTATATTAAATAGTGTGTACAAAAATCGTGAAAGTTGGAAAATCTAAAAAAAAATTGAAAAAATTGAGTTTGCGGGACAAATACACATATAATTTTATTTTTTTATATATTCATTTATTTAAAATGGTGTACATGAAGACTTAGTCTTTTGTAGTACTTCATAAGATGTGGACAAAGATATTTAAGAAGTAGCTTAAAACAAACAGCGGATAAAAACTGTTTAAGTCAACAATAAATCCCTTATAATATGAAAACGATATTAAAAGACTCGCAAGGATTTAAACAAATTAAATTAAATAAATTAGTTAATCGATTGTATATAATGATCTTAGTGGCTATATATTGCTATAGAACGCAACTAGAAGAAGGTATTTTATAGAGAGAGAGAAAGAAAGCTAGGATTTGAGCACAGATAAGATGAGAAAACTAGTGTAGAAAAAGACACATTGTTTTATTGGTTTAAAGTATTGAAATATTATGAATGGAATGTTTAAAACTGGTTCGTGAAGTGATTTGTTTTAGAGAATTAGGTAATGCATTCCAAAGTCTAATGGCGCTGATGAAGAAGTATCTGCTACTATTGAGGTAGTTATACCTAGGAACAATAAGATTATGAGACCGGTGGGACTGGAAAAATTAAGGTTTTTCAAAAAGATAACGAGGGCAATGAGTGTGCATAAGATTGTACAGAAATAAAATGTTGCTGATGTTCATAAACTCAAGTAAACTACATCCCAGAATGCCTTTACTCCTTTCAGGGATATAATCAAATCGACTGGATTGTGAATCTAGCTGACTATAGACAACATCAAAAAAAAATTAATATGAGGCATTATTAATTGCACGACTAGTCTGCGCCGAGTTTCAAGAAGTGTGAAGTTAGAGGACGTGCATAAGTAACGTAAAGTCCCGTAAATTTTCCCTATTGTGTTGTTTATATGGTCAGTACAGGTCAGGTTAGTGTTGATTATAAATCCTAAGTTTTTTGCCTTTAACACAAATTCGAGTTGCTGAGCTCCAATATATAAAGGAGGGATATCAACAAATAATGAGTCACTCCTAGCAATGGGCAAAACCTTAGATTTCAAGGGATTAATAAGAAGCGTGTTAGTAAAAGCTCAGTTATTTAGCGAGGTTAAGTCATAATTCATTCTATAGGTCAAGTCTTCTAAGAGTCCATTTGGTCGAGAGATATACAGTTGGATGTCATCGGCGTAAGCGTGCACAGATGCGTATTGACAAACTGAAAAAAATATCATTCATCAAAATAGAGAAAAGGAGTGGGCCTAGGATAGAACATTGGGGAACTCCAGTCTCAACTGCTCAAAGAGACTAATAAACGTTACCCACTTTTACCCTTTGCAATCTACCTTTCAAGTAGTTGTATATTAGATTAACAGCACTACGACTAATCTTAAAGTAGTTACATAGTTTATTGCAAAGAAGTGAATGATTGACAGAATCGAAAGCTTTAGAAAAATCAACAAGGCACAGCAGAGTAAGAAAGTTCTGATCATAAAAAATTCTGATGTCATCAAGGATTTTAACTGCAGCAGTAGAACAACTGTGGCCAGTCCTGAAACCTGACTGCAACGGTGAAAGCAAATTATTTAAATTCAGGTGCTCCGAAATTTGGTCAGTCATGATACGTTCAAGGATCTTACCTTGTGCAGGCAATATACTTATAGGTCTGTAGTCACAGAAGCAGAAGAAGATTTTGCCACAGATAGGACTATGGCAGCCTTCCATATATCATAAAATTGGGAACTTGTCAAACAATGATTTATAACGTGAGTGAAAGGTGTGATATAATAAACGGCAAAACTAATTTAATAAACTTTATAGGCATTCCATCAGCCCCTATAGCATTTGAGTTAATTTTCACTATACACTAAGCCACATAATCCTCACCTACTGAATTAAATTCAAAGGAAGGGAACATATTGCTACTTATCACCACTGGCAGCTCAGCACTGTTAGCACTACTTCTCGGCATATGGTTTCCGCTAGCTAGGAAGAAGTTATTTAACTCTTCAGAATCTAAATTGCAATCACTAGAATTTTTAGTAAAAACTCTGCATCTTTTCATGTTCTGCCATAGCAGTTTAGAATTTAAGTTGGGGTTCAGCTTAGAGTTAAAAAAATTGATCTTAGCTTGTCTGACCACGACAGTAGCATCATTTCTAGCTCTTCTAAAGCTTTCCCAGTTGGTAATTGAAGGATTATTTTTCCATTTAGAGTGAAGCTTATTCCTTAACCTAATGGCAACTAATACAGAATTCGTAAACCAGGGAATACTCCTATTAGAGACTTGAACAGAAAGTAACAGAACATGACTAACAAATAAGACATCTAACTTATTCATGAAAACTTTAAGTTTGTCGTTTACCGCCTCAAAAAACCAACAGTCATTCCATTGCACGGCAGATAAGTCAATGGATTTATAGTCGTAATACGAGAAACTAGCAGGAGAAGTTCTACCAAGATTAATATCAAGGCAACTGAAAAGAAAGTCATGATCAGACAAGAAGGTTATTTGATCATACTTAAGGAGTAAAGAAAAATCAGAAACTAGACAAACATCAAGAAGACTTGGTTCACAACCATGCATAAAGCGAGTGGGAATGCAATTATTTGTGATTTTGAGTCCACACATTGAGGAAATGTATTGAAAGTTATCACTAACAGAGTCATTATGCAACAAATTTACATTGAAATCACCACAAACAAAAAAGAAGTCATAATCGATTAATTTACTACCTAAATCAGTAAAAAATGGCTCTAAACTATAACAACGATGAGGATTGTAGACACAAGATACTAATATTTTGCAATTTTGATCGAAGATTTCAACATTTAGAAACTCACAGGCATTAACAGACATACATTTATTGACATATTTAACATAAAGATTAGATCTACAAAACACAGCTACACCACCACCCCTTCTACCACACCTATCATTACGAAAGATATTGAAGCCATATAATTTGTAATAAAAGTCAGGAATATCAGTCTTGAACCAAGTTTCCGAGACACATATGACATCAGCAAGAGAGTTTTCAAAGATATATCTGAAGTTATCAAGCTTTAACCCATGTAAACTCCGAGCATTAGAGTAAACAACATTTAGACCGATGCGCTATTTACACAAAACATTGATTAGGGTCTCATGATTATTCACAGCACCACTAGACAATGCATCAGAATGAAGCATAATAAACATACAACGCACCAACTACAAACATGTAATCGATACACCAAACAAGAAAACAATGGCTAGATGAGAAAGTGACAGATATAAGGATAGAGTAGAGTATATCAATTTGGCAACATAATGCCAGTAAAGTGAAATGAAATAAAGTACAATATAAAAAATAATAAACTTAATAACAAAACGCAATAAATAAACATAAAATATAATATGCTTAAGACTTAATAGCTATTTAATGGGTCCCGCGATGCTGTCAACGCTCTCTTTACTGTCTACCAATATTTCCTCACCATCACGAGTTCTCTCCTTAGTTGACCAGCATAGAGCATGATACAAAGAGCTACAGGTAAAGTATTCCCGGCGCAACAAACAAAATTAACTGCGCACCTCGTCATCGGTGCTCGTCAAATGTGACACTTGATGAATACATTCAAAAGAAAATGTATAAAAGTGACGAAGATAGCAAAATGAAAACGAACAAACAGTCAAAATTCTGTTAAGCACATCAAGCAACGTAGCCGCTTTTTGTGTAAATCGGTAAAAAGGGGAAAAAGCACCCCTACAAAATATGCAAATTTTTCTTCACAAACAGTACTAAAAAATATATTTACTTTATTTTGGACATGTGCTTTATATAACAATATTTATTTCATTTCAGTAAAACAAGTTTTCATAAGAAAATGTAGGCATTTTAAAATCGTTATACCCTATGAATAAATTATGACTACGTTTTAACCAAGGAGCACCTTGCACGTCACAGCAAAGATGGCGGACATGCGCAATACTTTATCTGTAGTTCTTTGTATCATGAGCATAGAGCATGGTTTGACGGTTTGGTTTGGTCAAGATTTCATGGATATAGAAATGTTCATCTTCCCCACACCCGATCTCCAAGAGTTTGAGCTGCCTGTTATTACTTCTGCGAAATGCACAATAGCTTTCAAAAGGCAATTGCGGTCATTAGCAGTTGCAAGCTTAGCAATGATCACTGCATTTTTGTTGCTGTTTTTGGCACGCACTCTAAAAATATCACGTAGCCTTATAGAGTCGCATTGAATCAAAGAGCAAACTCTGTTAAAAATGCAGCTAAGGTTATCTTTAGTAGCAGAGGGAATACCATTGATGACTACGTATGTTGAGATAGAATCACTTTCATAAGCTTCCAGTTGAGACTTGAAAGCTTTAACTTCAACGTCCAGCATAGAAAAGTGCGTTGTTTTCGTCTCCAAAGTTGCTTTGTGGTTTTCGATTTTATTTTTCATTTCTTGCATGTTCTCTTTTAACACACTAAGCTCAACATACGCAGCTTCAACGATAGCAACTCTTTCTCCAAGATTTTTTATGGATGACTTCATGTTGGAAAGCTCAGCTGACACTTCGCCAATTCTCTGCATTACCCTTTCCTCCGACGCAGTTATCGCTCCAGTAAGCTGTTCAACAATGCTCTCTCCAATGTTATCAAGCTGCAGACTCAAATTTGCATCCGACATCAAAGATGCAGTTGTCGGTGTTGAGTCATCAGGTCGAAAAGCGCCAAGTGGTGTCACCGGAGCAACACTTTTGTAGCACTACACCGAAAAAAATGTACAAAGTTAACCCAAGTTTTTTCATGAGTCAAAAGAGTTTTTAAGAAGTTAAAAACGTTTTGTCGCCGTAAAACACAAAATGAATTGAATCAATATTTTTTTTGTTAATATAAAACTTTTTTTGCTTGATAAAACTCATTTTCAAAGCTTGGAGTAAATTAAAAGCAGTTTCAAATTAACTCTGCATCTTCTCCAAACATTTCTCCTTTTAACTCCATTAAAACTTATTGCAACCATCTATGAAGAACGTCTTTGTATTTTAAAGCTGAAACGGAGTTCTTTTTAGCACGAAACAGAGTCTGCTCAAGCAAATATTTCCGTTTGTTCGTTTTACTTTGAATGAAGAGAAAGTACTCAAATATTTTAACAAGCAAATCAAGTGTGCTGTAAGAATTAAATGTTGCATAATGATAAAAAAGGGCCGTTTTTACTATTGCGAGTTATATGTTTTCGTATATCTTTATGGAAGTGAAACTTCTTATGCGGTTATTTGATATAGAAGGTAAAATTTTTCGAGTCTCGTCACGAAAGTTTTTTTTAATCTCGTTACGAAAAATTGTGTACACAAGCAATGATATATTTTTTGTATTGGGACTCCTAGAAGGGTGGCAGATAGAGTGTATGTGTGTATAGAAGAAATGCTAAATAAAAAAAAAACAATAGGACCAGCTCATACATTTGACCTAGGGGTTATTGATTTCTTGATATGAACTATAATAGACAATTTCTTCTATTTTTTGTGTCTTTTTTATCGGGACCTCCAAAAGGTTCGCATATAGAGAAAAGGTGAGTTCAAAAGAAGTGTTAAGGGGGAAAAATTAATAGGACCAGCTCATATATTGATCCCCTTAGGGGTTATAGATGTTTTGATATGAATTATAAAAGCCATTTTTTAATTTTTTGTTTTTTGTATGGGGACTCCCACAATAGATCGCCATAGGTGAATTTTTCGCGTTATCTCGTAAATATCAAATCACGGACATATTCCGCATACATCGCAAACCATTAAGACTAGTATTACTAAATGAAGCACCAACCAATGACATGAAAATATTAAATAAACAGAATATTTTTTATAAAAATTTTGTATTGTATTTCGTTTGAGATGCTATCTCTTTCTTACTCTCTTTTTTTTTACAATAATCTATCTTATTCTTTATATAAAGAAGTTTACCTTCTGTTCCGTATGCACACTATACCGTAATTTTTTTAACCTGCGGTGTATTTTTTATAGAAAATTTTGGGAAACTAAACAATTTTATTAAATTTGGTATACAACTGTTGTTTTGATAAAAGTCGAGATATATAAATTTTTTAAAAGGAATTTATGAGTTTTTGGAACACACTAAAGTCACATATTACCATATTTTATTAACGAAACTGCATTAAACACTAATAAACAAATTTTTAATGTATGTGTCACGACATATAGGCAACACTGCTCACTTAACACAAATCGCCTTCAGAATATTTTACCTATTTTTGTACCAAATTTAATTATTCTAGCATCAATTTATATACTTCATTTTGATAAATGCTTAAAAAATATCTTTTCCCTCATTCAACGAACAAAACAGCAATCAATTGTAAAATCAATGCAAATATTTATCTCTTTTTTCAAATATGTTAAATACAAAAATCCCTTTTTTAAAAAATTTCTACTAAAATCTAATAAATGAAACACCTTTGAAACAAATTTTGAGAGTTGAGCGCATTTCAATGAGCTCAAAAGTAAAAAGTTTTGTTTTATAAGAAATTATGGAGATTCAAAATTGCCAAATCGTGGATAAGCTGCTCTGTGAGTATGGAGAAGAGAGAAAAGGAATGACGGGTTCTTTATTTGACTCTTTTGTGGGTGAGTTTGTTAATTTTTAAGTTGATTCTAGTTGTTTTTTAGTGAACTCAAAATTTAAAAATTCTCAATTTCTCATTCTTAAAACAACTACAAACGGAGTTAGTACGACTTTTCAAACAAATCCAATTTTTGAAGTAAATTGAACACACAAACGGAGTTAAATATAGTTTTTACAGCTTTGGCAAAATACAGGGTTGCCAACTTTTGAAAAGCCCAGGCCCGGAGCTTTTTTTATTTAATAATTTTTTTATGGTCTGCTTGCTATTAATTAAAAAATTAATTTTTTCTTTGGTTTTTTCATACATAGTCATGTTTAACAATCATGTTTACAACAAATGTGACACAACACAACTTGCATTTTCCCGTGAACTCGTTTTTTTTTATCAGCGACCAATCTTTGTAGTAGGCTTGTGCTTGTGCTTTCCAGAGACGGAACGGACATGGAACGATTCTTTTGAAGAAAGGAACTTGTTCACGGAAACATGTCCGCAGAACTATCTAGTTCCTTTGCTTATTTGAACTGTATAGAATATTTGGACAGTCTGCTTGTTGAACTACAAAGGGAATTTGAAGCATGTCCACGGAACTATCTAGTTCCTTTGTTTATTTAAACTGCAGAACTATTTGAAGCATTTGAATGAAGTGCTTGTTGAACTGCTGAGAAAATGTGTAAAGGTCCATGTAGATTTTCAACACATAACTCTGACTAGTCTTAAATCAATTGAACAGAATTTTTTGCTTTTTATTTCAATATTTTTAACTTAAAGAAAAACATTTCTTTAGTTTATATAAAAAAAAGGAACTTCTATCATTTAGTAAATAATTTCGTTTAGTAAATAAAGTTCACGAAGTAAATTTATAAAGTTGCTGAAAAGCGAGCAAAAATAATTTGCAAACAGTTCCTCATGAGCTCGAAACTCAGTTGCATCTTATAGTTCATCAGCTTTAAGCATGTTCGTGGAACTATATAGTTCCAGCAGTTCTATTTATAATAATGAAAGTAGCAAAAGCATGTTCAATGTCATTTCGTGATTGTTTTGTTTCATAGGTTAAAAGCAAAAATAAACAGCAATGCTGAACAATGCACACAACTGGAATGACGATACATCATTTTTTATTTTATCCAAGAATGATAGAATAAGAGATTACGCTTTGCGCAGGTCCGTTACTTCTGCTAATCGAGTTTGACAACCAGCTCTTCAGTTGACTACGTCACAATATTTTATTTCTTTGAGAAACGTATTGCGATCGGTTGTGTTTTATTTAATTGTGTATATATCGAAGTATATTTGCTAGTTTTTAACTTAAAATATTAAAAATGAAGTGTGCAGCTGCTAATTGCGGTAACAGTAGCAAACAAATATTTTTCAGAAACCTGCTGTTTGCAATATATACAAAAATTGAACCAAGAAATTGCAGAAAACGCACACAAGCGAAAACGAAAATACAAAAATATATTAATTTAAGAAAATTTGTTTCATTATTTTAAAACTTGGAATTGTCACTTATTTGTCCTTTCAATTCACAGGTAAATTAATGGAAATAAAATATCTGGAAATGTTGAAACAACATCAATTAAACTAGTAATAAACATTTGAACAAAATCCAACTCGAAAAATAATGCTCACTGAAGTTAGTTTCTCAGACAATTTTTTTTTTTGACTAAGCTGCTTACTGGCTGCAATAAAATAATAGTAAAAATAATGTTTGCAGAGGAGTACTAAATAAATTTACCCTTTTCTCGTTCCAATAAATTGCTTCTTAATTCTTTTATTTTAATTATACAAATTAAAATGTATGCAATTTTTTATTTCTGTGTAGAAATCCTATGCAAAGTGAACGCTCGCCAAAACAGCATTGATATTATGACGTACATGCGCAGAACGACAATTTTTGTTGTACTCTTTTTCTTGCCTTCAGCGCAATCTTTGTATTCCATCATTCTTGATTTTATCTATTATTTCTTTCACTCTCTTTTACATGCATAATTGGCTTACTTGTCGTCGCTCAAACAATTCGATTAAGTTATGTAAGTGCGAATGAGATGTAGCTCAATTAAAAAAATGTTATTGCAATCGGAACTGTTTGGACATGCTTAAATCGAACAGATGGAATGATTGGAACTATGTCCGAGAGTGAACATAGTTCCATGAACTATGCAGGTCCGGAACGACCCAACTCTACTTTGTAGCTTGGTATCGAGAGCCAATCGTTGTTAAAAGATGTTAAGTAATGTTTCCTCTTGCAACTAGATTCCATTATGTTGTTCTCTAAAATAGTTTTGTATCAGTTAATACACAAAACACAAATTATTGACCGAACTTACATAAATTGAACTGCAAACATTAATTAAAAATTCAGCCGCAGACAAGGTTAATTTATAAGGTTGTGGCACTTGAGAGAAATGCACTCTTTTTCCCGCCTTTGCTCGAACTGTCATTGCGCTTTTCTTTGTTCTAAGCATTCATTTTCTTCATTTATTTTCATCCATTCTGACAGTTCGACCGAGTTCGCTCTCAAGTGCCAGAACCTTATAAATGAGCCTTGGCAGTAGAACTCAAAAGAAAAAGAAAAACAGAAACGAGCTCGTCAAGTTACCAAAAGAAAAGTTACGACTGGTATCAAGTTACGACGTTCCTTCAAAAACGAAGTTCAAGAAATAGAAAGAACATCAAAGTTAAGTTAGCGTTCATTAAGACAAATGGTTCAAACATTCACTAAAAAAAGGGTAAATCAACACTAATAAACAAGTTAAACAAATTTTTTTGTAAGAAAAACTTGATTTAAATATAGATTAGAGCGAAAGCCGGAGAAAATGTGCCAGGCCCGGAGCCCGGAGATCGGCCCTCAGGCCCGAAGTCTCCGGGCGAAAAGGTATGTGTTGGCAACCCTGGCAAAATACCATGCACGAAAAGAGTTAAATTGACTCCAAATATGACTTTATTTACTCCGTTTTTTTTTGGGTGTACGTGTGTTTTTAATTAGTGACATTATTCGTTTAGAATAAAATTTAAATTATAAATTCTACTATTTAAGTTTTTATAAACAATATGTATATCGTTGGAAAGGTCTAAGTTTTTTCTTCTGGAATCGGTGCAACATTGGCTAAGTTACAGCCTTATAAGTGCGCAAAGGTACAAAAACTGGTTTTTTAACGGTAAGTCAAGATTTTGGGGGTGCTTGGCGAATTTCTGGTATGCAGTCCTTGTTACACTCAACAAGACCTACAAGAAAAATGGTAACACTTCCCAGGTATTTTGGACTGTCGCTATTCTTGATAAAATGAATGTATGAATAAACTAGATATTTGTGTTGATTTACTTGTGTGTTTTAAGGAGCAAATAAAGGTTTCATGTTCCTTAATTTTTTCGTCCCGGTATTGCTCTTGCACATAAATCTTATGGGTTTTACATTTGTTTCCGTGACATAAGCGGTTTTGAAGTTGCAAACTTTAGTCCCTGTAAACTCGAAATATCGAACACGTGCAATGGTGCTATTTTAATTAAGAATGGATTTAGATAAAAATTTGTCTAATAAATAAGTATATCACGTGCCAGCAGAGAGACTTAGAGCTCGAAACTAAAATTACAAAAATCCGAGACGTTATTTTTTTGCTATTTCAAATTGAATTCTGACCGTTCGACTTTAAAATTAAAAAAAAAAAAACATATGACGACTACCCTTGTATACATAAATATTCTTAAATTCTTTGAAAGAATTTTGTTTTTGCTAAATAAATATGCAAATTCAATAAATTGAACTTGTAAAAATTTGGAATATTTTTCGATTTTTTTAAATTTTGAACAATATGTCACCAGTTATGATCAGTTAACTCCAAAAGTATTTCTTTATATTCAGAGCTGGGCGATAAGGATTACGATTACTTTATGATTACGATTGTAGTAATCTTAAAAAAAAAGAAATGGGATTACGATTTAAGTAATCCTCCATCGAACGATGTTAAATTACGATTGCAGTAATTGTAATTTTAAAAAATTTGAAATTACAATTACTGCAATCGTAATCTTAGCTCATTCGATGAACGATTACTGTAATTGTAATCCCATGTTTTTTCATAAGGATTACAGTAATCGATTGCAAGGATTACTAATTAAAATTACAACTTCTAGTAAATAAAAGTAATCCTTGCAATCGATTACTGTAATCCTTACAAAAAAAACATGAGATTACAATTACAGTAATCGTTCATCGAATGAGCTTAGATTACGATTACAGTAATTGTAATTTAAACTTTTTTGAAATTACGATTACTGCATTCGTAATTTGAGATCACTCGATGAACGATTACAGTAATCCTAATTTAACAATTTTTGAAATTAGGATTAAAATAATCGTAATCCTTACCGTAATCAATTACATCTGTAATTCTTATCGCCCAGCTCTGTTTATATTACAAATTTTAAGTATATTTACAAATGAGACATTTATACCTATAAGCTATGTAAGCTATAATTTGTACTGCTCTAATAATTTTTGTAGAAATTTTCTGAATACTATTACATTTGTGAAAGATTTTAAAAATGCAGTGTTTTTTACATTTTCCCCATTTTAAAATACACAAAAATAAAGCTTTTATGTATATTTTGATTTTGTTTTTTATTTTTTGTTAATATAGATATTTTTCAAAGTATGTTTCTAGCAGGTTGAATACTTTACTTAATGCGGTTTTAGTGAAAATATTCAAAATTTCCTCCCATTCATGCCAAAATTTGCGATATCGAATAGCCTTGGAATTATTGGTTACTCAGCTTCGAAATTCGGTATTCGACCACAATTCACACGTGCCGTTTCATTGACAATATTTAATGGTCGTTGGACAAGGAGGCGTGGCACTTATCGATTATCTTTAACGTTTTAGGTCGGACAGCAACGAAATTCAGTATAAGACCAACATTTAAACATGCCGGTTCCCTGATAACATTTTGTGGGTGTTGGACAAGGGGAGGTGGATCCTTCCATACAACCAAAATTTGCGATATCGAATAGCTTTGGAGTTATAGGTCGTACAGTCTCCGAATTTGGTTTTCGACCACAATTTACAAGTGCCGTTTCACTGATAACATTTTATGGGCATTTAAAAAGGCAGCGTGACACCTCCCACACCACCCAAATTTTCGGTATCGAATAGCTTTGGACTGATAGGTCGCACAGCCTCGGAATTCAGTATTCGAACTCAAATAACTAATGCAGTTTAACTGATAAGGTTGTTTGGCGTTGGACAAGGAAGCGTGGCACCTCCAATACAACCTAAATTTTGGAAATTGAATAGCTTTTTAGTTATATGTCGCACAGCCACGGAATTCAGTTTTCGACCACAATTTACACATGCAATATCACTGATAACATATTAGGTCTGTTCGCGTAGTCGAATACAAACGCAATATTTCAAAAGTTTTTACTAGAAAATGCCTAAAAAGCGTTTGTTTACTGAGAGAATTGGGTAATAGAGAGGAAATCACATTTTCTCTCCTTTTTTTGCAGCTGAGTTTTTTTAGATTTTCTTAGACGTATTTGACATTTTTCATTATTTTACCAGAAACCGTGCGTTTTCTTTTTAAAGTTGAAGTTAATTCTCTCTCAATTTTATTACTTTTGACGTTTTTCATTTTTTTACCAGAAAAGTACGCGAACAGACCTATTATGAGCGTTTAGCTACGGGGGCGTGACAAAAAGTCGTCGGGTTTTAGCTAGTTATTTATACCAGCAAAAAGATTGTGTTGTTTTGTTTTGATTTATTTTTGACATGTCTTAGTTTACGTTATTTTCGTTTTTTTTACTCACTGCAAAGATTATACAGTTTACAGTGCTGCAAATCTTATTAAAACCTAAAATTGTGATTTATGGATTTTTAAAATGTAGCTAAAAACGTAAAATAACGTTGTCTATAAGAAAAACCTTAAGTACCATTGTCCAAAACTCCCTAGTCATACTCTTGGCGTTAAATATGAGAGGTCGTTCCGAGGGTAAACATTATTACTGCCCAATAAAAACCAGACCTGCCTCGGATAAGAACCCCAGTTATGTTGAAGAGCACCGGAAACGAAAAACGGACAACGATTTACGAATATGCACCTGGAATGTCCACTATCCAACTGGCGGAAGCCGCCAAAACAATAAAGGCTGACATCACTGCCATCCAGAAAATGCAATGGAAAGGGCAAGCATGCTTTAAACTGCGATATCTACTACAGCTGCCATGCGGAGAAGAGCGAATTCGGATGTGGATTGAATTCGTCGTAAGCCGGGAACTACGCCACCTTGTTTCCCGATTCACATACGTGAACGAAAGAAAGACTGGCTTCGCATTAAGGCGGCATTTTTCTATATTAGCCTAATTTGCGCACACGCCCCGACGGAGGAAAAGGACGAAGCCGTCAAAGACGCTTTCTACGCTAGTCTTTAGGATGTATACGATCACCTTCCGATCCATGACGTGAAAATAGTCCTCGGCGAATTTAGTGCGAAAGTCAGAAGGTAAGGAATCTTTGGCTCCATTGTCGGTCAGTTCAGTCTTCATGAGACCTCCACGAACAACGGTCTAAGTTAGTAAGTAGCACCAGATTTAAACACTTCGACATCCACAAAGCCACCTGGCTGTCCCCGGATCAAAAAACTCGAAACCAAATTGATCACGCTTTAATCGACAGAAGGCACGCACTATTTTGTTGCAGCCAAGATCTGCATGCGATTGTGCAATGCGAAGAACATACGCTCAGGAATGCTACGAAAGCTAGATGTCGCTAAGCTGCAATTACAACGGACTGCCGAAGCCTACTCCAGCTACTCCTACTACAGTTGTAAAGCGAACCGTGCGAGAAAACTACCGCGAAAGGAGGAAGGAATAGAAGCGCCTTTTTAGACACAGAAAAAAAGCAGAAAAAGCGCGAGCTTGAGATGTACCAGGGCAAGAAGGATGCACGAAAATTTTATCAACGGGTTAAGCGTCTAACCAAAGGTTTCAAGCCGGGAGCATCGACGGATACGCAGTATGTGCTGAGATTGTGGAGACATTACTTCTCCAATCTTCTTATTGACTACGATTCCACGGATTCCGCTCATGGAGAACACAGTGCAGCGCCACTTATAAACGATGACGGAGTGGCAGTACCACCAAGACTTTGCAGTATGACGTTGAGCAACACATGCAGCTCCGTCAAGTTAGAAAACGACCTCTCCGAAACCTTAAATACCGAAAGAGGTTTCAGACAAGGCGATCCGTTATCTTGCGATCTCTAAAACATCATCATGGAGGGGATTGTACGAAAAGCCGGTGCATCGCAATGGCACCATTTTCTACAAAAGTGTCCAGCTCCTTGCGTACGCTGATGATATTAATATTGTCGGCAGAACCAAGAGAGATGTTACCGCTGCTTTTATCGCTATCGGAAAGGAATCATCCAAAGTGAGTTTGACAATAAATGAGGGCAAAACAAAGTACATGCTGTCACAAGCAAGGGAGCACGGCGCCTAGACTCCCACGTTTCATCCGGCAGCTATAACTTTCAAGTTGTCAAGGAGTTTATATACTTTGGCACCGCCATATACAACAACAATGATGTCAGCCTGGAGATTAAGCGAAGAATAACAATTGCTAAAGGTGCTACTACGGGCGCAGTAAGAACTAAGTTCCAGAGCCCTCTCTCGATCGACAAAACTAGCCTGTGCTTCTTTATAGCATGTGCGTCCTACCTGTGCTGAAGCATGGGTAGTTTCGCAAACTGACGCAATTGCTCTGGGGTTGCTCGAGAGAAAAGTTCTTCGCAAAATCTACGGTCCTGTTCGAGTCGGCGATGACCAACGCAATCGAATGAACCGCGAACTGTATGTGCTCTACGAAGACATTACCGTAGTTCAGCGTATAACTGTGCAGCGACTACGCTGGTTGGGTCATGTCCATCATATGGACGACAAAGCTCCATCGAAAAAGGTGCTCGAGGCGAAAGTCGTTGTTCGACGACGAAAATGGACCTATCCTACGATCCTACGTACAATCCTACGATGGATGGACCAGACCGAGGAAGCCCTGACCGCACTTCGTGTATCTGATTGGAGAAGGCGCGCGCAAAGCAGGGGCGCCTGGCGAGAGCTGATGAGGTCGGCTAAAACCCGAACACGGGTTGTTATGGCCACCTAAGTAAGTAAGTAAGTAATACCTTTAGTAAAATTTATGATAATTGGGTTTTTAAAGATTGAAGAATTTTTTTAGTACGAACTCACTAAGCCGACTTTGGTGCAGGTAATTTTGGGTATTTTCACTAAAACCGCATTAAGTACAGTATCCAACCTGCTACAAGCATACTTCGTACCTTTAAATTTTTGAAAAAATATATGTTTAAACAACGCAGAAAAAATAAAACTAAAATATTTATTAGTTATATTTTTGTGTACTTTAAAATGGGGGAATTTAAAAAAATGTTATGTTTTAAACTATTACACAAATGTAGTATTCAGAAAATTTCTACAAAAATTAGATCAGTACAAATTATAGCTTAAATGAAAAGTATTAACGGCTCATTTGTAAATATGTTAAAAATTTGTAATATAAAGAAATACTTTTGGAGTCAAAGGATCATAATTGATGACATATTTTAAAAAACTTAAAAAAAATCGAAAAATACCTCTAAAAAAAGAATCCGCACAAACTTGGAGAAGCTTAGTGATTTTTCTTGTCTAGAAACAATACTTAATCGAACTAGTGATGTCGGTATCGCCGCGCAAAAATCTTTTTCCAAATTGTGCACTAGTGTTATCTCAGTATTATTATTTCACTTTTATATCATATAATATAATTAGATTCTAGAATATATTCTCTTTTCTTTCTCTTCTATCCAGAGTTTTTTTGCGTGACGTTGTTGAGGCCGCGAACATTTTCATAAAAATGATGGAAAAATTCTGCAAGGACTCAGTACTGGTGCAGGATAAGCGACGCGCTAAAAAGAAAACCGGGGGGAAAAACTCTAAAAAAGCTGTAATGACGCCTGAAGAAACAGCGGTAAGTGGAATTGATACCTCAAAAGTTAACTTTATATACATATAAAAGATAGCTGTGTGTGATTAACTAAAGTTTTTTTCAATAAATAATATATTGTTGTTTTTAATTTTTATCTATAAAAAAGTAAAAATTTAAAATTTGAAAATTGGTACATAAAATAAAATTTACTAAAAACTCTTAAAGTATAACTTAACTCTTAAGTATATAGCAAAAAATGCCTGCTTAATCTATCCCTAATGATTTAAGCAAAGCAACACAAAAAAAATTGCTTTAAATTGAGAACAAAGCCGAAAAAACCCAACTCTTCTCTATTTTTTACTGCAAAATTTATGACAATCATCAAATTTAATTGAGTGAAAATAAAGCTGCACACTCGGAAATGGCTTCTTATTCAGATCCATCAGTTTTACCGCGCAAACAACTCACACACACAAACTGACACACATACATATGTACACCCATTTAAGTATATATACACTGGCGGTCATAAAAACCGCACTACGCAGAATATTCGTAAAGTTATGTTGTAATTGCAAAAACATCAATATTTGATACAATTTGAAATTTTCAAAAAATTCAAAGTGTTTTCGCTATAAACAATAACTTAGAAGTTTTTAATTTATGTTAAATTAATTAAAAACTTACTACTTACAACTTTATGTAAGGACTGTATCGAAAAGATACTGTACACATAGTTTTGCTTGTAAAGCAGTGGTTTTTGTTTCTTTTCACTTCAAACTTTTTTTATTAAAATAAGCTTATTTCTATTTAATTTTCATTTAAATTTTTAAAATAGATTTATTGTCTAAATAAAACCCGAATTTTTAGTTTAATACCTTTTATTAAATTTTGCACAACTTCTTTTGCAACGGAACTGCTTGCCTTAAGCCAATTTTTTTAAAATATGTCGATGTCACTGGAAACTCGACCATCCCTTTTTTAGTTCCGTTAGACAATAGCCCAATATCTCTTTATCGAACGAAGTTCTGGAGCGTTATGTAGGTATCTCCTATATTAATATATTATTGATGTTGTATTGATGTTCATAGCTAAATTTGATTAATACAAACAAACTATCATTTTTAGAAATGACTGTTTTGCGATTTTTTGGGCGTGGCACAGTGGGAAAGTTTTCGAAAAAACGCGAAAATGGTCGAAAAGAGCTCCATTTAAACTACAATAACTCAGAATCGGCTGAACCGATTTCCATGATCTTGGTATCATTAAAAAGATATTTTAACAGGCTTTATGACACGTTTTTAAAAAAAAAAATTACACTGTAAAAAATTTATAAAAAAAAGAAAATTTTAACTAACGAAAAATCCAAAAAGATCAAGGGTTTTTTTACAGTGTATTACTTTTTTAGAAAGGTTTATCCTTCACCTATACTATATCAAAAAATAAAAATGGGTTCTTTTTTAGTTTTTTTTATATAATTTTTTAAGTAGTGTCACTTCTAGTAATTGCCCTTATATTTTATATTTACAGGTTAAATAAATAATTATAGTCCTAGGAAAATTATGAATATGTTTTAACCCCAATTTTTTAAGTAGTATCACTTCTAGTAATACGTACCGAAAGTTTTCGAAATAATTCGAATAACAGCGAAAATATCAGGTCACATTCTTACACATTTACAAAATAGTTCAACAATTATAATATTTTTTAAATGTTTACAAATAAAAATTGTCGCTTTGCTATGAAATGATGCGGAATCAGAACTTTGATGTGTTTAGTAAAATCGCTGACAAATGATTCTGGGTTGGTGGTTAACGTTTCCAGAACACATCTAATCGTTGTATTCCACTTTTTGTATATTATTTCTTCAGTTTGGTTATTTTCGAAATGTTTTAGCATATGCGTTTTTAGATTATTTAAATTTTTGAAGCAGTGACCTTACATTGAAACGCAACACTCGTTTTTTTCTATGTCACCATTACAAACAACGAATTTAAGAACATCTTTGTAGTCGGTAAATGTGCATTCTCTTTCAATACAAATTGATTTTAAGCCACTTTTTTCAAACATCAATTTTATATTCTGATGCAATGTGCATACACAGATATTTTGCTGGCTTCCAACTCCAAGTTTCATACAATTTTTTGGCCTTAACATTGTAAATTTTGTAAAATCCACTTTGGCAAAGGGATGTTTTTTTTAAAATTCGTAGTAAGATTCGCGTAGTGAAGATAACATCAGTCTTTTTTGAACTTTTTCACGTAAGTTTCCTTGTTTAACAGTAATTGAATCTTGCGATCCTGGCATCATTCGGCTAATTTCATCATCTTCATAAAATAACTTGACTGTGCTTAGAGTTTCGGTTGGTAAACTACGTGTGCTCATTTTAAAAAGATTGATATCTGCAAACTTCGTTTTATTCCTTTGGATATCTTTACTTTTTTTGATACAATCGTGAGATATATCATCCCCAAAACGATCTTTAATTTCTGCGTGACTCATATTGATTGGTAAGAGAGATAAAAGTTTTTGCTTTTCCAAAAGATTTGAGCTGTTCTCTATTTGATATTTGATGTTTTGCAAAATTTCTTCGTAAATGGCTTTGACGTTTTCAAGTTGCGCTGACAAATCAGACAATGGATCAGCTCCAAGTGAATCTGCTACATTTTCCAAAATTTGCAGTGATTTTCTATTTCTGTATGCATCTCGTTTGATATATTTCCTCTTAAGAGGCGACATTTGGTTTGGTAGATGAGGAATAATATTATCATTTATATTTTCAATGAGTTCGTTGCTTTCGATGTTTGCATTACGGCTGGTACAAGTTGGAAGTTCATTCAATTCTTCGCTAATTTCATCGCTGGGCGTTGTTGGTAAATAATTTGAGACTTCATTCTGCTCCACGTTGGATTCATTACGACTGCGCGCTTTTCTCAGTGTATTCCGGCAAGTTTCGCAAATACGGCTACAATGAATGCTGGCGACAGCTGGAAAATATTCAAATATATTTGCAGCCTCGTTTTCACTTATTTTACGAAACGAAGCGCAACACTTATTAGATATTTTTATGCATCTGTACTTATTGTTTGAATTCATATTCACTCAAATTTTTAAAATATACGCATAAAAATTGTAATGGGATATCTTGGCTTCTCGAAACTGTTTATAATTATGAATTTCGGTACGTTCATCAGGTGCATTTATATAGCAATTTTTAAGGCAAGCAAGAACTTTATGGGGTTAAAACATATTCATAATTTTCCTGGGACAAAGTTTATTTACACAGTACAACATTTTTCAGTTCATTGATTGCCAACTCAATTCTGAGAACTGTATGTAAAATTAGACCCAAAAAGAAGTATTTCTGCAGCATTCGTTTTGTCTTCTTACCTGCCAAAATATTTTTAATATCGATTTGAAGTGAGTAACTATCGTATAGAGGAATTTTTCACGTTCTATGCACAACAATATTTGGAGAAAACATTGACACCTTTTTTATGATTCTGAGAATTAAAAAAAAAAAGGAATAAACAAAATAATAAATAAACCCACATTTAAGGGTGCTGATTATTTGGAAAGTTTTGCACAATTTGAAACGTACAAGTGCTGAATCAGGTATATAGCCAGCCACCCTTTAAATATGCGCCCATTTATAAGTACCTGGCCGTAAAATATTGAAAAATACGTAGTATTTATAGGTGTGCATTGATCAATTTTTGTCATTCAGGCAGTGCCGACGAACGCGAACAGTGAAAGTGATTTTTCTCCAGTTTTTTAAAAGTGAATAACAACAAAACATGAAATATATCAATATGGAAAACAACAAGTGCCCAAATTTGGATGAATTTTGTTACGTTTGTGGTCATATCGTCCGAAAAATACAGACAAAAGATCGAAAAAATTTGTTTACTCAGCAATTCAAAATTTTTTTATTTTAAGGGTGGTGGCTATAACTGATTTTTGAAATTCATACCTTTACTCAATTGCGAATAAAAGCGAAACTCGTGCAGCGATTTTCATGATATTTGTCTCAATTTGCTCTTAGGTTATGTGACTTTGCGAAAAAGTAACTGGACTTGAAACTTATTTCCGTTTTGTATTTTTTATGAATTTAAAAAAAAAATATTTTTTTTCTTCATGCGCTTATTTTTAACTTGGAAACTGTGGCTTTTATAGGAAAATAATATATAAACAGATTAAGGAAATTGTAATTTTTAATTTTTTAAAATTTATTTCAACTAAATCGGGCTAGTGGTTGTCGAGCTATGTCAAACAACAGGGCCTAAAACGTGATAAATTCCCCAATACGATAGTACTAACTTCAAATCGATATTAAAAATATTTTGGCAGGTAAGAAGACAAAACGAATGATGCAGAAATTCTTCGTTTTGGGTCTAATTTCACATACAGTTCTCAGAATTGAGTGTGCAAATCATGTGCTGTACTGTGTTATTTTACCTGTAAATATAAAATATAAGGGCAATTACTAGAAGTGACACTACTTAAAAACTTTTATAAAAAAAACTAAAAAAGAACCCATTTTTATTTTTTGATATGGTATAGGTGAAGGATAAACCTTTCTAAAAGAGTAATACACTGTAAAAAAACCCTTGATCTTTTTGGATTTTTCGTTAGTTAAAATTTTCTTTTTTTTATAAATTTTTTACAGTGTAATTTTTTTTTAAAAACGTGTCATAAAGCCTGTTAAAATATCTTTTTAATGATATCAAGATCATGGAAATCGATTCAGCCGATTCTGAGTTATTGTAGTTTAAATAGAGCTCTTTTTGACCATTTTCGCGTTTTTTCGAAAACTTTCCCACTGTGCCACGCCCAAAAAATCGCAATACAGTCATTTCTAAAAATGAGAGTTTGTTTGTATTGATCAAATTTAGCTATAAACAAAATTTCATCGATATCTGAGGTGGTCGGGTCCAAAATTTCAGTTTTATCTCGATTTTTAAATGAAATTCATCATATGTATTATTGATGTTGTGAGTAAAACGGTATAAGAAGACAAATGAGACACTCCTTTTTGTAAATTTATTGTCATTTAATGAGGTGGTGCGATCAGCTAGTGACTAACTTTGATCTTAAGCTCAATAAAATATTGATCAAATATTCAACCTGACATAGAAAAATTTATTTCTTGTACAAATATGTTCCGAATAACATTTTTTTCTTTTTTAATAAGCTTCATTAAATTACCAACGATTCGATAGCATTTAAATTTAAAAAAGGTGCATTCTTTTGTACGTGGTGAACGAATGAATTTGAAAAATTATGAAAAACAGTACTAAATTTATGGTTTGGGAAGTGCTGTTTACTTCACTTTCACATTTATCAAAAATCTGATTTCGAAAATAAATTAAGCAACCAATTTTACATAAACATAAAATACTATCGTTAATTTTCAAGTAGCTTTAATGATTTTAAAAAATCTGATTTGAAACGATTGAAAAAATACCCTCCAAAATCACGTTTTTACGAGTAGCGCATTCAGCTTTTGCAATTTCTTCATTTTTATTCAACCTACCTAATGCCTATTGAATGCCAGTTAAAAAATCAGCTCTTGCAGGGAGAATCCGAAATACTTTTGCAAAAAAGTTCATCTACTATATATATAAAAAGCAAAACACTGTCTATAGACTCCAAAACTACTAAACCGATTGATTGAAATTTGAACAGTCGATTTGTTTCAGATACGAGATGGCTTAAGAAGAAAAAATGTTTTACCACACCCATTTTACCGCCCGCAAATCAATTAAAATGCTATATTATGGTCGTATAAGACTAATAGCCCTATCACGGTTCACAACACAACAGTAATTGTTGTCTTCAATGTGTAAATTTCTATTACGGTAGACAACAAAGCAACTGAATACATTCCACTGTTGTCTGTCAACAAAACTGTGTCTTCAATACACTTACTACGCAACACAGCAGTTGTGCTTTATTGTCTTGTTATCTGCCAAATTTTGAAGACAGCTAATTTGGTGTTGTGTTGAAGAAACGAAATAGATTAAAAATGAAAATTTTATTTAAAATTGCGTTTTTCTTTATTAATTATGAAAATTTAAAAAAAAAATTGATAATACGTCTCCTTGTGAACAGAATTATATTGAATTTAGCAATTGAATTCGAAATTGTTTGTTTACTTTTTTATTTTGACAGTGACCAGTTCACAGTTGCATCGAAACGTACTAGTTAGATTACGTTTTTATCTTGAGAGTAAGAAAATTTCTGCGATGCTACCTTTTTATTATTTTGGAATATTTATGATAGAAAGAAGTGCTATTTTATTTTATTAGTTAAGAAATGCCGGGAGAGGGGTTTTAAACTAAAAACAAGATGTATTTTAAATTTGCCATAATTCTGAAATTAAAGTTATGCTATTGGCATCAGAGTACTGCACAAGCCTACTTGAAGTCTATTTCAAGTACTTGCTTGAAATACAAGTTCAAGCTAGCTTGAGCTTGATAATTTTGAATCAAGTATAGCTTGTAATTGAATATAAATAAGCCCAATAAGGCTTGTGATTTGCAACTATGCTAGCTTACAAGCGAACGGCACGAAGTTTCAAGTAGAGGAAAGCTTGATGCCTTCGGCAAAAAGCTTGAAAAGCTTGAAATTGAAGGCAAGTATCCAATTAAAGCAAGTATCCAAAAAATTCAATGAGCTTGTTTAGAGAGAGCTTAAGCATAATAGGACTTTTAAGGATTCTGTAAACTACATGGTTGGAAGTTTTAGGGCAAATGATTTCGAAAATGATGTCAAACTTTAAAATTTAAGATGGCGGATAGAGTTGCCAACAAGATTTTTTTTATTTTGGCGAATTCTTGTAATTTTGAAATTCTGACAACGGATTTGATTTCGAATATAATGTCATAGTTTTAAAATTTTAAGATAGAGGTTAGGGTTGCCACCTAAATTTTTACCACAGTATTGACACCTAAAAAAATGTATTTTTAAGAGTTTTAAAGATCATTTATCAGTGTTAAGGGGTCGCTGATTTCGAATCTAAAGACAGAATTTTAAAATTCAAGATGATGGATAGGGTTGCCACCTTAATTTTTTGTAGTTTAATGAATTCGGGGCTGGCAAAAAAAAAATGGTACACCAAAAATGGGTCGCTGAATCCGAATCCGTTGTCAGAATTTCCAAATAATAAAATTTTGAATTAATAGGGTTGCCACCTAATAATATGTCTTTATAATAGTTTTAAACGTCATTTATCAGTGTTAAGGGGTCGCTGATTTCGAATCTAAAGGCCCAGTTATAATAGACGTAACGTAATGTGGTCTAATGTCAATTGAGCAGTGTGTTCTTTCACTTATTGTTTCAAACAATACTTTCTTATACAGTTTAAAGAGAGTAACAGTACAAGTGATTATAATAAACGTAACGTAATGTAACGGGACGTAAAGATCCGTTGGATTTCGATTTCTACGTTACTTTACATTACGTCTGTTCAAAGAACAACTAAACATTGAGGTTAGATTCGATTATTGCGCTATTTTATATTGTTGAACTACGCTTTTTGTAGAGTTTTCGTTATTAATGTGATAGTTCTATATATCCACAGCTATGGATGACGAAGTTTTAATTGTACTTGTACAGGAACGTGCAATTATTTACGACAAACAACTGCCTTGCTACTGCCTATTATAATTGCTACAACGTTTTTTACATTACGTCCCGTCACGATGACAGTTGACAAAATTACGTTACTTTACATTACGTCTATTATAACTGTGCCTTAAAGTCAGAATGTTAAAATTCAAGATGGTGGATAGTGTTGCCACCTTAATTTTTTAAAAATGGTACACCAAAAATGAGTCGCTGAATCCGAATCCGTTGTCAGAATTTCTAAATTATAAAATTTTGAAATTATAGGGCTGCTAACTAATAATATGTCTTTTTAAGAGTTTTAAACATCATTTATCAGTGTTAAGGGTTCGCTGATTTTGAATCTAAAGTCAAAATTTTAAAATTCATGATGGTAGATAGGGTTGCCACCTTAATTTTTTGTATTTTTATGAATTCTGGGCTGGCAAAAAAAATGGTACACCAAAAATGAGTCGCTGAATCTGAATCCGTCGTCAGAATTTCAAAATTATAAAATTTTGAAATAATAGGGTTGCCACCTAATAATATGTCTTTCCATGTGTCCCTTACTTGAAACTTCGTGCCGTTCGCTTGTAAGCTAGCATACTTGCAAGTCGCAAGTTTTCGTGGGCTTATTTATATTCAATTACAAGCTATACTTGACTCAAAATTATCAAGCTTAAGCTAGTTTGAAGTTGTATTTCAAGCAAGTACTTGAAATTGACTTCAAGTAGGCTTGTGCAGTTCTCTGGTTGCTACTTTTAAAAGGGTCCGTGTTCCCGGCCAAAGGGAGGGGAAGCGGGATTTTTTTCAACACCATTTTAATCTTAGTAAAAAAATGCTTCCTTGTACTTAAAAACATTTTAAAATCCAGCTATTTCATTATACTAGATTTAATCCTATTTTTTAACGCCAGTTGAAATTAACGGGTTTAAAGATGGGCTCACAATATTTCCTTTTCATATCGCAAAAAAATTCTTATCAAGATAGTACTTTTTGCTATTTAAAAAATACTTTTTAATGAGTACGTTTCTACTTTTATCCGAAGCAACCCTGGACCAGTCAAGCAACGAATTCTACATACGTTCCACAATCAAATGTGACAACAACGTATTGTTGTGAACCATAATAGTTCGAAACTGTTGTGTCTTCTTGACTGTCGTGTCTACTCGTAAGAAGACACAGCAGTTTATTGCTCTGAACCGTAATAAGCCTATAAAATTTAGTAATTTAGTTTGAATGGTTACTGTCGGTTACTGCACTAAAAATGTGTGTCCACGCCCCTTTTGACCGCCCACAAACCAATGAAAATGCTTAATTTAATACGGTTTTGGTCGTATAAGACTTAAATTTGATAATTTGGTTTATATGGTTACTGTGACCAACTGTACGAAAATTTTGTTTCCACGCACCCCTTTTTCAGCCCACAAATTAGTGAAAACGTTATATTTCAAGCAATTTTGGCCGTATAAGGCTAACATTTGGTACTTAAGTTTGTATGATTACTTTCCGACACTGTACTAAAAATGGGCGTTATCGCTATATAGCCGCACCCAGTTTTTGAGAAATCATTAAAATTGGCTTCAACGCCCCCCTTTTACCGCCCACCAACCAATGAAAAAGTTTTATTTCAACGGTTTATTATCAATTAAGGTCGTATTAGACAAACATTTTGTAATTTAGTTCATATAGTTACTCTCGGCAAGTGCACTAAAAATGGGCCTGTCCCACTTTAGTTAAACTCACTTTTCAGGGGGTCAGCGTGGAGTGAAGCAAAGTGCGCCAAGCTTAAGGCTAAATTCAGCTGAAATTTTGGCAGTCGATTTATTTCGATTACGAGATGGTTTAAGGGAAATAGTTTTGCCGCACCCCTTTCTATCGCTTACAAAACAACAAAAATGCTATATTTCGCACGGTTTTGAGATCGTATTAGACTAAAATTTGGTTATTTATTTCATATCGTTATTTTCGGCAGCTATACAGAAAATGGTGAATATATTTGGCATTTCTTGACACTATCGTATATGGCAGTAAGGCGGTCTGTGGCATAACAACGTCTGCCGTGGAATACTAGTTTTGATATAACTCGCAGTTTAATTCACAGTTTCTATTTGAAGGGTAGCTTTTGTATGTGGCTTATCGAGTTTTTGAGTAGAAAATTTAATAAAATATTTAATTGCAAAAAATACTTATACATATAAGTTCGCAGTTTATTGAAAATAAGCCCTAATCTTTTCAGAAGTTGTTACTGTGGTACAATGTACTAGAAATAACAAAAAAAAAAAACAGTTTTTGATAATGGCCCTTATTACGAGCTGCTTTCGACGTTCGATCGTCGCTGATTATCGAACAACGAGAATCGAACGTAAAATTCTTATTATGAGCAGTGCAGCCCTGTCGAAATGGTCGTTGTTCATAGAATTTTCAGTCGAATAGAATTTTGCTTTCGATGTGGTGCGTGCTGAGCAATAATTGCTAAGTATTATTAGTAGTTAGAAAATAAGTAGTTAGAAAACCTGGTCTCATTGATAGAGGTAAGCTTTAACTGTAAAGGGTATTTGTTCCAAAGTTCAGGTGACAAAAGCTGCGTTCCTTTCGCCTTAATATAATCGCGATAGCAAATTTTCTCAAAGGAACGGCAAGAAAAACGACTCGTAGAGGGCATTAGCGTTGCAGTCAAAATTAAATTCAACCAAGCAATCATGATGCAATAGCTATTAGGTGTCATGAGAACGTGTGTCGTTCAAAACTGTTGTGAACTGTTATGGTAGCGATACTTTAGTGAACGATGTTTTTTCTGAATGTGTTTTGCTCTAAACGTCAGAAAAAGTGTAAATTATTTAATTTAATTATTAATATTATGCAACTATATAAAAAGTTTAAGTGCAATTGTTGGCTCCGCTGAATGCGTCCAATGTGTGTGATACACGCGGTTTGTTTTGTTTTCTTTTGTTTAACATTCGATGGTCGCAGCTCGTGAGAAAATAGGTAGCTGTCATAGCTACCTTATAGTCATTGTATCAAACAAACAGAATATTCAAAAAAATAAATGACAGCTCAGAGAAATATACAGGTGCGACACCTGTGTTTCAAATTTTATAAAGGCGATATCACAATTTTATATGGATAGCAAAAATAATCCAATTTGTTATAGGATTATTATTTTTGTTTTTGCTTTGCATGTAAAAAAAAATAATCTGGATTATTTTGAAGCGAATGGAATGCAGCTAAAGATTTGGGAAGTATTCACTCTAGAATTAAATTGTTTAGAACCACCAGTTAGTACTACAGCAAAGTGGCTGTTTTCTACTTTAAGTCATTTCCGTCAAGCTCTCATGCTCTTCTTACGAATCGTCGAACCATAGGTTCGTCGTAGTCATAACTTTTTTAATCTTATTTTTTGCAATCAACTTTCAAACAAATCGTACTAAGTTCAAATAAAATAACGATCAGCTGATAAAAATATACTACCGTGAACAAAGCAAATGAACGAAAATCACAATAGCGCTACTCTTTGTGGAAATCACGTTGTAATACCATATGCAAATTCGTTCAATCAGGCCTTTCGACTACAGTCGAAGATCGAACGCAGCTCATAATAAGGGACAATATGTGGCTTATCATGTTTCTGCTATAAGCCTTTCATATAAACTCTGTTTCTTAAATACATTTTCCGCAAACATTTTTATTGCATTTAGCACAAAAGCTCTTATATCTATTTCTCTTGCATAAGCTTGCTTCAACTTGACAATTCTTCCGTACGTCAACAGCATGAATTTTCAACATGGGAACGGAAGTGTTCTCGACAAGTTTGATCATGAACATTCAAGCATCAGCTTTCTTTAGAATTCTGAGAAGAACTTTCTTTATGTCAGCCATTATTTTAATGTTCTTAAAACAATTTAATATTAAATCATTTTATGAGTCAATTTGGCTCATAGCCGTTAAAATAGGTATACCACATTCGAATATGCGAAATGAGTCGCCATCGGAGGGGAGTAACCTATATTTACCTACTGTCAGCGTCAAAAGAAGTTGTACACGTTGTTCCTCTATGTTTGCAGTTAAATTATACTCTTTTGCAATTCCCTTTTGTTTTACATTTTTTGTTTTTTTAATAATATATTTTCTCCTCTCTTAATGAACATAATAAAAACAACAACAATATTACAATAACAAAAATTCATAGAACAAAAACATCTTCATATTAATAGCGTCAAAAGAAATTGTACAACACGTGCACCAAATATTTTAAAGAATTTTAACGGTAAAAAATTACCGTTATTTTTAGTGATTTGACTTTTTATCATGTTGTAGGCAATATTAACTAATTATAATAATTAGTAATTGACTTGATGTCGTGAGGATCAGTTCAAATCTGAAGATTTTTGAGTAACGAAATTTATTTTCAAAATGGGTAAACAAACCTCCCTGGATGTTCGCGAACTTGTGCTAAAATATTATAAAAAAGGAAAAACATTGCGTGAAATTGGTTCGATGATTGATAGAAGCCATAATACTGTAAAACATATAATTGATAATTACAAAAAGTTCGGAAATTTACAAAATCGTCCCAAATCTGGAAGACCCCGTAAACTAAATGCGACTCAAATACGATCCATTGTGCGACGAGTGAAGCAAAATCCAACTGAAAGTGCTGTTAAAATATCCGAGAACATTTCAGAACGCTCAGGTGTTAACGTTAGCTCCAGTACTATACGTAGAGCACTACATGCAAATGGACTACGTGGACGAGTTCCAAGAAGCAAACCTTTCATATGAAAAATCAATCAGCAGCGACGTCTGAATTTTGCCAAAAAGTACCAAAATAAACCAAATTCATTCTGGAATAATGTGGTCTTTACTGACGAGAGCAAATTTGAAATTTTTGGTAAGAAAACACCAACTAAAATTTGGAGATGCAAAAATTCAGCATTTGCCCAACAAAATGTAATATCTACCGTCAAGCATGGTGGTGGTTCGGTCATGGTATGGGGGTGTATGGCAGCCAGTGGTGTAGGTAACTTGGTTTTCATAGAGACCACTATGAATAAAACAGATTACCTCAACATTTTGAAAGATAATTTGCAACCTAGTGTCGACAAATTGGGCTTGGATCAAACTTGGGTCTTTCAACAAGACAATGATCCTAAGCACACTGCTAAAATAGTAAAGGAATGGCTGCTATATCATACCCCAAAACAGCTGGATCATCCCGCCCAGTCACCCGACCTTAACCCTATCGAGCATTTGTGGGAGCATCTGGACCGTCAAATTAGAAAAAGAACGATTACCAGCAAAGACTCTCTAAAATCAGTGATAATGGAGGAATGGCAAATAATCTCTTCCGATGTAACCCGAAACCTAGTGGAATCGATGCCCAGAAGATTGCAAGCTGTAATCAACGCAAATGGAAAGCAAACAAAATACTAACCTCTTTAAAATTCTTTGAAATAAATTTTTTATACTTACTGTACAATTTCTTTTGACGCTGTGAATTTGAAGTATTTTAAGTTGTTGTTCTATAATTTTTTTTATTGTTAAATTTTTGTTATTTTTTTTTATAAAATGAAAGAATATACAATATATTTTTCAAAAAACATAATATGTTGAATAAAATGATAAAGCAAACTAGTAAAATAAAGGCAAAAACATAACATATTAACGTGTACAATTTCTTTTGACGCTGACAGTATATTTCCTTACGTAACTAAAAACCCACATAAGAATTTTCAAAATAATATTTCAGTTTTATATACACCCGACGCAATAAAAAACCGCATTATAGTTTTTTTGATGATTTGATGTTTGAGGCAGTAGAACGCTATAAAAACTGCAGAATTCTGTTAAAATTTTAACTGGAATTTGTTTAAGGGTGCATTTACAATAAAACTGTAAAATATATCTGACAACAATATGATTTAAACAATTTAGTAAAGATTATTACAATTCTCGCTACTTAGAAGGTTTGAACTATTTATAAAGGATACGTTGCCAAAGTAAAAAAAAAAAATGAAATATATGAATTATATATTATTTTTTTGTATAAATTTATTGAAATCTGTTTATATATAATGATAACATATGTCAGTATTAATTTCAAATTTTATTTAATATTTTGTAGTTCCACCTTAGCTTTAATTACACTTTTGACCTTATAAGGCATGAAAGCAATCAAAGTATTCAAATACTCCGCCGTAATTTCCTCATACCAAACTTTTTCGATCGTTGTTTTAAGTTCCATCATTGTTTTTGGCTTCTTTTTTCGAATAGCTGCTGTCATCTGGGCCCAAACATTTTCGATCGGAATTAGGTCTGGACTGTTGCCAGGCCAATCCAAAGAAATAATGCCCAGGTCTTCCTTCAATTTTGAAATCTAATGTTAAACAAGAGATCATTAAGCTCAAAAAATTTGCTTTGATAGTAAGGTTACATGATATTACTTAAAGAGCGTGCCTTGGAAAATTGGATTTTCTTCCTTTTCTGTTACAGACTCCAAGCTTGGTACAACGCCGTTCAATATCATGTCCTTATATTTTTCAGAATTCACTGTACCCTCTAACATGATAATCGACTCCGTTTTATATTTAGAAATGGATCCCCATACCATTACATAGGGGGAATGCTTCACCGTGGGAAGAATGCAATTTTCTGAATATCGTTCATCTTTTCTACGACGGACAGGGCGAAAACCATCGGGTCCTATTAGGTTAAACTTTGACTCGTCCGAAAATATGAAACAAGACCAGTCGGATTCTGTCCAATTCTATTTGCCCTTAGCCCATTCTAAGCGGTTTTTCTTCATTCTTTTGTTAAGAAGTAACTTTTTTGCAGGCTTTCTTGCCTTTATTCCCATATCCTTCAGGCGATTTTGAACTGTTCTTGTATAAATATTAATTTAAAATTCCTGTTGTACTTCAGACCTAATCTGGGCTGCATTTTTGAAATGATCTTGAAGACTTTTTCTCAAAATTATGCAGTCTTCCCTCGAATTGGTGCACTTTTTCCTACCCGATCCTTTTTTCCTTTCCAATTGACTGGTTTCACTAAATTTTTTTAAAAAACGGTGCACTGAGCTTTCATTGAACTGAATATCACATGCTATTTTACGAAAAGATACATTTTGATCAGCCAATGCAATAATAGCGCCTTTTTGAGCTAAGGACAGTTGCGCTCCTTTAGGCATGGTTTTGCAAATCTTTTGTGAAATCTTATTTATTTTATATAAACAACACTATTCTGCACCAGATATTAACGTAAACTAAGCTATCAATAGTGTCACAACTGAAAGAAAATAAAACAGAAAGAAATAGTAAAGAGAACAAAGAAAAAGAAATGAGTAAACAGCGAATTTGAAAAATTTTGTGTGTGCGGCTTTTTTGTTGCGTTGGTTGTATATATAGCAAAAAAATTTAACCCCCCGTCAAACACATATTCTGAAACATTCGAACAAACACATATGCCTGGCCAAACCCCTATAAGTTTTTATGCATTTGTATGGCAAAAAAGGTACCGTAACTTTGAATTTCTAAGTATGCTCGCTTATTATTTTTGTCTTTAGACTTTTTTTGATTTGTTGATATATGTAGCTACCTAAATGTAAAAAAATTTTTATTCATTTTGTGGAATGCATGAAAAACAAGTATAATCATTTTTAGAATGTTGTTTGCACACCGGATTACTGCATTTGGTGCAGTAAAAACGTGTCTTCCTACGCAGCTTTTCGTCTTGCGTGACAAAAATTCTGCAATATTTTCTGGAATTCAGTGTACTAGGGCCGCTTTGTAGGTTAGGCAGCATGTTGCTGGGAATATTCAGCGGCCTTCCAAAGAAAGATTCAATGACCAAACGGGTTGGATTTTGCCCCAAAATATGGATGTTGTTCATGCGATTTTTAGTATTAGCAAGCACCAATTGTTTACTCAGCGTGTTTAAGAACATTCGTCGCTTCTCTTTTCTGGCTCCTTCTGTATTTTCATTCCATATGATGTAAGCGGCTAATCCCACGACGTCTATCATGTTGCAAAAAAATGCTAATGGCCAACGTCTGGATTACTGTTTTGTGGAGTAATGCGTTACCATTTGGTCCATTGTATCAAGGTCGGCTGTTGTTAAATTGTAAAATAATATAGCTTCCGGTTTTTTGCTACGCCTTCAACTTTCTCGATCTTCTTTACTGGTAAGATTGTTATTCAAGAAGTTCCATGTGTCGCGAATGGGAGCAGCTTTGTCGGTTTGTTGACGAAATGCGCGCGTACGACTATCGTCAAATCGAATACAGCGCATCAAAGTAACAAATCGGGTATATGACATGGCTGCACGGAATATTGGAAGTGCATCAGTTTGCCACATCAATCTTGAGATCTGCATAGTATTATGACTGACACCAAAAGCTAATAGTATCCCAATAAAAGCGTCAAGCTCAACACTTGTCATATCAACCCATACTCGTGGTGTGCAATTTGCATGTTCTGCGTTCCATTTGCGTGTAACTTTTTCTCCATGTAGATTTGTTAGTGTTACGATGATGAACGTAATATTCGGTGAAAAGAAAGGTTGAACACCTCAAGCGGAGTGGTCAGGTTTGTTTTTGGTCCTCCTCTGAAACGCATAATGTTGTTCTGGCGGAATCTCACTGTAGCGGGTTAAACTGTACTCCACTTGGTACCATCTTTTCCAAGCAAAAAACCTTCTGCAGCTTGAGTTGGTGCATTCTCACTTTCTTCTTCGGATTCTTCATCGCTGTCGAATATTTCATTTGCTTCAATTTCCAATTCATATTCAATGTCCGAGGCGTCATCGTCGGGCACAAAATCTGTGTTTTCACCGCTTTGGTCTTCAAATAAATCTAGTTCTTCGTCTGCTTCTGTGTGAAGTGCGAAATCACGCTGTAATGCTGATGATAGTTGTTGTTGGAAATTATCAGTAAGGCTGCCTGTACGCAAGCGCGTATTGTACACAAATTCTAAATCCTCTGCCATAACAATAGTAATAATTTCACTTTAGTTTCCGCACAAAAAATTTATATTTCGGACTGTCGATGTTGTATGTTCAGCATTCAATAATAAACTAACTGAACTCAAAACCAAAATCACAAACGAAAGAAAGAAATAAGAGAAAAATGAACAGAAAACTACCTGGAAGCAAACATCTGCATTGAATTCACATATAAAACCCAAAATATAAAAAAAAAACCTGGAAACAACGATCTGTATTAGCAGAAAAATAACCCAAAATGTGTATAACAATAATTTATTTCATACAAATGTATAAGGGTCTAGCCAGGCATATGTGTTTGTTCGAGGGGGACTTTTTGGAGTTTTCTTCGTGTTGGAACGATATTTTAGAATATTTTTTTAAAAATAGAAAGCCAACAATATTTAACCTTAGAACCGTGACATGCCTGTACAACTTAATCTCGTGACTTGGGCACTGAGTGCCCAGTAGTGTATTTTGTATGGAAATTTCTCCTTTTTTTGAAATTTTTTTATTAAAAGTTTAATATTTCGCTTATTTTCGCAATGAATTAAACAAAATCATTTTTTTTATTTGTTTGATGGATTGAATCAAAAAATAAAGGTTCATATTTTAAAAATATTTAATTTATTTGTGATATTCTGCGCTGTCTCTTTGATGTGCTTTGATTTGGTGTTGATGTTGTTGGGTCTCTTGGTGATTCTTCGTCGCTGCTGGAGTCCGAAACTGTATTAGAATTATATAGGGAATAGTGGCAGCTTTCACATGCCCTCACATAATGATTTGTGCATGTTGGTGCCAGGCAATGGTCACAAATTGCTGTCGTCTTGTTGTCCTTTTTAACCTTTTTGCATGTTTCGCAACGGCGTTTCAACGTGTTTACCTAAAAGCAAGAAAAAAATTGAAAAATTAGATATAAAGGTGATTTTGTAGAGCTATATTTTTTAACCTGAACTGTTGGACGCGATCTCGCTGCCACAATTTCCCGTTTGAAACCAATCAAGTCCATTGCAGTTTTTGTATTCGAATTTATTTTAGTTTTGCATCTATTATTCAATTGGTTTTGAGCCAGCTCCATGGCCAGTTCTTTCAAAAAAAATTTTCTTTTTTCCGAATTATTTGAGTTCCACATCGGGTGGTCAAGCTCAAAAAGTCGAAAAGCGGCAAGTCCAGCAACATCCACCATATTGTAAAAAATAGCCATTGGCCAGCGATTGGTCTTTCTTTTACAGGTGTAACCACGCAACATTTTGTCGAAAGTATCGACACCTCCTTTTTATTTATTGTAGTCAATAATTACTTCAGGCTTCCTACTGACAGCATTTACATCTTCGCCGGCATGTGCAGTTGATAGTAGCAATACATTTTTTTTGGAGTGGCTTGTGAAGCTGACTAGCTGCAGCGACTGCGAAAAGCAAAACACTGAAGCAAACACACCTCTTTTTTAGCTTCTTCAGCCGACGTAAATAGTTTTGGCAATTGAGGTTTATTGCCCCTGATTGTTCCCACTATAGTTGTATTGCGTGATAGTAACTCGTCAGCCAACTCATAGCTGGTAAAGAAATTGTCCATGGTAATGTTTGCACCATTGTCCATGTACCGATTGCTTAGTCTTTTTACAATTTCTCGTCCGACACCAATTGCTCTTGCTGCATTTGGTTGTGATCCCAAATATATTTCGCCTGCAAGTGGGTAGTTTGTCTTCGCATCAACCAGCCAGAATATTTTTATGCCATATTTTCCTGGCTTGGAAGGAATGTATTGGCGAAAACTGCATCGGTTCCTGGTCGATAGTAATTGTTCATCAACACATAACTCCTTACCTGCAACATATGACGCTGTCAAAGTTGATAAAAACATTGTCCAGACATGACGAATTGGAGCCAATTTGTCGTACCGCAATCTCTCAGCGCGAGTTCTTGAATCGTCAAACCGCATGAAACGAGACAACTGCTCAAATCGGTATAAAGACATAACCGCTCTGTAAAAAGGCATGTTCTTTTTATCAAATAAGTCCTTGCCCTGAACTAGATTTGCTTTTTCTGCACCAGCGTACAAAACAATGGCTATAAATGCATACATTTCATCGGCATTTGTATCACTCGAGTATCTCATTTTTTTTGGCACAGCTTGTCGTAAATTAGCCTCCATTATTCTCTTTGCTTTTCTATTGGTCTCGAGAACAATGCTTTCGACAAGAGAAACTGGAAAAACGCGCATGAAGGTGGCACTTTTATTAGCAAAATTCTCCGTACAAATAGCCGTCGACAGTTCGCGAGAATTTTTGGCCAAATGAGTTCTCAGCTTTTCTTCCTCGCTGGGTTTTGACCACCACACAGTTGGGTTATTTCTGCCCTGCCCAAGGTATTTCTCACCCCGATTGCGCTCAATAGCTGATGTAGATAACTCTACTATCCTCTCTTCACGTGTGCTCTGTATTTCCTCTATAGGCTCTTCGTGCGTATATTCTTGGAAACGCGGATCTAAAATGGCACTAGTATCATCACCACCAAAATCGGATTGATCACTTGGAATGGGTTCTTGGTCAGCAACATAATTTAGATTCTCCTCATTTTCCTCATTATCGCTGGAATTGAAATAAGCAGAAAATTCTGCTTCTTCTTCTTCTTCAGTCAATTCCCGCCGAATGTTTGCTAAATACACAGTGAGCTGTTCTGCCATATCGAAATTATAATAACACAAACAAACACTTCAAAAGCTTGTCAAAACATCTAAAAGCTTTGGGAAAAAAATCTCCATACAAATTATATAAAGAAACGTAGTGGGCACTGAGTGCCCCAAGTCACGTATGGGGCACATATTGTATAAAACGCTGTAACTGTTAAACAATAAAAGATATACACCTGTAACAGTTAATACATAAATATTCAATCTACACAACAAAAAAAACAAAATGAAAATTGGATGTTTCAGTCGAATGTAATCAACGTGCAAAGTTGACGATAGGCACTCAGTGCCCAACTCACGGTTCTAAGGTTAAGGCGGCTACCGGGAAATACAGGTATCTACCTAAACTAGAAATATGTTTAATTAACACTCAAAAATGAAATATGCCTGCCCAGAACCATGTGTTTGTCCAAGGGTTAAAACGAGTCAAATTGGTTCAGTCCGTAAATCTAGTGTTAAGACTTTAGCAAAACTTACCAGTTTGGAAATGTTCATAATGTAACTAGTTTAAATATAGTAAAAAAGGAATATTTTTGGATACAATTATCTTTTCCAATTACATCAACACGTAAACCGTCAGTTTGATCAATGTATAAGGGTATTGTAGAGGAACTAGTGCTGGTACTGTTTGGAACTAGTTCGGAACTATTTAAAAGTGGGTCCAATTATTTGCAAGTTTATATTACAAAGAAACAAATTTATGTAAAAAATCTTAATACTTTGGAAAGAGGTGTATCTATGTGCTTTCGGCCATCATATATTTTCGTAGAGTTGTAAAGGCATTTATCCGATACTGTGGAATGATAAAATTAAAGTATATTTGCAACCTTTGTTAAATATGACTCAGACGTGAACTTCATCCGAATCCGTTGATGGAAATTTATAATTTTGAAAAAATTTAAACAAATTCCAATTGATATAACCACTATGCTGCCATTGCTGCCATATTTGTGAAATATGCAAATCTTTTAGGCATTAAAATACTTGTCAATAGTATTTAAGCCTGTAACTCATTTTTTTGTTATTGTATACAATTTTAGTATTCAAAAGGAATTGTTGCAATTTTGTAATTAATTCACGATTAATGCAATAAATTCTGCAACATAAACCTTATGTGCGAATACATGTGGTTACAGGGTGGTTGCTGCTGGTAGCTTGACTGCGTTTGACTGTTGCCGATGGCATGAAATATAATATTGACTTCTTTTGTGGTTTCATTACGTATTGATTTGTTGTGATTTTAATCGAGGTAGTAAAAAATTTGCAACGAACTTTTATGTGAAATTTTAATGAAAATCAATATGTTCTGCACAAATATTTTCATTGTATGCAATGTACATATTTTATATGTAATATTGAATAAATATGTGTTTTAGACAGTGTCATTTGCAAAAGTATTTAAGATTCTCCCTCCGCAGGCAGATTCTGAATACAGCATATTTGAAAGACACGAAAGACTAAAAAAATTTGAAGATTTGTAAAAACTGTGTGGGCGCCACCGAAAAGAGTAATTTTTGAGGAACATTTTTTTTTAATTTAACTTATTGATTTTTAATCACTATTTCATGGCTATTGAAAAAAAAATTTAATCGATACAGTAGCAAAATTGTACGCTTAATCAATCTGTGTACTTATTTATTTGATAATGGTTTAATTTGTGTGGGAATTCGGCCCGCGAACTTGAAATTTGTTAATTTTTTTGAATTCAATCGTCTGCCACGTCATGGTCGCTATTAAGTCAGGTCAAGTAGCGCTATCAGAAAAAACATTTATTTACACTAAGGACAATTTCATTACCTTGCTTGTAAAATTAACAAAAAAAAAAATTACAGATTTTTTATTTCATATTGTTTTTTATTTAATTTTCAAAATATGTTTTTTACAAGTCAAGTCACCTTGAAAAAATTTTCATTTGAACCTCCCAAAACTTAAACTTGGTCTATTTCATGATAATTCCCAAAATATTTTGGCTCTTACCTTTTTGCAAAAAATCATGTTTTTCGTTAATATGTTGGCTGGTGTGGATTGCAACAATAAAAAAGTAAACTGTCAGAAATTATTGCTCGGAAAGAACTCTTTCAATCTGTTTTAAAAATTTTTATAATATTAAATTTAATACTCGTGATGGTAACAAAACAGTAAAAAACTGAACGAGTTAATAAAATATTAAATATAAATCTGATTGATCTGATGAAAATATATCTGATTGCAATATTTTAAAATTTTTTGATGCCAATTGAAGGAGTTTTTTCCGCCTTATAATTTCTGACCGTTTATGTTGTAACACCTATTACACCAGCCAACATATTTAAGAACAATTGATTTTTTGAAGTTTTTGCAAAATGGTTAAGCTCATTGGAGGTTATCGTAAGAGCCAAAATATTTGGAGAATCATCACAAAATAGACCAAGGTTAATTTTTAGGGTGGGTGCGTTCAAATGGAACTTTTTCCAAGATTTGTAAAAAAAAAATAGATTGGAAATTTAATAAAACAAAAGAAAAGCAATAAAAAAAATTTGTCTTCAATGTGAACACATTTCTTTCTGGTAGCGTCATTTTTTTCTTACCATGACGTTGCAGACGATTGAATTCAAAAAAGCTAAAAAAATTAACAAATTTCAGGCTCACGTTCTGAATTCCTCCACAAAATAAACCGTAATCAAATGAATAAGTACACACTTGGATTAAGCGTATAAATTTGCTTTTGTAACAATTAATTTTTTTTTTATAGCAATTAAATAGTTATTAAATATCAATAAGTGAAATTTAAAAAAATGTACTTAAAAATTACTCTTAGATGGCGCCCAATCAGTTTTTACAAGTTCGAAAATCTTTTGCAAAATGTATGGAGCACAGATTCATTCAGTCTGTGCATATTTGATTAACCCTAATCCTACTGAGGTGTGACTTTGGATCACATTTCATTTTAAAAAGACTAAAACTCTTAAATAAGTATTTATTTTGCCATGAAGTGTATTTGTATTCTCAAATTAATTAAATTTCTTCAAATTAAGAGCACCACAATGTTCGTGGCACTAACCGTTATTTTTTATTTCTCTTTTATCTTAAATAATAACACATCCCACTGCGATGTGACTTTGAGTCACACTTACTTGCACTCATTCTTACATATCTATGTATGCACTCGAGAAGACGTTTGGTAAATTCAGCGAACTTGTGCGATCATGTGCTTTGAACTAACTGTAAAATTTAATTGCTTACACTCAACTTTGATGTTCAAGAAAACTCAATTATAATAAAAAGTAAGACAAAACGAATTAGAATAGAAGTTATTAGAATTCAGTTGTATTTTCTTATCTACAGCATTTACATTCAGGGCTTTCACAAGCTTTCGTATTGTTGTATTGTCGTATTTTTTCACAACAGTTGTATAGTTTTTGTTGTTGCCTTCCACATAAAACTAGTTTACGACGATACAATCACGTTTGGTAAGTATACTGTTTGTCGTATTTCATCAGTGCTGTTCTTTCTTGTTACGAATTTGTTATTACCATGCACATTTCATAAGTAACATCACTATCATAACAGTTTTTCTTTTTATTTTGCCAGCAAATAGGTTTGTAGAAGAAATTGAAAGCTTTGACGTGGCTTTCTGATTCATACCAAGATCAAGTCTATACTTTTCACACAAAGCTCTTATTATTTCATTCTTTTCGTTTTGTTTAGGCATTTAAAAAAATTCATTTTCTCCAGTCATTTGTCTGTTTCTTCAGTCAGCTGTATAAATACGACATACAACAAAATAAACCCTTAGGGTATGTTCACAGTAGTTGTATTTTTTATTGAAAACGCAATACGACATACAACAATACGACAGCTTGTGAAAACCCTAATTATTTGTTTGATCAGGTGGGTTATTTTTTGGTTGCGCTTATATTACAGTGAATATTTATATATTTTTATATTTATTTATATATATATATATATATCTAATATAGTTTCACGTAAAGTGAAAAATTTGTAGAAAATGACATCGAGAAAACGACAATGTTTATCAAATGAAGAAATAAGGTTGGCTCTTATTCAGGATGATGACAGCAATGATTCGATTAGCATATCTGATATCAGCGACGATGATGAGAGGCCATTTTCAGGAAGCGAGGGAGATAATGTCGAAGAAGCATTTAGTTGTAATGATGAACAAAGCGATAGCAGTTCTTCTGAAGAAAATTCAGCAGTTCTTCAAAGTGAAACTTTTTTTGGTAAGGATGGAACAGAATGGATGATGACTCCCTTTAGTGAGGGAAAATGCCGACGTCACAACATCATTCGTGGGGGCGTGCATAAAGTGAAACTTCCTCCTGGTAAGTTCATTGATACAACATATGAAGCCTTTTCTTTGTATTTTGACGATGAAGTCATAAGTATCATTGTCAAATATACGAATGATCATGCCGTACAAGTTCTTGGAGATAAATGGAAGATAACAGATTCGATTGAAATAAGAGCATTCATAGAATTGTTGATCAACGCTGGGATAAATAAGCAAGGCATAAGAAATTATAATGAGTTTTGGCATCACTTGTTTGGTTGTGCTATATTCCGTGCCTGTATGTCGAGGGACAGGTTTGTTGCCATTCACCGTCACTTTCGTTTTGATGATCCTTTAACTCGATCCGCACGTCGATTGCGCGATAAATTCGCTCCGTTTCGAGATATTTGGCAAAAAATAAACAAAAACTTGCAAAAGGTATATTTGCCAGGCGAAAACCTCACTATAGATGAACAGCTTGTTCCATTTAGAGGTCGAGTTTCTTTTAGACAATACATCCCTTCTAAGCCCGACAAGTACGGAATGAAAATTTTTTGGATTTGCGATAGCTCAACTAGCTACCCGCTCTATGGAATACCATATCTCGGTCAGGAGGGACGCGAAAGAGGTAAAAACTTGGGCCAAAACATTGTTACCGAACTTTGTCAGCCCTTTGAGGGCTCAAATCGCAATATTACTTTTGATAACTTTTTCACAAGCTTTGAACTTCTGCAAAGTATGTTGTTGAAAGGGTTATCATGTACTGGAACTTTGTGGAAAAATAAAGCGTGCATACCACCCCAATTTCTTCCCCAGAAGAATCGCGAAGAAGAAAGTAGTATCTTCGGTTTTCGAAAAAATATGACAATTGTAAGCTACGTGCCTAAAAAGGGAAAATTCGTTATTCTGCTATTTAAAATGCACCATGACAACAAAATCAATGAAGAAAATAAAAAAAAAAACCTCAGATTATTTTGGATTACAATTGCACAAAAGGAGGCGTCGACACTTTGGACCAAATGGCGCACTCATTTTCGGTCAAAAGGAAATGTAATCGTTGGCCAATGGTGCAATTTTACAATCTGATTGACGTCTGTGGAATTGCAGCAATGGTTATATAAACCACATTATACCCGGATTGGGAGAAAAAGAAAAAAGCTTTGCGACGTAAACTCTTCCTAAAAGATCTCGTCCAAACTTTAGTTATGCCACATATCAAACGTCGCTATCAAATGAACCTATCAAAAAACACTGTTGCAACGGTTAATTCTGTTTTAGGTATGGATCCCTCATATGAAAGAGTAAATGCTGAAGGTTCTGCAACAAAAATTCGTCGACGATGTTACGTGTGCCCTTCAAAACCAGGACGACCATCTAAACAATGCTGCAGCGAATGTCGCCGAAGCATATGCAATGAACATTCTGACAAAGTCGTAGTCTGCAAAAACTGCATCAATAAATAAACTAAAATTCTTGCCTTTTAAATGTTCTTGGTAAATTTAAAATTAATTTTAAAATAAAAATTAATATATATTGCCAAAAAATTACCATTGCATTTATTTTTTCATGTGTGACCCAAAGTCACACCTCAGTAGGATACGTTACAAAGTGACGCAGTAGGATTAGGGTTAAGTGAATAAAATTCTTGCTTTTAGATGTTTAAAATAATTATTCTTTCTTTGAAATTTGTTTATTTCACAGGAACATTTGGCCAACAGATGGGCTGAAATTGGTGATGAAGTAACTAGTTTATTGGCCAACGAACTTCAGTTGGCAGAGCAGGATCAGCCTTTGCCATTTGATGCTACTGCTGAAAAAAGTATCGACGATCAAAGGTAGGAAGACAATCTGCTTTCATTTAAAAAGCTTCTTAATGTAGCTTTTTTAAATCAGCTGTGTCTACAAAAAAGTAAAAATTAGCCAAATCTTGTTTTGCATTGCTGTTTGATGGACCGGAAATATTTTTGAGCTCCTATTGAGCCAAAACAGCGAATTGAGTCACAAGAGCTTTAGATAATTTGTGTTCTGACCAAGCCTTAATAATTTTTCACATTACTTTTTTAATAAGTTACAACCTTTCTCCACTAATTTAAGTTGCTTCATGTTGATAAATCAACTATTGAAAAATTTTGATTTTACATTGTCCAGTTTTTTTTTAATCACAGTTTAGCTACCAACCTCAACGTGCTTCCTTACCGGAAGCATTTCTTAAATTCAATTTCCATTTTAGTTTTGTTTCCGTTTCCGTCTACTTGACATGCTGCTCATTTTCTGTGTTTCTTTATTTCTATCAAAAAAGAAAGAATAAAAAGAAAAACTGGAAAGTGTTTTTTATATATATTTAATTTCATCAACTGTTATTTTGCTGTTTTGTGTTGCATTTCATTATTTTGTTTTACTCTTTTGCAGAGATGATTGCATGGTAAGAATTCATAAATTTCTGCGGGAATCGAAACTGGAGCAGGCTGTATCGTTGCTGCGTTCGGCAAGGTAAGTTTTTGTCAAGCTAATCAATAGTCAGTAATATTCTGAAAACTACATATTTAAATGATAAATACCGATCTGAATATCATCCTCAATGAAACTCTGACACTCGCAAGTTCTGAGCCTGAATGTTGAAAATTCTTATAAATAAACTAGTTAAAGCGTATAAAATATATTGCTTAAAATGTCCTTGCAACAATGTTGTATACTTACTTGTTTGATAAAAAACGAACACATATTTTTTTTTTAATTTTTTTCGTAATTTACTAAAGCTTAATTTAAAAAGCTGCATTTTAAAATTCCACTACATTAGAAAAACTCCCAAAGTATTTTTTTTTTGCTAATTTTGCTACTCTACGAAATGGAAAGCAGCATAATAAATTATCTTTTCGCACATTCCTTTTAACATTTTTGTTTATTTATTTTTTTGTTTGGTTTACTTTGTTTTGTTTATTCTGCTCCGACTGCTAACGTTGCCTTGTAATTCAGCGACTGCTGCTGCTTGACTTGACTTTGCTTGGAGGAATATTAAATAGTTTTTATTTATAGCAAAAGATAAAACTAAATTTTTACCTGTCTGCACAGAATGTTGTGCATCGCTGGCTGCTGCTTCGACCGTGAGTTTGGCTAGAAGGCGATTTAAGCTTTTGTTGAGTAGCCGCAGTTAACGTCTTCCAACAAACAATATCTGGAGAATCCTTTTATTATATATATGTTTATTTCTAAAAAATTTTATTTTACTTTATCCTTTAGTTTTTGTGTGCTCTTGGTGTTTTCAAGAAAAAAAATAATAAAAGGACTTTTCCCCGTTAACAATGCTTTGGAATTTGTTGTTGTCATTGTTTAGGTTCCACCGTTTTTAATTTTCATTTCACAATGCTTGAGTTATTTTTGTTATATCATATTTTGCTTTCAAAAGTGCCACTACAAAATATTTTTTGGTCGAGTAAAAGAGTCAAGGTTAATAAATGCAAAGCCATGAAATATAAACAAATAGTTTTTTAGGATTCTGGGTTATAAAGAGCTTAGTTAAAATAAGAGTAGGAGTAGGAGTAGGAATAGGAATAAGAGTAGGCGTAGGAGTAGAAGTAGGAGTAGGAGTAGGAGTAGGAGTAGGAGTAGGAGTAGGAGTAGGAGTAGGAGTAGGAGTAGGAGTAGGAGTAGGAGTAGGAGTAGGAGTAAGAGTAAGAGTAAGAGTAAGAGTAAGAGTAAGAGTAAGAGTAAGAGTAAGAGTAAGAGTAAGAGTAAGAGTAAGAGTAAGAGTAAGAGTAAGAGTAAGAGTAAGAGTAAGAGTAAGAGTAAGAGTAAGAGTAAGAGTAAGAGTAAGAGTAAGAGTAAGAGTAAGAGTAAGAGTAAGAGTAAGAGTAAGAGTAAGAGTAAGAGTAAGAGTAAGAGTAAGAGTAAGAGTAAGAGTAAGAGTAAGAGTAAGAGTAAGAGTAAGAGTAAGAGTAAGAGTAAGAGTAAGAGTAAGAGTAAGAGTAAGAGTAAGAGTAAGAGTAAGAGTAAGAGTAAGAGTAAGAGTAAGAGTAAGAGTAAGAGTAAGAGTAAGAGTAAGAGTAAGAGTAAGAGTAAGAGTAAGAGTAAGAGTAAGAGTAAGAGTAAGAGTAAGAGTAAGAGTAAGAGTAAGAGTAAGAGTAAGAGTAAGAGTAAGAGTAAGAGTAAGAGTAAGAGTAAGAGTAAGAGTAAGAGTAAGAGTAAGAGTAAGAGTAAGAGTAAGAGTAAGAGTAAGAGTAAGAGTAAGAGTAAGAGTAAGAGTAAGAGTAAGAGTAAGAGTAAGAGTAAGAGTAAGAGTAAGAGTAAGAGTAAGAGTAAGAGTAAGAGTAAGAGTAAGAGTAAGAGTAAGAGTAAGAGTAAGAGTAAGAGTAAGAGTAAGAGTAAGAGTAAGAGTAAGAGTAAGAGTAAGAGTAAGAGTAAGAGTAAGAGTAAGAGTAAGAGTAAGAGTAAGAGTAAGAGTAAGAGTAAGAGTAAGAGTAAGAGTAAGAGTAAGAGTAAGAGTAAGAGTAAGAGTAAGAGTAAGAGTAAGAGTAAGAGTAAGAGTAAGAGTAAGAGTAAGAGTAAGAGTAAGAGTAAGAGTAAGAGTAAGAGTAAGAGTAAGAGTAAGAGTAAGAGTAAGAGTAAGAGTAAGAGTAAGAGTAAGAGTAAGAGTAAGAGTAAGAGTAAGAGTAAGAGTAAGAGTAAGAGTAAGAGTTAGAGCAAGAGCAAGATCAAGAGCAAGAGTAAGAGCTAGAGTTAGAGTTACAGTTAGAGTTAGAGTTAGAGTTAGAGTTAGAGTAAAAGTAAAAGTAAGAGTAAGAGTAAGCGTAAGAGTAAAAGTAAGAGTAAGAGTCAGTGCAAGTGCAAGTGCAAGAGTGAGAGTAGGAGTGTGAGTGAGAGTAAGAGTAAGATTAAGACTAAAATAAGTTAAAAGATTATAAGCATTAGAGAGAGTTACACTACAAAAAAACCGAAATGCTTGCAAAAAGTTTTTGTTTTTTGATAATCAAAGTAATGATCTTACCCGGTTGTACTTTTTCTTCACAATTTCATTTTCCTTTTACTACTTCCGCGACGATATCACGCTGTTGTTTTAACTTCTGAAATGTTAAAGTTCATAATCAACATGCTTAAAATAATTCTTTGCTATTAAAGTAAAGACATCCGTAGCAGGAACCGTTGCAGAAACCTTTAAATGTCTTTTATTTTCATTAACGTGAACTTAAATGTTGATTATCTTACTTTTTCTTGCTTATTTTTTGTCTGCAACTTGCATAAAAGAAAAAGAAACGCTGCATTGGAATGCTTTTTTCTAGCAACTCGTATGGTTTTTCCTTCGGTGGTAGAGTGTGATTTTGTTGAGCTTGTGTATGTGTTTAGTTCTTTTCTCTTTGTTGCATATCTTTCCATGGCTTACAAAATCTGGTTTTTCCCACTAACATTTCCATATAAATTTGTGTAAGCTTATCAACTCCATTATAAGTCAACCGCATACATATGCACTCTGAAAATTGTACACTCTAGCACTCACACTAGCACCACTCATTGGCACACAAGAACGTTTACATTTTAATTTATAACCCTCGCCGTCTAGACATTTTAGCCAAATTTCACAACCATAAAAATAACAAAATTTTAACCAAAATCCTATAGAAAGTCTTAAAAACAACTGAGCAACATTCTTGTGCTCTAATACAGACATCTGCATATCTGTCTGTCATATCGACTTTTTGTATTCCTGTCTGTCTGTCTGTCTGTCTATCTGTGTGCCTGTTTGTTTACTCGTCTGTCTTTTCTGTTGCAAAATAACTCTCTTGCAGTTTGTTGTGTTGTATGACATTTTTAATTGTTGTTAAATAAGAAAGTGTTTCCATTGCAGTGCAATAAAATATAATTCAGGTGTGTGAGTGTGTGCATCTTACACATTTGACATAAATTGTTTTTAGCTTTTTGCTATTACATGACTATTTTCATGACAATTTTTTATAAATTAATTAGTTAATTAGTTAATTAGTTATAATTGTATCAAAATTAAAATTTTAAGACAAAGAAAATTAAAGCTTTGACATCAATGATCTTAAGCTATAATACCTACCTATATATGGGTCATTCTTTTGCAAATCGATTTTCTGCTTCTGTTCTGCCCTGTTCTGCTTCTCAATTGCCTACTGAGCTCAATGTAACACCTGTTGGCAAGAGTTATTCCTCGTTTGATCTCAATGCTGATGTCGTTGCTTGAGTTTATGCTGGATCCCAAATAAACGAAGTCCTTCACAACCTCAAAGGATGTATTGTTAACTGTAAAGTGGGTTCCAAGACGCTGGGACTGTTTCTTTGTTCACATCAAGTATTTTGTCTTATCTGCATTCACTGCCATACCCATTCGACTTGACTCTATTTCTAATCTGGAAAATGCTGCACTGACTTCGCGCGTATTATGGCCAATGATATCGATGTCATCAGCATACGCAAGCAGCATAACACTCTTGTAGAATATTGTGCCACTACGTCTCAGATCAGCAGCTCGGATGATCTTTTCCATCATTAGGTTGAAAAAGTCGCACGATAAGGAATCACCTTGTCTGAAACCTCGTTTGGTAACAAATGTTGGGGAGACGTCCTTCCCGATTTTAACTGCGCTGCTGGTGTTGCTCAGTGTTATCCTACAAAGTCGTATTAGTTTTCCAGGAATACCAAATTCAGACATGGAGGCGTATAGGTGCTTCCTTATTGGGCTGTTGAAGGCAGCTTTGTAGTCGACAAAAAGATGGTGGGTGTCTCTTGTTTTTCTTGGGTCTTCTCCAAGATTTGTTGTAGCGTGAAAATCTGGTCGATGGTGGACTTTCTGAAGCCACACTGATAAGGTCCAATCAGTTCGTTTACAATTGGCTTCAATCTTTCACATAAAACGCTCGACAGGACCTTATATGCGATGTTAAGAAGGCTTATCCCACGGTAATTGGCACAGATAGTGGGATCGCCTTTCTTGTGGATTGGGCAGAGCACACTGAGATTCCAATCGTTTGGAATGCATTGTGCCGACCATATTCTGCATAGAAGCTCGTGAATGCATTTAAATAGAGCTTCGCCTATGTTCTTAAACAGCTCAACAGGTAAGCCATCAGCTCCCGCGGCTTTGTTATTTTTAAGCCGAGCTATAGCTGTCAGAACTTCATCATAGTCGGGCAGCGGAACCTCGACGCTGTCATCCGCAATTGGGGTTTCCGGAATATCATCTCTATTGGCAGGATTGTTGTCAGCGTCGCCATTTAGAAGCTTAGAGAAGTGTTCCCTCCATAACGTCAGTGTACTCTGGACATCTGTCACTAGATTCCCGTTTTCATCCTCACTTCATTACTATTACTATTACGTATACACAGCTAGAAATGTTGTACTAAAATTAAAACTTTTCTGTAATACGTATAAGTCAACACCAGCTTTGGTTTCAAATATAATATTTCCAAAATACTAAAAAATGGTTTTAATACACATTTAGTTTGTAAACTCACTACTCTAAGCACCGGGTTATTGGCCTACACATATAAAGCGCGATAAACAAACATATGAACCAAGTCGCCTATTATTGAGTCGCAGCATTGCCAGGCTTACTTTTTACCGGTCTTAATTCAAATTTTATACCCAAATGTACTAGAATATTGTATTTACAAAAAAAAAAGTTATAGAGAATTGTATTTAAATTTAAACCAAAAAGGATAAAATTGAAACTAAAAAGCTAAAATTTAAACCAAAAAGCCAAAATGGATACTGTAGTATTGCTTTTGGATTAAATTGAAGTACAGAAGAGTTTTAATCATGTGTTAGTTTTTGCAAATTTTAAATTTTAAACCGCATGGTTTAAAAAAATGCAGTAATATTTTAGTGGAACTCTGAATATCGTCGCTGTGCCTACAAAAATGGTGATGTGATTTTTGTCAATTTTTTTATTGCATATTTTATTAACTTTCTCTATTTATTTTTATTCATGTATTTATTCGATTTATTCGATTATAATTATTAATTTATTCGATTGCTAAACCTTAAAAGTTTTTATAGAAAATTTACAATTTTAAAATAAGATATTTAATACAATTCAAAAATATAACGTGTAATTTTGATTGAAATCAAGTATTATTAACAAACTAAAAAGTTTTAATAAATTGCTTAAAGTATATAATTTTATAAAAGTATAAAAATAAAAAAAGTTCAGTCAAATCGATAAAATCAGACAGCTAGCAGGGTTGCGTTTTCAAGACAAACGAGGTTAAGTAAGCAATGTTATAAATATCGCGCTATCAAGACAAACAAGGTCAAGTTAGCAACAATTTTTGTATCCGGACATCGGTGGAGTCGTGTGACAAACAAGTTCTCATACCTAATAAAACACCACTCCAATAAGTAGATATATAATAGTATATATCGTTCTGTCTTCCTGAAGCCGGTGGTATCCTGGCTTGACAGGGTGGTTACTCGACAAATTAGGTCAACTTCACCAAACGAATTAATATAAAACAAAGAAAACCAGTTGCGAACGCAGGCATCAAGACAAACTAGGTCTTATCGGCTACTCATTTTAATATATTACAAATCGATCTAAAGCAGTGTTTCAAGAGGTAAAAAGACACCAAGACACCACGGCACCGTCGACAAATGTAGTCACATTCATCATGAAGATATAAGGCAATTGAAGATCCCAGGCTTAGATCCATTCAGATTATTTAGATGTTCATACACCAAAATTATCCATTTTAGGCTTAGGTCCATTTAGATTGTTATATTAATGTGTCTACAAACATCACCAGATGCATCAGATATATGTCTGAGAGAACTCAATCATAATCAACGACGGTACTGCATGTTATCTATAATTTTATGTTTGATTGAGTCCATGGATTCACTTAAGCATATTACATCAGATACGAAATTAAATTCACCGCATGTGCTTCTAAGAGGTTTATTTTGCAAATAATTAGTTCTACAAAAGTTCATGTAGAGCAATTCAAAAGATCTTCTAGGACGAAGACGAATATTAAAATATATTTTATTCAATAAATATGGACTGTTGACATATCCATGTAAAAGTTTTATAATCCAACAAGCATTTATCATAATTCTCCGATTTTTTAAAGAAGGAAGATTTAAGAGTTGTAACCGATATTCATAAGGTGGTAAGTGAAAATCAGTATTACAATAAAGATAGCTTAAGCAAAAAAAAAAAAGAAATTGTTTCTGCACTGATTCAATGTCCTCTATGTAACAACCGTATCGTGGGCACCAAACAACTGAAGCGTATTCTAAGATTGTCCGCACTAGGGAAGTGAATAAGGTTTTCGTTTTGAATGGATCATTAAACTCTTTTGCCCAACGTTTAATAAATCCTAAAGTACTATTTGCTCTATTTATTATTTTATTTACATGAATATTAAAGCGTAGTTTAGGATCCATTGTAACCCCAAGATCATTGAAAATATCTAAGGACTCCAATGGATAACCACAAATTTTGAAGGTACATTTAATTGGTGGTTTGCGCGAGAAAGACATATGCTTGCATTTCTTCATGTTGAGGTTCATATGGTTCGTTTTGCACCAGTTATGAAGATGATCAATGTCGGCTTGCAAAAATGCAGCGTCATTATCATTTTTAAAAGAAAGGAAGAGTTTGACGTCGTCAGCAAACATTAAGATGCTAGAATGCATTATGACAGATGACAAATCGTTTATAAAAAGTAGAAACAGAAGGGGCCCAAGATGACTTCCTTGAGGTACTCCTGAAGTAACAGGAAACTCATGTGGTTTCTTGAGCTTAAAAAAAACAGATAGTGTTCTATTGCTTAAGTAAGATTCAATCCACTTTACCAACGGTATAGGAAATCCAACAGGATGTAATTTTAAGATCAATAGTTTGTGATTTACAACGTCAAAAGCTTTGCTTAAATCCATGTAAATAACATCAGTCTGCATGCCTTTTCCAAAATTTTCTATAGTTTTTGATGTAAATTCGAGAAAGTTAGTAACAGTGGATTTTCCAGAAAGAAATCCATGTTGGAAAGGAGACATTAAAGATTTAACGCTATGCAATAGTCGTGATGTAACAATTGCCTCTAAAAGTTTAGGCAAAGCTCTTAATTTTGCGATGCCACGGTAGTTATCAATTAAAGACCTATTTCCGGATTTATGCAGCGAAATAATAAATGAATGCTTCCAGGCTGCAGGAAAATAACAGGATTTTAATGAAGTAAATAGTAAAGAGATTGGAGTTACTAATTCTTCACAGCAGTATTTTAATATACATGAAGGTATGTTATCAGGACCACTTTTATATGATGATTTGAATATTCAATCCCCAGACTGAATATTGAAGGGATAACCTAAATAATCATAGGACGATGATGAATAAGTCGTCTTGAAAAAGTCAGCGAAAAGATTGCAAATACTATTATCATTAACGGACTCAACCGAATTACACTTCATAAAAAAGGATAGGAATCAATCTTACGTTTTGTGTTAACAAAGTTCCAGATGGATTTAGCATCAGATTTGATGTTTAATTTCTTTTTGATTGTTTGATTTGATTGTTTGTTTAACTGTTGATAGCTCTATTTAATCGCGGTATATCATCCAAAATCGCATATGTTATGTGTTTTTTGATATCTTTTATAATATTTGGACTTTAAGCTCCTCATTTTTCTTAATTCATTTGTATACCATACTGGACCCGATGTCAAAAAGGCTTACCCTAGTGGAACGGCTTGAGCGTTCTATTATTTTATTTTATTTATTTATTGGCCAAACAAGGCAATGCAATTTACTTATTCTAACTTATTCTAACAGGTTTTGTTTACTTATACTAAGATTACTAAGTTTTTTGTTTTTCTTCTCCCCTTTCCTTGTTTTTATTTTATTTTTTATTTGGTGCTCTTAGTGGGCAAAAACCATGTCAAAAATAAGAGAAGAGTAGGAAAACAAGAGAGACTATATACACACTTAAGATACGATGTATATATATTATTCTTAAAGACTATAAGGACAAAAGGACTTAAGTGGGAGATTTAGAGAGGGATTAAACGCATGTACTGCATCATCAAGACTCTGAGAAGATAAACTTTTTGTATTAATATTTAGAATAGAATTCCAGTTTATATTGGACAAGTTATTTTTCAAAAGCACGTAGCTTGCTTTTTTAAAGTTAAACTCAATAGGCGGTTGAGAATCATAGTACTGCACAGATGGTTTTGGAAAATTTAAAATAATTTCAAATGTTGGATGATGGGAATCTTTGGGAGTAAACAATGGATCGGATTTAGACACAGAAGCGATATTGCTTTCATCAAAAAACACCAGATCAAGCAAACGATTATTTTTGTTAAAGATGCAGTTAAGTTGGATCGCCCATATTTTTGCATTTGCTGTTTTTTTAGATTTGTATTGGTACAGAAGTGATCAAAAGAGCTATATGCTCGCAGAACTCGTCTGAAAATGTAGTTTTTTGCTCTCCTGAAAAGTTGCCGTAAAACACATAACAATTTTTGTAGGCGCAACAACGATATGTACCTTTTATCTATTGTGATTCTTAAAACTGAACTGTTTTTATAGAAGCGCATTTAAACTTGTATTGGATAAGATCACTTCACTGATGCGAGATAATTAAAGCAGTTGCTTGGAAACAATTAGGCAATTAAGTATCAACTCTTTAATCCAATTCTTTGTTCGACCTACTTGACCCATAACTGAATTCTGGAATCGATTAACTTGTTGCAAAATTATTAAATTCGACTTTGTGATTACATCACCGTAATAAATTTTTATTTTACTTACAAAAGAAACGGGTAAACCTGAAATTATTTTTGCGGTACCGTTGTAAAGTGTAAACTATTTCAAAACTTATGACATAATTTCTTTTTTAGCTAAAATGTAAAACTTAAAGACCAATTTTCTATATCTGTTTAAAACATAATTTGCTTCTACTGAAACATCAGTTTTTCATCTTAGGTTACCCTAACATAGTGGTATGGCAAAAGTATGGCCTAGTTTTTCAACTTTGCCTCTATCTTTGCATGAGCACTATCAAACTAATATGATGTACATATATAGAAAATTTTGCATTCAAATGTATCTTTGTAGATAGAAATATGATAAAACCCAAGATATAAAGTACTAATTTCAATTGCAATTTTTGCAACTGGGGTCAGTGATGAGTTTAGCATAAAAAAATCTTCGTCAAAATGTAGATACACATTATTGAATATAAGCCCTCGATGCTTACTTAGTTTTCTAAATTTGGAATCTTAAATATTTTTTACTCTTGTCTGCACCTACGAAACTGTGCGCAGTTTGCTCGTCTAAGCATTGATCGGTTCAGCTCTAAAGAGCTCAGCTTTTATAATTTGATAAAGTAATAAATGTAAAAAATGCATGTACTCTTTGACTTAAAACTTGTCTTTTATATGCTTGTTTTTATCATTTTAATTAAAAGAATTCGCCTTATACTCGAAAAATATATAAAAGTCATTTTCCAAAGCTGTCATGATGAGTTCATACATCGTATATCACTCATATGCTGTTATGTCCTTTACTCGCAGCAACGTCATCATCAATGCCATTGTCATCATCATCACGACCATCATCATTAACATCATAGTTTCTTACTGCAACACTTTTTATTAAATTCCACAATTTTTTGTGAAAGGAATTGCCGCAATTACAATTCCTTTGAGTCAAACCAACGTCAACTTGAGTAAAAATCCTTGCCGTTGTTGGAGTCCTTAAATTGTTTGCCAACTTTTTTATTATTTATTTGCTTTTTTGTTTGTTTTAATTCTCTTTAGTTTGCAGTGTTGCCAGGTGTCTTTCACCATTTATCCCTAGATTGGATATCAAATCACCGTAAAATTCCTCTTAAAATTTTTTTCGAAAAACATACAAAAAATTCATAGGAACCAACTGAAAATTAGTGCAACTGCAATGAAAGCCTATGTATTTAAAGAGCTGAGCTGTTCAAAGTCTTTAACAAGGGCAAAAAGTTGCTTTATAATTCTCAATAGTCTAATGCGAAATTGACCTTTAATGAAGTGTTACTTTTGAAAGGAGGCTCCGTCTCCCACTTTTTGATATATTTTTGGTCATATCTTTTTTGTCTACTGTCTTCCCCATACTTGCTTTGTTTTTAGTTTTTACACGGAATCATTCAATTGAGAGAAAAGCGCGAAGAAAGTTTGAAGTGAAGTGGGAAATGATTGGTAATTTATTTGAAGTGCTGCGAATTCAGCTGTTTTTATAAAGTGTTGCTGAAAAATTTAACTTTAATTTATGCACTTTAGACATTTTAAATAATTTATTGGTTAATTTGAACTGGAGTGAAATATTTTTTGGTAATAATGCTGAGGCAAATCTTAATTTTCTTAAAACTAATGTTTTATATATATGCGATTCTTGTATTCCGCGCGTACCTAAAATCATGCATAAGCTACCATTCATTATTCAATCTTAAGGGTCTTAAGAAACTAAAAAATCAGCGTAATAAGTTCTTAAAGCTCTTTATGTCAAGTAAAGTATTTGCACCATGTGCGTGAATTTAATTTTCTCAAAGTTCTTGTACAAATAATGTATTTTGAGATTTGAATCAAACATAAAATCTAATCCTAAATCTTTTTGGTACTTTATCCAGTCTAAGAAGGGAGCCTAACAATGTTTTCAATCTTTTGTAATGATAAGTTCTTAGTTAATATTGCTGACACTGTTAATATTTTTGCTGACTTTTTCAAGTCCAACTTTGTTATTGACAACGATTTTTCTGTTAGTAATGTTGAAAACTCTGTCGATGTCTTTACTGATATTGGTTCTTTTTCTCTGTTTGACAGAGTTTCGCATAATTTGTTACATCGAAAACTCTTTAAAATGTGATTTCATACAAATTTTTGGTATTGTATAAAATCATATCTGTCGAATAGGATATGTTTTGTCTGCATAAATAATGTTAAGTCTTATGTGTTTGTTGCGGCCTCAGGTGTTCACCAAGGGAGCATCCTTGGACCCCTGTTTTTTATTCTATTCATAAATAATCTTGCTAAATGTATAAGGAAATCTCGCTTTTTACAATATGCGGATAACCTAAAACTTTTTAAAAGGCATATCATTTCCGCGGATGTAATAATTTGCAATCTGATATACCTAGAGTTCTGTCTTGGAGCGTGTCTAACGGCCTTCATTTGAATTTTTCTAAATGTTTTCATCTCGCCATCTCCAAACTTTCTCGAATTACATTGTGTAATTCATAGTTTCTGTCTGACTCTAAAATTAATACTGTATCTGCTAGGGAAGTCAATACCAGGATCCCGGACGATTTAAGCTTCCTTAAATCCCGGGATGATCCCGGGATTTTTAAACAAAAAATTTCTATTACAAATATTTATGTAAATGCAAACATTTAATTTTAAGTTGATATGAATATTGAATTAGGAAAACCTTTTGTTGAGGCTGAAAAAGATTGTAAGGACGATGAGTGTAAATCACTGGAGCAAAGACTTTGCATAGTTTTAGAAGAATTGCAACATCGGGAAGTAAGCTATGTATTTCAAAATTGTCAGATATTCTGACTTAGGAAATAATTTTGTTTTGTGGTGAAGGCAATCGGGATCGAAACGTACAAATTGCTTACGATTATCGTACAACTATTTCTACAACTAGCATAGAATCAGAACGGTGCTTCCCATCAGCGAGTTATATTTGTAATTATATCCGAACAAAATACTCCAATAAAAAATAAAACGGGTTGATCAGCTTAATGATTACTTTAAAAATAATTAAGTCAAAAAATTTAATTTTGAAAAGTCTTTTCCAACCTTAATTTGCCTTAAACACAAAAATCATGAAGACGATGTACAAAAAAAAATGTAAAATTTATGTATTAATACATACCTTAAACTACTGTTCTGTATTTTATTTTTTTATTATTTTTTGTTCTTTAACCCTTTCAATTTTTAGGCTAAACTAAGAACAAAATTATTTTTTGAGGTAATATTCCTATCATTTAGGTCCTTCAAAGATGAAAAAAACATAACTTTGATTTTAACCTGCGCTACTAACGTTTTGCAAACTTGTACAAAGAAAAAAAACTTGTTCGGCACAGTCTTTTTTTAATTCCTTAAAGGATTTGCAACCCTTTAGATCTTTGTTTCTTAAACTTTTAATATTCTTATCATTGAAGCCGAAAAGGATAAAAAACATACATTAGATTTTTTGACCGGTTCATCTTTTCTTATAAAATAGGCCGAAAAATTTTTCTTTTGCTTTTCTTCGGCTCAAAATCGAAAATCATACTGACTTTTATGTCAAATATCTCTCTATATTTATTTTTATCATGTTGGTTCATCTTTTTTTCCAAAAAATTTGATTTAAACAAAAACTTTGCAAAATAAATACATATAAAAATGACTTCCAAGTGTCCAAAATGTTGGGCAAATCCACTGAAAGAGTTAAAATAATACAATTTGCTAGTCACTTATATAATTTAAGTTTTGTGTGTTTATTAGTAATAAGGGTATTCACAATTGTGTGGTATAGTTGTGTTGTTTTTTTTTTTAAAATCACAAATAAGAGCAACCTTTAAAATAGAATTTGTGGTTGCGAACCTCCCACTATAGCTTTTTGTTACTTTGCAAATAAATTAAATATCTAATTTGATATATTCTATTAATATAAGGCATAAAAAGTTTAACTTGCATTTTGAGCTTCTTCCATTTTTGCAATTAGAAAATAACTGGCAACCGATCAGTTGTCTATGGATCCTTAAAAATCACGTTCGTTTAACATATCATTGGGCTACTTAAAATAACCACACTTTTGGTTTTTAGAGATTTCATGTAAAACAACAAAAAATATAAAAACCGCTCGGTAAAGTGTGGTATCAATACCACGGGGTTTTTTTAACTATACTGAAAACAACGCAATTGCGAATACCCTTAATGTGTTTCGTTTTGGTTTTGTTATGAATTAATTTACATTTTTAAGTTTCAAGTAATACATAACAAAATATTGTAATAAAAACGTTCTAAATTATTTACTTCTTAAAATTTTCAATCCCGAACTAATCCCTTGATTGAGATTTTCAATCCCAATAATCCTGGTATCGATAAAAGTTTCCGGGATTCGACTCCCTAGTATCTACCTACCGGGACTTGAGAGTTGAGAGAAAAATTTACATTTTTTCATCATCTCAACTTTTTAATTTCAAAAGCCTACTCTGTACTTGCTTTTATTCGAAGAAATAGCTCCGAGTTTTCGGATCCACACACTTTGAAAACGTTACTTAATGCATGAGGTCGAAAATGGAGTATGTATGCTGCTATTGTTTGGAGTCCTTTCTATGCCTCAAATTCTCTATGACTGGAAAGTGTTAAAAAAAGCTTTACCAGGTACGCCTTGCGGTCGTTTAACTTTCAGGACCCGTTAACATCCTACAATGCCCGGTTAACGCTTTTGGGATTGAAATCAATTGATTCAAGACGTAAAAAAGTTTCATTAATTTTAACTCATGATATTATCTCTGGTTCAATTGACTGTCCATCACTGCTTGAGCTTATAAATTTTAATATTCCTTCATGACATTTAAGAAAATTTAATTTGTTTTATATAATTTTATAGTTTTATTTAATTTTATAATTTGTAATGTAAGTTTTAACTTAAATTATTTAATTATGAATTACTTAATATAATTAAGTCTGTAAGGAAATTCAAAAATTTCAAAGACTTGAAATAAACTAAACTAAACTAAATACCCAAGAAGCAAAATATCTTCTTTTCTTAAATTTTTAGCATAATTTGAAGGAAAAGTAAGAAAACTTTATTTCCAAAAGTCAATTTTTTAAATGCCCCTAAAAACTCCCTAAAGAACGTTAAATCTCCCTGAAGATCCATTACACCCAAAATCCCTCAACACAGAAGATAAAAAAACCCCTAAATTTAGGGGGAAACCACCTAACCTGGCAACACTGTTAGCCTGTATCTTTTAAATGGCATCTTTTAAATGATGCTGCTGTTGTTTTGATTGTTTTTTCCGCTGTTGTTATTGTTGCTGTGGTTTAAGCTGTTGTTGTTGCTGCTGGCCGTTGTTGGTGTTGCCATCTGCTGATGATAATGGTGATGATGATGTTGTTGCCATTGCTGTCTGACTGTGTGCTGCCTTCACGCATGCATGCCAGCTGCTCATCAGGTGAATATTTTTAATGATGTCGTAATTAAATGACTTGAAAATATTTATTTTTCTTGGTCTGACTGAAAAATATCCTGCGCCAAAAATGGATGTTGAGTTTTCGCTTTTCCATTTATTTTTTTGGCGTTTTAATTAAAAAGGGAATGCCAGTGAGAAACAAAGTACATACAATTTTTATTTATATCCCGGTTTTGTTTTGTTGACTTTGCTCATGTTTTAATTACTTCATAATGTGTTGTGCTTTTGTCGCGTAACTCCAATCGAATTTTTACTGTAACTGTATTAAATTGTGCAGAAAATTTGTCATGAATAATCAAAATAAACAAAATGAAAGTCCAACATTTGGTCGACTTCATTCATGGTATTTCGTAGAAGTGGTTCGTTCTGTTCGACCAATTTAATTTATGAGAAAACTTTTAAATTTTTACTTGCAGATTTTATTGTTTAATGCTTTTGGCCGGAAGTGTTTCTTTTTTTTTTGTTATTGTAGCTACAATTGTTGTGTTCAAAGATTTTTCTAAAGCGTGAAATTGAGAATATTTATATTGCGCAATATTGTAACTTATTGTGGCAATTAACTGCGCAATAATTGCATTGTCAAAATAAATAATAAAAGCCAAAAAGTTAAAAAAACGGTATAGCAACGGAGAAGAAAATAAAAATGATCAGCATAAAACTTACCGAAGCTTAGTAAAAGCGCACGAAGGAAAGCCAGCAGACTGACTTTGAAAAAAGTTTTAAAAAGTTATGACAGTTATAAAAAAAATAGAAAACTTGTAACATAAAAAGTTTGGATAAATTATGAGAACTTGAAATAAAGTGTTGGCCAATTATATAACTAAGATATTTCTTAATCTTTAAGATCACTTTGTTGCCTAAATATATTTTTCCTAAAATTGAGGCCACTTTGTTAATTGAGCATGTGTATTTGTGGATCACTGAAATTTAAAAGTAATAGCTTAGTTCGCGGGTCGTTTAATAAAACAATGGATACAAGGAATCTCTTAATGCAGTGCCTGAATAAACAACCAACTAAATTTACAAATTTATTGAATTAATAATGAGAAACAGCTGTTCCAGAGCAACTTTGCTGTTGTTGTTGTTGACCCTGCAATTAGCAGCTATTGAATTTGAACTTAAAACCGAATTTACTTACAAACGTTTGAAGCATGAAAGCCTTTTGTGCGCTTATAAGTGCATCCAAAAACAAATTGGCGTCCCTAAAAGAGCGTTCCCGTTCAATCCCGTGATCCCGGAATTAATACGATCTAAGACCCTTTAAATCCCTGGATTTTGTTTCCTAAATCCCGGGATTTTCAAATAAAAAAATCTATTACAAATATTCATGTAAATGCAACCATTTCAATTTAGGTTGATATGAATATAGAATTAGAAAAACCTTTTATTGAGACTGAAAAAGATTGTTAGGACGATGAGTGTACACCACTGGAGCAAAGTTTAAAAAGAATTTACAATATCGGGAAGTCAGATATGTACTTTAAACTTGTCAGATATTCTGACTATGGAAATAATTTTGTTTTGTGGTGAAGGCAATCGTGATAGAAATGTACAAATTGGTTACGACTATCGTACAACTATTTCTCCAACTAGCATTGAATCAGAATGGTGCTTCTCATCAGAGATAAAGAGATAGGAAACTTAAATTTTGTGACGTCAAAACATATGTTTTTTCCATTTTTATGTATTTTGGTGAAACTCATTTATTGTGTACGTGAGTTCACCTCAGATCAGTGTTGCCGCGACGATTCTAAAAAAAGTATCCATGAAAAGGTCACAAATGTATCCACTTCAGAAAAAAGTATCCACATACTACAGTACTGAAACCCAATTTTTTAAGCTTTAATAACAATTCTATTTATCTAATTTGAAGCCTAACAAATAGTTTTGTTAAAATGTAATAGTGAGAAACAAAGCATATACATATATAAAATAAAAAATAATAATATTAAGACTTAGTGCTTGAATATTTTAAATATTTTTAGGATTTATTTTTTTAAAAGTTAAAATAATGAACAACGATATTTAAACTTTAAAGGTATATTGAAACACTCATAAAAATGTTTCAATTATGTTCAAAAAGGTGCTCAATTAGAGCCTTTCAAATAAAGATCTTCGTCACTGTTGTTGATATTTACTCTTCTAGTAATAGAGTTCAGCTATGCCGGGACTAGAAAAAAACACTGAAAATTGACAGTATGACGCGCTTTTAATATTTAAGTTCTAAAAACAGGGTTTCTTACTGGTTATTCAGTGTAAAATATACGATTTTTTAAATTTTGATAGCGAAAGCCACTGATGTGAATAACATATGAAAATTTCACATGATTCGGCTGGATAGCTTTTGTTTTCGATACAACACATTGCCGAAAAAAGTAGTTTTGAAATAAATGAGTGTAAAGAGTATGTATATTTCTGCTGTGCGCTCGACACCTACTAAAACGGATGTAGTAGCGGAGATAACGTCAGTACTCTTACACAACTTTTACGGTGAATTCTCAAAAACTATACTTTTGAAAGATGAAGAAGAAAAAGAAGATAACAATTTTAGACTACCGGCGACTGGCTTAACAAGGAACATATGTACATTTCAGTACTTCAGTCTGTTATATTTTGTGTTATTTTTATATTTTTTATAAATTATGTTTATTACATGAATTCAATCGCGTCGGAAGCGAATTTCATCTGGGGGGGCAGTACAAATGGTGGTGCAAAAAAAGTTCACCAAAATTTCTTCACATGAAACATGAAGAAGAGAGAAAGAAGAGGAAAATATATAATACAAAAATATTATCGTTGTAAAAAAACTGATATTTTGAATAACTTTTCCTTTTAAATTGTTTATCTATCTAAAAAAGTGGGGGGGCAACTGCCCACCTTGCCCCCCCGCTTCCGACGCCAATGCATGAATTTTAAAGGTTTGATATTTATACAAAAAACTATATACAAAACATAGCTGTTAAATTGCGATTACGATTAATAAACAATTAGATTATATTATTATACTTTAAAAATAATTATAATCATATAATCCTTAAGGGAGATGTGTTTGATAAGCAATTGATTTAGATTAAAAGTAATCAAAAAATAATTACGACTACTTGGAATAAGGAAAATAATCAAAAATAATAAAAAGTAATCAAGAAAAAATAATCCAACTACTTATAGATATTATTTTTGATTCTGTTTGAGGTCGACTCGCATCGTTTCAACGGTGAGGTTGTGAAGTGCAACCAGTAATTTTTAACTGAAATCGCTCATACGCTGATACGGCTTTTTCAATTAACACAGTTAAACGAATAACAGTTACACAAAAACTTAATAAGTTTTATTAACAAATATGTTGGGATCTATAGTATGAATTTTGGGTTCATGGTTCCTTCTCTGCTACCGCTGCTAATGCTATACATGGCTTGTATAGAACTGTTTTATAAAAAGAGGAATACTTGACGACATCCTAAACGAGTTGAAGCGAACTGTACCTAGCCGCTGCAATTGAATTCAACTGAACGGCTGAATTTTATTAGTGATTATCGTTACCATAACAATAATGATTTAATATATTATATTTTTAGTGATTGCGTATTTTTATAATTCTATATGTGAACGTAAAATCTGCATTTGATGTAATTCATCAAATGTTTAGTATTTTTAGTGCTTGTATATGTCTCGCCGTATACAAGCTGTCGTTGTCTCTTTCACACATATGCTTTTAGGATAATCGTCAAAAGCAAATGTTAAAATACTCCTTGAGCAGGAGTAAATTATTCTGTAATAATATTATAGCCAAGTGGCTTTTGATTATTAATTTAGTTAATAGTGTAACAGACCAGGCAGGCCATACATTACAGCATTAGCGGCTGTAACAAATAAGAAATTGTTTATATATATATATTTTGTAATATCGATTAATTAAAAACTCAATAAAGTACTACTACTACTTTGATTCTGTTTGATTATTTAAGAATTTTATTTTAAAGTACGGAATATTTTGTAAAATTTAATTTATAAAGAAATAGATATGTAAATAATCATTAAAAAAGTTTTTAAAAAACAAGAAAGAAGAAAAAAGTGATCGATAAAACTAACGGAGCAAATGTTGTAATGCGTTTTTTCGTTCTTGTTTTTTGACAATCTTTGTTTAACAATTTCTATGTTAATTTATCAAAAAATACAACAACAATTTTAGTATTTTAGACTGAAATTTTTTAAATAATCAAAAAGAATCAAACATAATTTCTAAAAGTAGTCTGATTATTTTTCTTGATTACTTTTAATTATTTTTAATTATTTTCGTCATCTGAAAAAATCGTAATTATTTTATGAATGTTATTATATTACAATTACAAACAGAAAATAATTGTACTGAATCAAAATTTCACATTTCTAAAAAATAATCGAATTGCTAATGAATACGATTAATAATACGTATTTAACAGCTATGATACAAAATAATATATAAATACATAAAAAAGTAATTTAATAGCTTATTCAGTTAAGTGTAATATAAATAAAATGGGTTGCTATTGCCCTATATTTAAATTAAATTTAAAAGTTAAAAATTATTCGTTTTTAAGTATTTTGCAAAACAATATACCTTTACCTATTCCCAAAAAAAAATCGACTAGTCTTATCGTTTATAGTAAGTTTTAAATTAGAAAAAAATCATTCAGCAGCAGCTGAGCTATGAGGCAGACTTATTATATTTATCACAAAATTTTAAAGTTCTTTGTTAAGAGGTTTCGTTAATGCATTTTTTGATAAAAAAAGTAATGTTCAAAAATGTCTCAATGTCATAATTTTTCTTAAAGTTTTTGTCGAATTTAAGGAAATGCCTCCTTTTTTATATTTTTGCAAATAAAAACATATGTTCATATAAAAATTATTTATTAAAAAAGTATTTTAACTTAAACTGAGGCTTAAAAAAGTATCCATGCATTTTTCCAAGCGGCAACACTGCTTGAACAGATTCCTATGGTGTAATTATTCTAAGGTAATTTCACCATGATTTTTCAGGGATGTTTTCCATTGCTTTTCCGACGTCTTTTGTGGTATACCTTTCGTTAACCATTTTCTTGTAATAATATGCTGTTTTACAGTTATCGGACCTCAAACGTAACTGGTGAATTTCTTCAATCTACCAGAAGTCAGGGTTGTTTTCCGTTGATTTTACGACATAGTATAAGTGTTTTGTGCTAGTATTGGAGCCAATTTAACGTAAAATTGAACATAATGCTATCCCTCTCCAACGGAGTTTCCCATCTCTTTATCTCTGCTTCTCATCACAAAATTCTCTTAAAAAAAGACGCTTATTACTTTAAAAATAATTAAAACAAAAGAATTTATTTTGAAAAGTCTTTTTAAACCTTATTTTACCTTAAACACAAAAAAAAACATGAAGACGGTGTCTGAAAAAAAAATGTTTTACATTTATATAATAATGCCTTAAACTGTTCTGTATTATATCTTTATATATAAAATTCTTCTGTACGTGGATTTGTCACTGAATTCCTTCTAAATGCCTGGACCGATTTTAATGAAATTTGATGTGTGTGTGCGGTGGATCTGTAGATGGTTTAGGTCTAAAGTTTGACCCTAAGTGACCTAAAAGTGGCACTGTTGTTGCTGTGGCAGTGGTTTAAAGCAGGGATCGCCAAGAAATTTTTTTGGAGAGTGCATCAACAATTACAACAAATCATTGGCTACGTTGTTCAATAAAGAATTATTAACATGAAAACAACACATAAAAGCAACAACAGGCATGGCGGTAGCGACGAAACACTACGCAAAATTACCAACAAGAAACCTTCAGTATAGCAACAATTTTGCGCGGTCGCATGCACTGCTTTTACCAGCAAGTAAAAGAACACCAACAACAAGCACGCGCTGTATTTACCAACAACGACAAGAAAAAAACAAAAACACACACGCGCTGTATTGTTGCGGTGCAGCTGCGCCTGTGAACGATTCCGCGAATTACAAAAATCATGAAAATCTTGAAGTTGTTGTATAATAGTGGAAAGAGTTAGGCGCTGACGACCGCTGGTTTAAAGGGTATTTGAGAGTATAAGTCAGAAGCGAGTTGAGAAATTGTTATGTTTCTTTCACTACACCTTTACTTTTTATGCAAATAAAATTATAAAATAAATAAAAATAAACCAAAAAAAATTTTGAATTTAGAATTAAGCCTAATTATTACGCCTTAATTATTAAGCCAGCCTATAAGCAAAATTAAATAAGCCTATCATGAAGGCTGATTGTGGCGGCCATAGCCTAGTGGGTAGAGTGCGTGGCCATTAAGCTTAAGAACCGCGGTTGCCCGGGTTCAATTCCAGCTCAGACAGAAAGTTTTTTCAATTGAATTAATTTTTTGTTCGGTCGTCACCTCTCTGCAGATAGTGGCAAATAGGGTTGCCAGGTTTTTTTTTTAAAAATCGGGATTTTACAAAAAATAAATCAGGACAAGAAAAAAAAGTCGGGAAAAAGATATATGCATGTCGATATATGCTCGTTTTTTTTTTAATAACGTCACAACTCAAAAAATGCAATATCTTGGTTAAGTACATAGAAATACTTGTCACGCATCAATTTAAATTGTGTAAACGATAACGATATCTTATTTACTTTTCGCGATAGAGGAAAATGTGTCGCTCAATAGTTCAGTACCCCAGCAAAATTTTTGATGCAAATGTGACATGCATTCTTACGGACACTGCTTCCAGAAGACATTCTATACATCAAACTGTTCTTCTTTTTAGCCTTATAATGAAGTTCTTTCAAGTGGCATTTTTATAAAATCCTTCTGGAAGACATTCAAATGGCATTTCAATTCAATTAAAGTACAAAAATTATATATAATTATAATATTTGTTTTAGATATTTTCCGTGGGATTTTTTAAAGCCCCAATGAAACCCAACAACTTACTACTTACAACACCAAAATGCTTTAATAATCGGGAAAAAGTATATTTTACGTGTAATTTTTTTAAACCCCCACAAAACCCAAACAATTTTCATTTCCAACACCAAAATCACTAGTCTAGAATGTTGAGAAAAGGGATATTTTCCCAGAGATTTTTTAACCCCCAAACCACAAAAACCATGGCAGAATAACCAGGTAGATGCAATTCGAAGATCAAAAAATGAGAAAGCAAAACATTGGCGTAACTATAATGTCACTATTGACACTTAATGTTTATTCTTTCAGCCATAGGGATGTATAATTTACTTGTAACCGTATAAATCAATTGAGTACCCAGATTTTATGTATGAACATGTAAAAAACTAAACAAAAATCTTAAAAATTCACATAAAATGAGCCGTGTTTTGAGATATGATACAGAATTAATTGTAGTTTGACCTTAAATGAAGCAAATGAAAGTTTAGTTTTAAAATAATTCCCATTCGACTACTTATTTCGATTGTGTAGTAACCAATTTATTTGTGTAGCTATGTACGGCTGATTTAAACTATCAAAATATATTTTGACAAGTGAAACTGCTGTTAGAAAACATACAATTTATTTAATGAAATCGACGATTGTTTGCTAATTTTATCGTGCTGGAACGGAAGCTAACCACTAATGAACTGTTTTCGAATTATCGCGACGGGAAGAAGTTATAGGCAGTCCAGAAAATCCATTGTCAAAACTGAATAAATAAGTAAGTAAAAATTGATAGCATTTTCAAAACAGCTCATTTTTACGTTATAATTACGCTTTTGTTATTGTTTTGTTGTCGGAGAGAGCGTCTTTCTAGTGCATCTACCTGGTTTTTCTGCCATGCACAAAAACCATTTCAGTCCATTTAATGCCTTCTTAAAGTTCTCCTGAAAAACACCTATTAGAATCCTTTGATTGAAGGGCTGAAAGAAATCTTCCATTGAAAAAAGTCCTAGAAGCACTTCTAGAGAAGACTAAGGAAAGCATTCCTCCCAATGACATGCATATGTTAAAAGAATGCCTTCTGTGTATGAAAGTGGAAGGGATGGAATTCAAGGATGGTCTTTCCCTTCCTCTTTAGCTTCTTTTCGAAGCACTTTTTAGCTGGGACGCTGAGAATAAAAAAAACCTAAAATACGTTAACTGAAAATCGATTTCTTTGAGTAAAGTTCTTTGAAGAAAAAGGGCGATATGTAGCTTTAAAAAATATATTTTATTACCCAAGGAAATAAAACCACACCAAACAGTGCGTTTTTCAAGTTTTATTGGGAGCTCTTGAACTGCCGCTGGCTTCTCTTTAAATGGACAAGCACAAACTGTAAGTGAATAAAAATATCTGTTTATATTTAGTGATGTAGAAATAAAAAAATAGAAAATATTTTTAAAAAGTAAAAGCCCTAAAAAATTAAATTGTGGAAAATCGGGACATTTGGCGTCTCGCTTAAGGTCTTCGCAGGACGCACATTTTTAGGCTGAAAATCGGGACAACCCGTGTGGAAATCGTGACCTGGCAGCCCTAATGGCGAACCTTAAGAGAGTAAAAATTGCCATGTAGAGCTTCTTGAGAACATAAGCCGTTCGGAGTCGGCATTAAACACGTACAGTCATGTGAAAATAAACAGGGACACCTGTATTTTTATATTTAAAGCTGCATGAATTACATACAAGGTGCAACAGATATAGCATTAATTCCCTGAACCTGGTGGTTCCTCCTGATAAGGCGAGTATAAAACTTTATGGAGCTTCCTCCCACATTGTAAAACTTTCAAGATACAGGGTGTTTTACGGTTTTGGTACGTGTTTAGTATTATTGATCTTGAATCTAAACTACTCACCATAAAATAAAAAATAATATTTTGTATTTTAAAAAATATCAACTTTTTCACGTGTCATGTGCTGAAGCGGAGCTAAAATTTTGAGATTATTCAACGAAATATCAACAAATTTTGTATCTTTTGTTTTCGCGGAGCTGTAATCGTCCAAATTTAAAATGTCTTTTTTTCATGTAAAAATACACTTAATCAACAGTATTTTTTTAAATTCCAACTTTGGACAATAACAGCTTCGCTAAAACAAAAGATAGAATATTTGTTGATATTTCGTTGGATAATCTCAAAATTTTTGCTCCGCTACAGCACATGACACGAAAGTGATTGATACACTGATGAAAAAGTTGATATTTTTTCTGAAATACAAAATATAATTTTTTATTTTATGGTAAGAAGTTTAGGTTCTAGATCAATAATACTAAACACGTACCAAAACCGTAAAACACCCTGTATCTTGGAAGTTTTACAATGTGGGAGGAAACTCCATAAAGTTTTATACTCTCCTTATCACGAGGAACCACCACCCGAAGGAATAAATCCTATATCTGGGGCACCTTGTATATAATTCATGCAGCTTCAAATATAAAAATATAGGTGTCCCTATTTATTTTCACATGACTGTAGGTCCAGTTCTCGGTCATTTGTGATCAAACATTTAAAAACACGCACAACACAATTGATCAATAGAAGCTAGGTCAAAGTCCTTTCAAGGGCTGAAATGGCCAGTTTATTATATTATTATTATTATCATGCTTGATTTTTCGATCGTATAGAAGGTTTGTAAATTTTTACGATAGAAACTTTCAATCAACTCTACATTTATGCATACCATATGAAAGAACTTTAAAGAAGCCATTTTTGGTTTTAAATTTTTTTTTTCAACAAATATTTTTATCAAAGTTTTTTGCAAAATAAAGAAATTGGTTAAAGTTTTTTTGAAAAATTATAAAAATTACAAGGGAAACCAAAATGAATTTCAAACAAACAAAAAGTGCATGCAATCCTTTGTAACATAACCGACTTATTTACTGTCAAAGATAGCATTTTCATTTTTGATTGATTTTTTTTTATATCACCAAAAAATAGAATTAGTACTAAAAACTTTTTGTGTGCTTCAGGTACGAAAGTTTTTGTAGTGGCAATTTCTTGGAAATTTTAAGAAACTTGCATGTTCCTATAGAAAGCGAAATTTTTCTAGTAAAAGACATCTAAACGAGAATGTTACTTACCACAAAGGTATGCAATAACCAAATTGCAATAATATAACTTTGAAAATTCTTGCATGGTAGATTACTTACCTCAAGCATTTTAGGTGTTTGATGAATCTGAAGACCTTACTATGTTTGGCGATGACAAAAAAGAGGTCAAAAATTTGGGTTAAAGATATATAACTTTTCGTTTAACACCGGGTATATCAGCTAGTTAATTTTATATTTTTTGTTCTTTAAATTAATACAATTTGCTAGTAAGTAATATAATATAAGTTTTTTTGTGTACATTAACAATAAGGTATCCACAATTGTGTGGTATCGTGGTATTGTAGTTTTTTTTTGCCATAGTTGAAAACCACAATTATGAGCACCCTTTAAAATAGAATTTGTAGTTGGAAACAGAGTTTAGTTACTATGCAAATAAATTAACTATCCAATTTGATAAAGTTGATGAATAATATATGGCATAAAAATGTTTAACTTGGATTTGAGCTTCTTCCATCATTGCAATTAGAAAATAACTGGCAACCGATCAGCTGTTTATGGAACTTTAAAAACCACGTTCTTTAAACATATCAGTGGGATATTTAAAATGACCAAACTTTACTTTTTAGAGATTTCATATAAAAGAACAAAAAATATAAAAGCCGCTCGGTAAAGTGTGGTATCAATACCGCGCTGTTTTTTAACTACACTGAAAACAACGCAATTGTGAATGCCCTTAATTTGTTGTGTTTTGTTTTGTTTTTGTTACTTTATAAATGAATTAATTTACATGTTTTAGTTTTAAGTAATAAATAATAAAAATTGTATTAATAACGTTTTGAATAATTTACATTTTAAAGTTTTCAATCCCGAACTAATTCCGGGATCCCGAAATCGAGAAAAGCTTCCAGGATTGGACTCCCTAGTGAGTACATTTTTGCCTATATTTCCAGTAAACAGAGCTATAAAATCGGCATTCACATTCAGAATTTTAAGAATAACGCCATAAGAATGCATTCAATGAATGCACAATTAATTTATAAATAAAATTTTATATTCACTTTCATTTTTAAAAAAAATGTTTAATTATTCATTTCAATTATTCATTTTCGTTATTCAGAATAATGAATAATTGTTTCATTCATTTGAATGATATTCACAAAGAATGCAATTCACAAAAAATTTCAGCATTTTCAATCATTCTATATTCATTATTCTTTTTTTATTCTTTTGTTATTCATTATTCATTTTTTATTCATTATTCCTTAAATTAAAAAAAAAATATACTTCTAGATGTGAACCTGCCCTTAATGGCAACTCGATTTAACTATTTCGCTTGTTATAGACAAAACAAACCGTTTCTTAGTAAAAGTCAACTTTGGCAAAATTATGGAATATTCTGAAACTTTCAGATATTATCTTGTTTCTTCTTTGAACAAATATTTAACATTCTGTCAAGAAAGTACCGGGAATTGATAATTTACACTGAGAAAACAAAAAATCAAAAACGCACATGTTAAAAAGTTTAGTAAAATTAATATTTTTAAATAGAAAAGTAAAACGAAACGTTTTTAAAACAACCACGAATATTTTACTATGATAAATTAGGATAAAATGAATATTTTTAAAATTTTACGCCATAAAAAAATGAAAACAGACATTTTTAAATAGAAAAGTAAAACGAAACGTTTTTAAAACAACTACGAATGTTTATCTATAATAAATAAAAAAAAATAAACTGGCCATTTCAGCCCTTGGAAGGACTTTGACCTAGCTTCTATTGATCAATTGTGTTGTGCGTGATATTAAATGTTTGATCACAAATGATCGAGAACTGGACCTACGTGTTTTATGCCGACTCCGAACGGCTTATGTTCTCAAGAAGATTTACATGGCAGTTTATACTCTCTGAGTTTTGCCATTGTCTGCAAGGTGACGACCGAATTAATTCAATTGAGAAAACGTTTCTGTCTGAGCTGGAATTGAACCCGGGCTACCGCGGTTCTTTAGCTTAGGGGCCACGCACTCTATCCACTAGGCTACGGCCGCCACTATAATATAGTAGGTTAAAATTAATATTTTTAAGAACATTTTACGCCATACAAAAATGAAAACGCTCATTTTTAAATAGAAAAGTGAAACGAAACGTTCTTAAAACAACTACGAACGTTTTACCATGACATAGTAAAATTCACATACTTTGTTTCAAAACAATTGGTAATAACGAATTGTTTGTTAAATATATTTCATTGACTTATGTATTTGATATTTATTCAGAAAATAAAATCTTATTCATTCTCGATTTCATCACTCTGCAGTTTGCCTGCAAGAAAGTAATGAAAGAGTTTGAGTTGGAGCATTTGCTGCCACTACTAAAAGGTAAGTATTTTAAATGAAATGTATAATATATGACAAAATTCTATTTTTTTATAGACGCTGGGATACAGTATAATTATCTAAAAAATTTTAACGAGATGAACAAAGCTGACGATAAAATTACTAAAAAAAAACTGTAATTTGTAAAACCAATAAAGCTTTTTTTAATTATTAGAGGAAATGCGGATTTCTGTAAATATTTTGAATAAATAGAAATTAATGAACATTTTTGTTTTTAAAATAAAAATAATTGTTGTACCATTGAATTTTAAAATGTTTATTGTTACAAATCGAACGAACATATTAGAATCTAATTTTAAAATTTTCGTTTTTAAAATTAAAATAAACATTTTACATTTCAGAATATTTATTATTAAAAATCAAACAAAAATTTTAGAATCTCGTTTTAAAATTTTCGTTTTTAAAATGAAAATAAACGTTTTACTACATCATTTTAAAATATCCATTGTTAAAAATCAAACGAACATTTTAAAATGTAAGTTTTTAAAATGAGAATAAACGTTTTACTATTTCATTTTAAAATGTTTGTTTTTAAAATTAAAATAAACGTTATAAGTGCAAAATCTGGGTTAAACGTTTTTAAAAGTAGCTCGTTTCTGCCACTTTTGAAAATGTTGTTTTCTCTGTGTAAAAAGCCCGCCTACAGGGGCTATCCAAATTCTTTTTGTCGATAAGTTTAAGTGATAAATCGGTACTTTCATTAAAGAAAGTATATCATATTATATTGTGCAATTAAATATCACATATTTCATTACAACAACTTAAAAACTACAGCTATAATAGTCGGCAGATTGGAAGACTAAATACAAGACTTACAGCCCTATTCTGGTTGTTAACTTAACAAGAAATAGTTAAGGAGCTCTTGTTAAGCTGCTTGTTATGTTATGTAAATGTTGGTATTCTTAAAAATCATTAACAACATAAAAGCTTAAAAAGCTTTTAAAGTTCACCATGCATGGTGAAAATCGATATGCCTATTGAAAGAAGAGATGCGCTATATAAACAGATGCTTCGAGTGCAGCTTGTGACTTTGCAAGCGCTTGAAAAATTTGCCACGGCTACTGAAAGATTTCATTATCAACACTTAAAATAAGTAAAAAATTCCTCCATTTTTCAGTTTAATGTATTTAAACTCAATATTATATTTTAATTTGTATTTTTTTATTATTTTCACAACAATTTTCTATCTAAGCACATACATTTCATTCGTTGTTAAGACTCTTTCTGTTATTAAAAAAATTGTAAGGAAAAGAGCTTTTAAATTTGCAGCAGAATACGAAACCTTAACAAATTGTTAATATTAACTATTTTGTTAATGTGGTGAGCTTAGTTAAGCTGCCAGAATAGGGCTGTAAGAATGTACACGCAGAGAAAAGACATGGTTGAGACATGATTACTGCAATAATAATTTTTTTACTAAAATTATTGTATTATTTCTGCAAACACAAATTTTTGCCTCAATAAAGTCCATATTTACTAATGATTGTACCAAAAATAACATTATAGTTGAAATCATAACATCATTGAAGTCGTCAACATACTATGATTGCCTCAACTATTAGTTGCACACAATAAGTTTTATCGATTCCTGGCTATGTGCCGTTTCGTTTGTCAACTGTTCAATTATTGTGTTTTGATTTAAATTGCATTAACCTAAAAACAGCACGCAGAAAACTGACATTTGTGACTTTAATTGTAGCAAACATATTTCTATTTACCGAAAATATATTTCGCAATTCTGACCATATTTTGTTTATCACAAATATTGCTATTTTTGTGACAATGCACTTTATGTACTATGTTTATGAATAGCATTAGACAAGCGAGCGGTAGTAGCGGCTGTGGCCTCTTGGTAGTGTGCTTGGCTCGTAAGCGAAAAAGCCGTGGTTCAAACCCCAGCTCGGATAGAAAATTTTATCAAAAAGATTTTTCAATTGAATAAATATTTCTGTTCAGCCCAGACAATGGCAAACCTCTAGAGATATATAAATTAATAGCTGTGGAAATTGGAGTGCTTTAAAATAAAAAAATAAAATTATTGTTTAAATAATATGCTGGATCCTAAAAATAAATTCATAATATAGTTGTTGCAATCATTCTATTTTCGACCCAATAAGAGAATAATGATTGTTTCAATAATATTTTGGTTCCTACAAAAAAGTTCCTTTTCTAAATATGGTTGTTGTAATCATTTTATCATGATAAAAGAAAATATTATATGTTTAAGAACATGTTAGCAACAATCATAATCCGAATCATACTACGATCCTCTTAAGTAATGGTTGTTGCAACTATGTTTTTTCTCTGCGTGTATAAACTTTTCTATTATATACTTTTCTATGCATGCCACGCCTCTTTATGTGCATTACAAACGGAGTGACAGAGTTAATATACCCCTAACGCAGTACGCATGGGGGTACACAAATATATATTTTAACTTTTAACTAAAAACTAAATCTGAATTATAAAAAGTCTTCAGTGTCCGTTAATCCAAACTTTGTAAAACTACTTGAACGAAGTAATGTGTTTTTTATGAGTTGTTAGTACATATTAGAAAGAAAAATAAATTCTACTAATGTTTTTCTTATTTATAGTTCAAAATGCTAGAGCCTAGTAAATAATAGAATACATGAATTAAATTGCGAGCTTTAAATCAAGTAAGTTTTTAAGAAGCAACAACAACAACAACAACAACTCTGTATAGAGTCAATCACTTAGCTGACTAGACAGTCTGTTTCGGAAATTGCTACATTTTCCTCTTCAGTAGTCGCAATTTAATTCCTGTAATAATTTAATAGATCATAAAACTAATTAAGTAAATAAGAATATATTTAACATGTTTGTGAATCAAGCAAAGTAATTCCTCGAAAGTTATTTCTCTTCAGGTAAGCCTCAATATCTTATAAGATTTTCCATTTTGTACATAAAATAAATGTTTGTTAAGAACTGCTTCATTTTCATCTGAACTGTAAGCAAAAAAAAAAAAAAAAAAAATAATTAAATTATAGCCGTTTGAGAGAGTGTGTGTGTGCGACCGTGTTGCATGTTGGAGAAGTTATAACTTGCAAAAACGCACCAATTTATTTACTTTCTAAATGGAGAGAAATAATTATAGTGTATCGAAAAATTTTTCGGTTTTATTAAAGAAACTTTCAAATTAATCCTAATATGATTTGAATTAATAATTTTAAACTAATAATTAGAAAAAATTCTTAATTTTAGTGTTTATTTCAAATATTAGTTTACGATTTCTTGAATCCAGAAAAAAAAATTCCTTGATAAGAGTTGTTTGAACAATCTTAAAATGAGACAATTAAGTCTTTATTTCTTAGGATCATTTATCGATAAATGCTTAAATATATAACTCTTTAAAGGATTATTTCATAATCACCTACACGACTGCCATATCAAACGACACAAAAAAATAGAAAATAATATGCAAAATGATATTAAATCCAAGAAATATTTTCTATTCTGGTAAAGCCAAACAATCTTGCTTTAAGAAAATAGCTGAATGCAATCAAGAAAAAATATTCTGGCACTAAGCAACTTTTTCTTTATGACATTTTTTTTATATTTTCACAATACAAACTACCACCGTAATAAAAAATTGTACATGGAGAAAACTGTTTGCTAAATTTGTATTGTGGTTAAGCAAAACTTGCGCTTGATTCTCAGCCACTTCAAAATTATGCTAGATTTCAGCAAAAACTAATCAAAAGTTGCTATTTGAGTATTTAATAACTTAGCAAAATTTTGATTTCATTCAATTAATAAAAATAGTTATTATAAACTGCAAAAGCAAATTTCTACTTAATTCAAGCAAATATTTGCTAAGTTATTATAAATTGAAATAGCCAATTTTAATTAGTTTTTGTTGAAATGAAGCATATTTTTGAAGTAAAATAGTTATTAACAATAAATTAAAAATTACTATTGTCCGGCGACTTGAACCTCGGCCGCGTGAGTGCAAGTGCATGGGCTTATCCATTCGACTATCGCAGTTGTTAACCAATCTTCGCCAATTTTCTGCATTAAGAATAAACGTCTGCTCGTGTGTTTAGAAGAATTTGCTTGAATTTAGTAAAAATTTGCTATTTGAGCTTATAATAACTTAGCAAATATTTGCTTGAATATAGTAGAAGTTTGCTAAAGCAGTTTAAAATAACTGAGCAAAATTTTGCTTTTTCCTTAATACATGAGTAGTGTTTACAATTTAGCAACCTTTTGATAAAATCACAAAGTGATTGAGCAAAGTTTTGCTGATTTGATTTTAAGCAAAACATTTGCTTGATTCAAGCAAAATAATTATCTCCGTGTATGCTTAAGAGAGGACTAGACTGGTCCTTAATATTTTTCTTTCGAAAGTAACGAATTACGGACCCAAATTTTGTTCCTTGAAAAAACAGAAGTAAACTTTAAAATTTTCAAAAAAAAAAAAATATATTGATATTTAAACGTGCAGTTTGCGACCTCTAAGTTGAAAATCTGAAAGTGAAAGTGAAAGTGCTCTTTTTTGGAAAAAACATCCCAATAGTTTTTTAGTTGCAAATTTGAAAAAAAACAGGTACATGTCCCGTTTTGATTAAATTTTTCTTAAAAATGTGCTATCAAACATAAAAATTAAACAGAAACTATAAAAGTTGTGATTTTCTACTTTTCGAAAAAAAAAAACAAATTTTTTCCCCTGTTGTATTAAAAAAATCAAAAAAATCCAAAATTCAAAAGATTTCATTGAAATATTGTGGAAATATTTTCATATACCATATTTAAAACAAATACAAAAACGTGTGCGATTACGTTGAATCATATCTGGTCGTTATGAAATTTTTTGCTAGAAGTGCAATTTTTTGAAAATTGTGAGTTCCCCAAAAATGTAAAAAAATTACCGAGAAATGGAGTAAGAACAGAGTTGAGCTATTTTGTGCAAAAAATTAAAAAATAAAATTTGGATACCAATAATTTATTTTTTCTAAAAATTCTCAAAGTGCCAGTTTTGTGGCATTTCGAAAAAAAACAAAAACTAAAAATAACGTCGAAATAACTATGATTATATGAAAATATGAAAATAACTCCAATAATTTTAAAAAATTTTAACAATTTTAGTAAGAAAAAGTTTTGGAATTCCAGGGATGCCAACATATCATACCCTGGTCTCAGGGTAAAAATTATTCAAAAAACCCCAAACTAAAACGAATTTAATTTTTCACCACAAAAACTTGTGAAGGAATTTTCTGTATATTGTGTTAAGCTTTCACTATCTGCCATTTTGATTTATGTGGACTAAAATTTTTTTTAAATTTTCGGTGATCTTATCAAAACTTTTTAAATTTTGTACGAAAAACATCCCCAAACTCGAAATTTTCAAAAAGGTACGCTTCTATTAACAAATTTCATGATGACCTGGTTATTTAATCGCACAATTTTTTGTATCTGTCTTAAATATAGTATAAGAAAATATTTCCACATTTCAATGAAATTTTTTCAAATTTGCATTTTTGCGCTTTTTTAATACAAAGGAAAAAGGAGATTTTTTTCGAAAAGCAAAAAATTCCAACTTTGGTAGTTTTTGTCTAATTTTTATATTTGATATCACATTTGAAAAAAAATTTAATCAAAAACAAGACGCGTACTAGTTTTTTTTAAAAATTTGCTTTTAAAAGAAAGTTATTGGTTTTTTTTAAAAAAGCACTTTTTTCCCATATACAGTGATGTGCAAAGAAATAGGGACACCTGTATAATGGGGGCGCCTTGAGATCGGTTTAGAGTTACATTAAATATGGAGTAAAATGTAATGACACCTATTTTTAAGTTTTTCTTCTCTAGCTTCTACAGGGGGGAGGGGGTCACCATCACCCTTGCATTTTCTTACTTGCCTAATTAAGGAGAATCACCACCCGAGGAAATTAATGCTATATCTGGGGCACATTGTAGATAATTCAAGTAGCTGTAAATATAAAAATACAGGTGTCCCTATTTCTTTGCACATCACTGTAAATCATATTTTCAACTTAAAGGCCGCAAGCGGCACTTTTAAATATCAATATTTTTTTCTAAAAATTACACAGTTTGCTTCTGTTTTGCTAGGGAACAAAATTAAATTCCGTAATTAAAGATCAGAAAATAAAATATTTGCTCCATACAAATAAGGACCACTCTAGTGAGCATTGATAGCCTTCTTATTTGGTTCAAGCATAGAATGCTGGATTTTTCTCACCTTGTAGTAACAACAGAAGCCTGCAGCTCCCCAGTAGTTCCAGTCTTGAAGAAATCTCAAATGAATCATGCACGATTTTTCTTGATCCTTGACGAAACATGCTGGTTTGGCCATACATTTAATTAACGAAAATTTCATATAAATGGTCCGAATTCGTGTAAGACGCAATTCAGAAACTTCGGGATTTATCATGCACGAACCCTATATCGAAATATTGAGGAAGTATCGTTAACGAAAAGTAGACAGGAATATAAAGAAAATTCGTCAAGGAATTAATATCGAAACGTGCTCCTGGTTCGAATTCAACGTAGTGCGATATATTTGATAGGGGATAAAAATATTTCATCCTTTCTCAACTCTATTGGAAATTGACTTAATGTTGGTTTTGAAATGGCCTGGCGCCACCACATAGTATGTTTTCCAGGTCCACTCGGGCAGTTGTCCAAGCCCACTCCTTTACCATTGCCTTGATGCCACACAGAACCTCACGCTGAAGTGATAATTCGTTCTTTAGTCGTACGGTTAAGTTGTGGAATAGTCTCCCTGCAAGCGTGTTTCTCGTTAGTTTTGAGCTGTGCAAATTTAAAACAAATCTTTACCGAAACTACTCTATCTTTTAAACCTCTAACTATCACCCCAACTTCCAAACCAACATAATGCTCATACATTTAAAAGAAACATTGCCTGCGCTTTCACTCTAAAAAACAGAAAAAATGATACCAATTGTCAAAATCAAACTAATTAGACAGCAATGGCAATGACACCTAAACAGTGGTGTCAATGAATATATAAATACTATCGAAAACCATCGATAGTCAGCCCAAAACAATCGATAGTCACGATAGTTTGAAATTATCGATAGTATCAAAGTGTGAAATTATCGATAGTACCGATAGTGTGTGTCATCGATAGTTTGCAAACTCTACAGTTTAGACTCTGAACGATTCGGCGAATTACAACAATCATAAATATCTTGAAGTTGTTGTAATAGAGTGGAAAAAGTTAGGCGCTGACAACCACTACTTTGCATTATATTTTGTATTAGTTTTTTTTAAGTCCAGCAGCTCATGCAGAAACTTCCTTGAATAAATCATCACGAAAAAGGTCGTCAATGATGCTGCGAAGCTTGCACATGTATGTATGTGTATTAGGCCGGGTCGATTTGTGGGGAGGCAAAAAAATCGCCCATTGCTCAGTGAAAATCGTATTCTAGGGATCAAAATAAGAAACTTTGCCCGAGGAACTATACCTCTAAAACGAATTCTAATGCCCCAACTTTTCCGTAGTGTAAATTTTGAAAAATCCATCTTTGACCTATTTAGAGTGCCCCAATCGAGTCCAAATGTATGACCGACCCCTTTTAACTTTGAAGGGCCGATCCACCCATGCCAATGGCACACCCCCTGGAACCCCCCATGGGGTACAAGATTAGTACAAACATTTGTTTGTATGGGGAACTTTGTGTGGGGAACTGTGTTTTTATGGGGAACACCCCATAAGGATTCCAGGAGGTGTGCCACCAGCATGGGTGGATCGGCCTTCCAAAGTTGGAAGGGGTCGGTCATACATTTGGACTCGATTGGGGACTCTAAATGGGTCAAAGAGGGATTTTTCAAAATTTGACCCTACGGGACAAAAGTCAAAAGTTGGGGCATTAGAATTCGTTTTAGAGGTATAGTTCCTCGGGCAAAGCTTCTTATTTTGATCCCTAGAATACAATTTTCACTGAGGAATGGGCGATCATTTTCTAATCTTTAATTATTGTAAAAAGTTTTTTTAAAAAAATACAAATAAGCTACTTTGTATATAAAGACGCATTCGTCAATGTTAATTTTGAAAGAAACGAGTTAAGCTAAAAAACATTTACAAAATATACTCTGAAAAAATAGCAATGTTATAAAGTTTAATATTTTTATAATTTATTAAGAATGTAAGATTGTTTTACTAATTTTATTCATCAAATTCTCTGTTTTGTTTTTTCTATTTTCACAGGGAAGTTTGGCCCGAAAACGATGTCTTTGGCTCCTTTACAGCAGCACCGGAAGATGAGTTGTTGCTGCTACGTGAGATTTTTCTGCACAACATCACAACAGGTAAGCAACACCGCCAGTTCTTTCTTTATCTGATGCTCTCGCCTTTACATTTTAAAAGGCTACAAAATTTTAATTACTGTCTTAATTAAAATTGCAAATCTACGACTTTTACTGTAAATTTAACTGTGTTGCCTTTGCTTCCTGTGAAAACAAAAGCATAACAAAAATTCAAGCAGTCTGGTAAAATATTTACGATAGTGACAGTAAATTTTATTTATGCTGCCTTTCTGAAATCCGGTTGGACCTTTTTTTTACTATGTCGCTACTTTGCTTAACAATTTCTTCTGAACAAAAGAATTTGTTTTGCTTCACTTGAAATAAGACAAAAAAAAATGAAAAAAAAATAACAAAAACATAACTTAATTCACATTAAGCTAGCAGTGACAACCTTCATCTTGCTGACGGCTACAAAGTACGCATAACTGCATTGTTATTTAGTGGTCTAACTAGAAGTAGTTGGTTCTGTCAAAAGGATTAAATTCATAATTCTGCTTAATGATGAATAATGTTGCGCGTAATGAGTGAAATAGTGCGAAAAAAATATTTGGGTCGCAACTGGTGTGCAACGCTTACGAAAGTCTAACCGGTGGAAATTATGCCAAAGGAGCGCTTTTTACGGAAGTCAATTTGTCTACACGGTTAAAAATCTTGGAATAAATTTTTCTTGGGCTTTTACATATGACCACACCAAAATTGTATTAAAATTCAATACTAGCCAAATATTAAAATTTATTTTCAAAACAAATATGTATTGAAGTTTAATGCTCAGTTCGTACTAATTTTTAATACTGATTTTGTTTTAAAAATTAAAAACAATACTAATCATGGTAAATGATATATTCCAAAGGGTACAAAATAAAGTTGTAATATTAAAACTGTATTTAAATGCAAAACAAAAAATATTTAAAAAATTTTGTAATAAATTGAGAAGAATACTTTTTGTGTTAACAATCTTTGTAATACTTTGCTTGTATTAAAATTTATTCCAAGATTTCTAACCGTGTACAAGGCTGCTTGGGGCATGGCTAACATTACTACAGATGCAACCTGCAACCAGCAAGGTTGTAGAATTTTTGTTGAGCAAAAGGAAAGAAGTTCAAATAAGCTTATGATCAGACTTCGGGTTTTTATGCAGAAAAATATTTTTCTCAATATATGTAGGTGTTTTAACGGTTCTTACCTATATATTTTTATGTGATATAGAATTTCCTGAAATTTCTTTCAATATGCAAGTAAAATGTAAACTATATGCAAAGTATATGCAAAATATTTTCGACTTAAAAAAAATACAAAATTTCCGTTTTCATTGTAATTAAGATAATTTTAGGGTATTTTTGAACAGTAACATGGGCGTCCACAGGATTTTTTTAGAAAAACGCAAACGAATAAAGTAGTCTAGATTGCGCATAAAAAATATAACCTTTATCATTTTATTTCCTAAGATTTTTGGCACTAATTTTGCAAACATGATACGCACACTACACCAACACACTCTTATACATATAAAAAAAATTTAATATATTTTAAAGATAGTGTAAAAATCTTTCGCCTATCATGCCTGTAATATTTTCAAATTTAATTTTATTTTTTTTGTGATATAGAATATTTTCCTGTAATATTTTCAAATTTTATTTTATTTTTTTGCCTTGTTATACATTTCAATAATTTTTATGCAAAATCAAATATTCTTATATATAAGTAAAGTAAACAATATGAGGTATCTTTATCCCAAAATTCAAAAATGAAATTACAGAATTACTATTGAGCCTCCGAAATTTCAACTATTCAAATACGAATTTAAAAAAATTTCAAAATATTAAACAATATCTTTTTATATTGAATAAAGTGAAAGCTCCATAAACGTACACCGATAGTTACCTACTTTTTGTCCGCATTTGAGAGATGTACGCTTATGGCAATGTCGTAAAAAAATAATATTAAAATACAAATTAAAAAATGGGCATTGCAATATTCTAATTTAAAATAATTTTTATTCTTCAATAGACAAAAAACCAAACTAGTACAAAATAAATTAAAATTTCAATATATACATCGGAGTGGTCCTTATTTTTCGTTCGAAAGTAATGAATTACGGACCGTGGTTTTTCCCTTCACAAAACAGATGTTTGTGTAGGAAAAGTGCTCTTTTTTCAAAAAAATCCCAATAAGAGCTTTTTAAATGCAAATTTTTAAAAAACCGTTAACATAAGCACAAACTAAAGTAAGCAAAAACGAACGGCAACAAAAAAAAAAGTATGAAAGGGAGAAAAACCGAGTAACTGACACTGAAATCTCATCGCATCTGTGGTGCAGTGCGCTTAAATGCGCTGGCACGGCGATCCACGCCCGGGTTCGATTCCCGGTGGTGGCATCACAAAGATTTCTGATGAAGCCTGTAGCAAGGCCGAAATTGCAATAAAATAGCTAGTGATGTTTTCCTTTTCATATTGAAAAATGTTGTTGTTTCTTTGGAAAAAATACGTTAGAGCTATTAATTGTTCTAACCTGACCTAAAGCTCAATAAACGATTTTAAACTATCAAGCAACTAGAATTTGTATTTAAAATCAAAAATGATTAAAACTATCAAACATTTAGAATTTGTATTTAAGTCATAGAATATTAACAATAATAAATAATGAGGTCATATAGAAAACTTTCAATTGTACGCGCCACGTTTTTTATTCAATTTTTTATTTTTTATTTAAACATTAAAATTAGACAAAATCTATAAGAGTTGTAATCTTTTATTTTAAAAAAAAAAATCTAAATTTTTTCTTGTTGTATTAAAAAAAAAATCACAAAAATGAAAATTTGAAAAAAAAATTCATTGAAATGTTGTAGAAATATTTTCTTAAACCTTATTTAAAACAGATACAAAAAATTATACGATTACATTAACTTACTTGGTCGTTACGATATTTTTTGCTACAAGTGTACCTTTTTGGATATATCGAGTTTGGGTATTTTACGGAAAAAATCCCAAAAATTTAAAAATTTTAAGTTTGGAAAAAAAAACACCGAGAAGTGGACAAGAATAATTTTAACATAAGCTGCCAATGACAAAGTATTATTGGAGTAAGTTTCTTGAATGCGATGCAAGTAAGTTTCTTGAACTCTGATTTCTTATTCAGAGTAAATTAGTAAAAAGAGAAATAAAAAATACGTCGAACTGTCGAAAACACCAAAACAGAAGCAAAAACAAAAAATAAAGAAGAAAAGTAGAAATGTTTGTGATCTAAAAAAAGACAAAATAGTCCTCTTATAAGAGCTTCGCATCCGCTTATGGGAAATTTTTATTCATAAATAGACATGTTTGTGTGTCCGAGTGGAAAAAAACCAAAAAGTGATCATTCACAAGAATGTGTCCGCTTATAGGAAATGTCCGCTTTTAGAGCGTTCGTCTATGGGAGTTTTCACTGTATACGATAAGGAGTCATCAAAACGACATATGTACGTTAGCGGGATGCCCGATTTTTTTAACCCTTTCAGTGGACTTGCCCATTATATTGGACACGAAAAAAAGTAATTTTTAATTTTTTTTGCAACGCTTTATTTTAAATGAAATCATTTAGTTCTATGAAAAACAGATGAACCAACATGATAAAACTAAATTTAGAGAGATATTTGACATTAAAGTCAGTTGGATTTTCGATTTTGTGCCGAAGAAAAGCAAAACATTTATTTTTGGCCTATTTTAACACGTTTTTATTAGCTTCACTTCATGTGTCCCGTACAAGGCTTGAAATCCATTTTTAACCAACTTCCCGATGAGCTAGAGTTTTAAAGCTTAAAATGTAGCTCAGAACTTAATGACAACACAATAGTCACTTTTTCTGTACGTTTATTTTTTTGGCTAAAATGTGAAATTATTTCATACATTCATACATACGTACATATTAAAAATCTAACAAAAATACTGAAAATTTCATTGACATTTTTGACACTGAAGTGAATTTATTACTTCATTTAGAAAAAGTTTGTTTGTGAAATCTGTAGCTCATAGCGTAAGGCGATCGATTTATAACCACAAGGTAGTGAGCCTCAACAATGTGGAAGGATTTTTTGTTTTTTTTTTTATGAAACAAATTCAGATATCAAAAAATACACTACTAAAATTGAAAAAAGTAGTTTAAATCAATTATTTTATTTATTTTATAAGAAATTTGTTTGATTTATTGCTATTTAGAATATATTTCTGTGTGAGTTCTGTAGCTAAGAGCACAGGGCGCTTGCTTTATAATCGTGAGGTTGTGAGTTCGAGCCTCAACAATGTCAATGGATTTTTTTTCATTTTTGATATAAATAGAACTATTTCGGTTTCTTGAACAAATTCTTTTGTCACTTTCTGTGCTGAGTTTTTGAAAATTTGAATTTTTTGAGTTTTTGACAAAGGCTGAAAATTCGGAAATAAATATTTAAGAAAATTTTTTTTTTTGATATAACACGTTTTTAAAATTAACTTTAAAGTATAAAATAATTCCTTCTACAGTGCGACTTTTAGTTCTCCTAAAAACATGTGGCGCATGCTATAGAGAATATTAATCCTAAATCACTAACCTTAGCAAACTTGACTCTACCATCCTGCAAGAACTTCTATTCTGACAGAAAGCCACTATGTTTTTAACGTTGGCCGCGAAGGCTTAATTCAACGGTGCTCCAAAGCTTGGGACAAATATGAAGCGTCGGACAACGCCCCTGCGGAATTCAAGAAAGACCACTTTGAAAGGTTCCCCTAATAACATGCAACAGAACCCCATCTATCTTGTCGTCAGATTGCCGCAATTCATGGCCGTGGCACTTTTAGCTACTGGAATTTGTACATGACTTGGTTATTTTAATAACCTTGGGCTTTCTCAGTATCAATACCAATAATATAACCCATTTCTTTTTCAGCCGCAATAATCATCTACATCATATCAAGGGTCATCACTCCTTGACACGAAAGACTAAGGCGGCAACTACATTAGGCCTGTCATCATATCATCAGGTTCCTCAATCTCAGTGGACACAACTCAGACTATTTAGGTTTCCCCGTCGCCTGTACTCAAATTCCAAAGGTCACAGTATATTGATCCGGTAGTTGCTTACCTTCCTAACTTTTACTGTTTGAAATTAGCGAGATTCAATCTACCATCATTCTCTTAGTAATTTAAGGGAATCACAAGCCCGAGTTCAACTTAAGTGTAACTCACACCGGCCTATCTGGCCTAACCACAGCCAGAGCGATTTGAAAACCCCACGTGGGCCAAACCCAACGACAGTCAATACCTGGGCTCAAGGCTCCACCTGACAAGGCTCTTTAACATCCCGTCTTACAGACCAAAAGTTCTTAGAACATTTATATTTGACTGTGACACCTTTAGCCACTAGAATTGTACATGGCTAGGTTAAAACAAATAACCATTGGTTTCCCAGTAAAACCGGGTAAACCACAATTCTACTTATGCAACTTCGTTAACCTAATTAAGACTTAATAAAAAGCCTCTTTCAGAAAACTAGGAAGCATGAGCCGTTGTATACCAATTGGCTTATACAACGGTCCAAAGATTAAATGTTTCTTACATAAAACCTTTATTCTAAGATAAGGTCTGCAGAACAACGATTGATCAGGTCTCCTCTTCAAGTTATGTTGGATTGATCGTCCATCGAAAGCATATTACAATGACGGTGTTATGATAACTTAATATCAAAACCATGCTTTCTCCAAGAATTTGGCAACCAACAACCAAGGCTCAAGGTAAATCTTTTTCTTTTACAGTTATCAGATGAACATTCAAGAGCACGGGCCGTGCCCCATGAACTGCCCATCCAATAACAAACCCTCAACCTTTTTCCAGGCTTGGGACAGGCAGATTCCCCGAAGGTCCTCTGGCGGGTTTCTTCTATGCTGACAGTCAAAAGACCTGGGTTAAGAAATCATTTCTTCACTAACGTACTACAATTGTTAATAACACTTCTTACTAATCTCTACAGCATGCGCCCCACGTTTTTATGAGAACTAAAAGCTTCACTCTAGGAGAAATAATTTTATACTTTTTAGGTCGTTTTAAAAAAGTGTTCTATTAAAATTTTTTTTTACTAAAATATTGTAATTTTATATTCGGACAAAAATCAAATTTATGTTCTTTTATCTTTTTTTGGCTTTGATAATAATAATATAAACAAGGTTTAAAAAACAAGGATCTAAAGCGTTGGAAAACCATCAAGGGATTAAAAAAAAAAGGATTTTGTGCCGAACAGGAGCAAAACAATTTTTTCTTTGTACAAGTTTGCAAAACGTAATTAGCGCAGATAAAAATCAAAGGTATGTTTTTTCATCTTTCGAAGACCTAAATGACTGGAATGTTACCTCAAAAATGTATTTTCTTTTCAGTTTAGCCTAGCCAAAATCAACCTAGAAAGGGTTAAGAATGCGTTGATGTCATTAGAATAATGGAGAATGTTCGGGCACAAATGAATGAAGGCAGTTGTATTTAGAAAAAACTATTTCTTTCAAAAGTTTGCCATAACTTTGGCTAACTTTGTACATTCTGAAGTTGAAATTTTCAATGACGAGTTTGCGCATTTCGAGTATTACTCGTATTACACGTATTTTGCGAATGACGCAAGTAATGCTGGTTAAAAAACTTCAAGTTCGACGTAACCTATGCCGCAAAGATTATTCAATTAGTTCTCTTAATTAAAATCAGTTTCAGGACTGGTATTTGAGCGGTTGTGTGCGCTGTATAAACTATTAGCTGGCTACAGTGGCGTAGATATGAGGGGCCCCCGGGTCTTTACCCCTCAGAGCCATGGAAACATTACCAAATATCTCACGATATTGTGAATTGATTCTAATATTAAGAAGGGCACACGAATCCAAATGTATATAAATTGCCAAAAATTATTTTTCTCATGAAATTTATTAAAATTTGATTTAGTTCGGTGTTTCATTTTTCTAAATTGGTCAACAATTTCTAGTGACATGCGTAGCTTTCAGAAATTCGGTGTTGCTTAGATTCAATTCAACAAGCTCATAATTTTTTTACCTACCTACCGTTTTTCGACGTTTCAACAAGGTAAGGCTGTGAAGCATAACATTCGGCTCCACAAAACCAAATTTATATAATATATAAAATCCCCCCACTACCAAAAGCTATCTGCACCACTGGCTGGCTATGATAACGTTCTGATAATCAAAGCTGACCACACACAGAATTTTGTGTGGTTATATTTTTATTGCAGGTTTTTTGCGTCAAAGCATGAACTTTTGTTGAAGTTTTTGTTGTTTTTCAAGGTAACTGAATATTTTGAGACTGTTAACCACGGCAACGGCTTACCTGAGGATAATCCAGTTGAATGACCACGAATATACATTTTGTAATCCCTTTTTATTTTAACCCGTTAATTAAATGTCTACGATGTGGATTAATGCTTTCATGGTTGCACTGGACAACATTGGAGACATGCACACATGCCTGTCTCCGCATAACCGCATGAACTTGACATACACACACGTGTAACTATTTGGTGGCAGGATTATTTTTCAATAACGGTAATTAATTACATGTTGGCATGAGAGAGGTGAGAAAAAACGAACACCATAAAAACAATTGTAAGTCATGAATCACAAAAAGGTAAAACTGGAAATAAAGAGACCTAAGATGAAGCATAAGAAAATAGTGAAAAAGGATAAAACTTAACGCGTCTTGAATAGAATCATACTACTTGGAAATTTTTTGCGCTTAACTTTAACAATTAAAAAAAGAAGCAAAAAATGCTTTTGGCACAACTAATCCGAGGTAAACTTAAACTAAACTTAAAAATTGCAAGCAAAAAATACATGCAAGATAATAGTTTTAACTTAATCCCTCACACATTCAACTTAAAAACTTAACAATCGTTTTAAAATTTTTCTGCAAAACTTTTGGCAACAATTTTTTAAAAATGTTCTTGTTCTTGTTTTTTTTTTTTATGAATTTATAATACGAAGGTATGCAAATATTGTATGTCTGCCACCTGTCGTTGGTTGACTTTGTTGTAGTTTTATCTACCGAACAATTTTTGTAGTTGTTGTTGCAGCACTTACTCGTGCAGCAAGTTTTACCAGAATATATTGCATATTTTTAGGAAGAAATAATGTTGTCTCAACTAAAGCGCAGAAACATGTCGGCTTAAGTATGCCAACCGAAAGGACATGCAAAGGAAGTGCAGAGACAACCATTTCATAACCGACTTTGAACGGTGAAGTGCTCAACTTTTATTTGAGTAACGAAATGTGAACAAAACGTACAGTACAACAAGCTTGAGTGCAAAAGTTAATGGTAAAAAACGAAAAACGAAAAAAAAAACTTCAAAAATATAACAAAAATATACAGCGCTTTGCTTGAAAGGTAGTAAAAGAAAGAGGGAGAGAGAGAAAGTGTCAGTACGTGAGCCAAAATAAACATTCGTTTACTTAAGTTTCAATGGTTTTTCTTGACTTACAAAATGTAATTCAATTTAGTTAAACAACTTTTAAGGGATAAGCATTTAAGGGATAAATAGATGCAAAATTACACATTATAAATAAAAAGTGATAAATTATTAACTTATTATTATTTATTATTATAAATAGAAAATCAAAAATTATTAATGATTTTTTATACATTTTTAATGTATTTATAAAAACATAAAAATTATAAATTATAATTTATAAATAATAAATTATAAATTATAAATTATAAATTATAAATTATAAATTATAAATTATAAATTATAAATTATAAATTATAAATTATAAATTATAAATTATAAATTATAAATTATAAATTATAAATTATAAATTATAAATTATAAATTATAAATTATAAATTATAAATTATAAATTATAAATTATAAATTATAAATTATAAATTATAAATTATAAATTATAAATTATAAATTATAAATTATAAATTATAAATTATAAATTATAAATTATAAATTATAAATTATAAATTATAAATTATAAATTATAAATTATAAATTATAAATTATAAATTTTAAATTATAAATTAAAAAAATATATAAATTTATTTATTTAAACCAACTTCAGAGTTTCATCTGTTTCGAAAATTGACTCAGACGAATGTCAAAGTGGTTTGAACATCTTGGAAAATATTTTGAAAAACAATAAAATCATTTTCACTAATTAACCACTTTTTTTCATTGCAAGGCGCACGGCTTAAATGGGATACATATAATAAAAAAAAATCCTGTGCATTGCATATATTTTCGAAATTTTTTTTGCACTGAACATTTTGAATGTTGAAGATTGCAAAAATGCAATTTTTAAAAATATTGTCTGTTTGTCTGTCTGTCTGTCATCACGAGAAAATTACTGATTGCATTTTCTTCAAACTTGACATGTAGATTCCTTACGTCTCTGTTTGAGACATAGGCTACTTTTAATCGAAAAACAAAAAAAGGACTCTATAAAACAACGGTTCTTTTGTAAAATAATAGAATGAAAAACACTGAAAAGTTAGTTAAAAATTAGAGATATGTTTAAATAACCTATAAAAGAGTTTTTGGTCATTAAAATGGCTACAAACTCCACCTGAACAGTTTTTGTTTATCTCTAATGAGTACCCAACAATATGAATTTTCTTATCTAATATATGTTACGTTTACTAACTTTTTAAATTTTCTTAAAGATAACAAAGTTAAAAAAATTTCCGTTTGTTTGACACCTATAACATTCCCATATCTTGCAAACCATAGAAAATCTTCGTACAATGAATTTTTGGATATAACATCGTTACCTACAGCCAAAAAAACTATTCCAAATTCACAGTTTTGACTTTCGATGCATATACAGGGTCCGCCACATAACTTTTTTTATTTGAAAATTTTATAAAAAAAAACTACTGAATATTTTCTTAAATTTATTTTTTTGTTTGAAAGTACAATCATTCCGGTTATTAATGAAAAATAATTTCATTCAAATGGCTGCCTCGGCTGGCCATGCAGTAGCCTCCACGATCGGTCCAATTTTTAGGCACATTATCGATTGTGTGCAGCTGTATTTCACCAATGGCTTCACGAATATTGTCCTTTAAAGCGTCAATTGTCTCTGGCTTGTCGGCGTAACACTTTTCTTTGAGGGCACCCCACAAATAATAGTCCAACGGTGTCAAATCGCAGCTCCGAGGTGGCCAAAAGACTTCAGCTCTGCGGCTGATTATGCGATCTTCAAAAACAGGGCGCAAAACATCGAGTGAAGCTTCGGCTGTGTGGCACGTAGCGCCGTCCTGTTGAAAGCAAATGTTGCCAATATCCATCTCTTCAATTTTTGTGAACAAAAATTCGTTCAACATGGCCCGATAACGATTGCCATTGATTGTAACGGCCACTCCTTGCTCATTTTCGAAGAAAAATGGCCCAATTATGCCTCTGGATCAAAATCCGAACCAAACAGTGACTCGTTTTGGGTGCAGCGGCTTTTCAATGTATGCGTGCGGGTTTTCTGTGCCCCAAATGCGACAATTTTGCTTGTTTACATACCCGCCAAGATCAAAATGAGCTTCATCTGAAAAGATGATTTTTTTGGCAAAATCGGCATCTTCCGTAATTCGATCGCAGGCCCACTTCTCAGCGTTGTTAAAGCGTATACACAACCATATTCGTTTAGCGGAAAAATAAAACTAATTATGTGTCAAATCAGACATGAGCTAAGTGTTACCATTCACGAAATAAGCACTTGTTGAAAAAAAAAAGTTATATGGCGGACCCTGTAGCTTCGTTGTGTTTTAATAAATTTCGTTCAATCTTCTTTTGTCTAAAAGCTGAGTTAAATTACTTGCAAAAAATTGCTGCAACAGTTGCGTTAGCTAAGGATTTCTTTTTTAATCCTTTTTTTATAAAAAAGGTCAAAAACATGTAGTTTTCTTTAAAAAATGGTGCAAAAATTGCTTTTGTTGTAAAAATAATAAAAACTGGAAATTGCAATTTTTGTACTCTTTTATTTAACGTATCACTTTTATGCAAAAACTATTGCAGTTAGACACAAAATTGGTTTTTCTATTTACCCCCTTTGATTTTTGTGACGAATTCATTTGTTTTAAATATTGTTTTTATAATTTTTAAAAAATGCTTTGCCATTAAGAGTAATTTCTTGAGCTCACCGCCTCCATCCCCTCCTAAGCATTTTTTTTATGTTTGACTGTTTTTTTTTTCAACTATTGCAAGTGGTAATCTAATCTTAAGAAATACTTGGATTCCTTGGTTTTTGCTTTTATCTATATTTCTTGGAAAAAGTTACAGTGAAGTATACCACAATGTGTACAACAACTCAACAACAGATTATCTCATAATCAGTAAAAAAAAAGAACTTATACAGAGTTTTAAATAGGAAGATTAATGTCCAATTTTTCAGTGCGAGTTTAAACTGTAGTCAAATTAAACCGAGCTTAATTCACCACAATTAGACGTTTTAGCCCGTACTGAAAAACTGAACCTAAGACGGTACAATATGCTATACAGTATTGCTAAAAATTTAGCAAATGACTTAGATTGCTTCTTATCTTTTTCTTTATGTTGAAATGTACTGTAAAAATTTCTAAATGTTTCTAAATAAAAAAAATTTTTTTAATAGTTCGTTGAGCTTGCAGCAAAAATCATAATGGCCACTTCCTGCATTATTCTTGAAGTTTTATTCTACTGAGTGTGTGTCGATCAATTGGTTATGTCGATTATATTGCTTCAAAGGTTGCTGTCTAGAATATTAAAAAGTATTTAAAAGTATTTCTGAAGACTTAAGAAATTGCATCAATTATCAGACTCTCAGACAGCAAGAGATTTTTTATTTAGTTTTTAGACAAAAGTTAGAGAACTTTTATTTTCCAATCAATATTTATACATACAGCTATTGTCAATAACGCCAGGAAGAAATTAAATTGTGGAAATTGGAGAATTAAAGGACAGGAACAAACTAATGACTGGAAATGCTTGCCGAGGTTAAGGCATAACACTAGCCTCGGTTAAAAGCAATTTAAATTGTCTTTCACGGTTGTTTCACCAAATCAATATTTCACATATGGTTCCTATCAATTCCTCTTAATAAATCTACCCCTCTTCTTTCAGGTCAAAGACCAAACCTTGTTTGTATATGGCGCATGCCTTGGTTTTATGATCTTTCTTTTTTTTTTTTAAAAATAGCAGCGGTTTTTTCGATGCCAATACATTAAATTAATTCCAATAAACACTATTTTTACTCCATGCAATACTTAATTTAATTTTTTATAACTTTTGGCAGTCACAAAAAGAAAAAAGTACTCTAAATTATATCTCAAGCAATTCAGGGAGGGCTTTGTAAATTAAACGCTAAAATTTGGTAACTCCCGGACATGCTTTTAATTTTTCAGCATTCTTAAAAACATTAAAACGAGAAGTGTTTATATTCTTTATAACGAGAAAATGTATATATTTAACTTCTCGGTAACACCGGGTATATCAGCTAGTAGCAAAATAAACCTTTGTATAGTTCATATTCTATTTTTTATTAACTGATGGAAATTAAGTGCAAAACTAGACTATTTCTTTCTTATTTTTAAAATCATTCTGATACCCGGTTTTGTTTTAACTTATTACTGCAACGCACACATCAAAGTCTACGTGGGCACACACTCACTCACACTAGCCCCATCCATTTGCACAACAGCATAGCTGTTGGTCATAAAAAAAAAGTTTATTTCTGCTTTGTGCTTGCAAATTACCCTTTTTTATTTTTTTGTTATTTTGGCAACATTTTTCATCGCTCTTCGCAAAGCCTGGCTTCTTTCGTTGTTTATTTGGTTGCTGCTACCAACACACTATCTTGAGACCAGAAAATCCCTTTAGGACATTTGGCAACACAGTGGAGTGCGAAAAAAAGAGAATACAATTGTTTTTTTTCTTGCCAAAAACGACAAAAATTTCACAGAATTTTCATGAAAATAGCAAAAATAACTCAGAAATTACATAAAAGCCTGTGAACTAAAGAATGCAACGGCTAACTTTGCAACTTGTTCAAAATGTACACATTATTGTTTTTATTATAAAAATTGTGTTTCAAAAGAAAGATCTGTATTTAAGTGCAAAAAATCTCAGTTGTAGTGAAAAATTTTGTGCAATAATTTCAAATAATATAACTCCAAAATCAATCAGTCAATTGTACAATGTTTAGATCTTTTTTTAAAAAAACCTTTTCAACAATATCTTTTTAAGGTAGCGCTGTGTTACAACTGTAATTTTGACGTTTTTTCATACATTTTTTTTAATTAGAAAAATAAATATTGGGAAGCACCAAGCCTTACGTAGTCATCTGAAATAAAAAATTCAAAAAGAATATCGTTCTGCATAGTTAATTGTAGTGCATTTAACTAAAATATGCATATTAAAAAAAAAAAAAAAAATGGTGGGCTTGTGACAAAAAAGTTGTTAACATCGATTTTTTTTTATTTGTTTAAAAAATTTGACTTATTATTTAAAAATTTATTCTCTTAAAAATTCCGGACTTAGCTAGATATGTCTTTAATAACGGTCAAAATTTTAAGCCAAAAGGTTGAATAGTTTTTAGTCAGTGCTTCCCCGCAGTTTCGAAGACGTAGTTTCGAGAAAAACGTGTTTAAAGGTTTTACAGAACTTTCATACACTACGGCGCACAGTGGGCCCAAATGTACGTTTGCGTCGCATAAATGAATTTTTTTAAAATTACTCTTGCAGCCTGTATCATTATGAAAATAGTCTAAAAAAGGTCTGAAAATTGTAGAAAAAAATTGACACGATTCGGTTATATGGCTTGCTAAAATGTTCCTATATAAGCAGCGAAATTAATAACGTTTTTAACCGACTTTTTCGATTTTTTTATCAACTCTTTTTAAATTGATAATACAAATATTATATACCGTTAGAAACCTGAAAGTTTAAGCTTTTTAAAACAATAAAAAAGGAAACAAAAATTGTTTTATGTAATAAATTTCATATATTTTATCAACCTGTTTTTTACTTTTTTTTCATTTCAAATATATTTTTGTGTTTTGCATATATTTTTTTTTCATTTCAAATATATGTTTGTCTAGAAGAAACCAGTGGCGTAGGAATGCAAAAGGGGACCTTGCTGCCCTTTCTAACTCATCACATATTATGAACTTGAACCTCTTTCACTTTTTTTCACTTTTTCAAACCCTTGCTTTTTGAAAGTAGTATAAATACATTGCTTTGAAGGCGGCTACAGCACAATAATTCTGTTTTTATTTAACATAAAGTGCTCGTATAAGCTTATCAAAGTGAATGGTACTACAGTTTTCCGTGATCATAGTTATTAATGTGGAGTATGGAGTCTGCCCCATAATCTCACGCATGTGGTGCCCCACTTTTACCACATACAACAAAAAACTTTACTTTTAATTTAAATTTTAGATTTAAGACTTTATTTTTAAGATTTCAAAAATTATAAAAACTTCTATCACTTTGGCAAAATAGTTACACAACATATAGTTAACAGTTATAACAAGCTTGTTATAAAAAAAAAATGGATTTTGAATGATTTATTGAATATCTTGGAAAATATATTTTAATTTTGGCTTCACTATTGCAAGAGACAAAAAAGTTGCACAATTTTGAAACGCAAAATCGTATTTTTTGAACTTGAAAAAAATTAAAACTAAAAACTAAAATGGATTTTGGGAATAAGTAGTTCAAGTAACTTATTGAATATCAAAGAAAATGCATTCCAAATTGGGCTTAAATATTTCAAGAAAAAAATCGTATTTTTTAAATTTAAAACAAAATGTTGGTACTAAAAACTGAAATATATTTTGAAAAAAAGTAATTTAAATGATTAATTGAATATCATAAAAAATATATTTTAAAATTAGCTTCATTATTGCAAGAGACAAAAAAGTTACACATTGCAAGAGACAAAAAAGTTACACAATTTTTAAACGAAAAATCGTACTTTATGAACTTGAAAAAATTAGTACTAAAAACTAAAATGGATTTTAGAAAAAATTAGTTCAAGTGATTTATTGAATATCATAGAAAATACATTCTGAATCGGGCTTAAATATTTGAAAAAACAAAAAAATTTACAGATTTTTTAAAGCCAAAATCGTATTTTTTTAAATTTAAAATAAAATTTTTGTACTAAAAACTAAAATGGATTTTCAAACAAAGTAGTTTAAATGACTTATTGAGTATCATAAAAAAATATGTTTTAAATTTAGCGTAATTATTGACAGAGACATACAAGTTAGAGAATTTTGAAACGCGCAAGTCACGCCATAATTGTATATATCTTAACTTTAAATAAAATTTTAGTACTAAAAACCAACATTTTGAAAAAAAATAGTTCCAACGATTTACTGGATATCATAGATAATATATTCCAAGTTTGGCTTAATTATACCAAGAGACAAAAAAATTACAGATTTTTGAGACGCAAAAGTCCATTTGGGGCCACTGTGCGTGGTGCTCTCTCTTTTTTGGCTGTAATTTTAAAAATGTTTTAAATTAAAGAAATTTTTATAGCGAAAAATGTAAAATAAAATTGATTTTTTAAATTCGTCATACAAGACTACTCACCTTAACAAGTATCCAAACTAAAGCCTTTAAAGTGGTTTCAAAGCACTTGCTTTTCGAATACGGTCGTTTTTTAAAATTTTTTTAAGCTTTAAGCTTTCAGTTTAAACAAGTTGTTTTTATGTTATTACATACATAAATATATAAATAAACTGGCCATTTCAGCCCTTGGAAGGACTTTGACCTAGCTTCTATTGATCAATTGTGTTGTGCGTGTTATTAAATGTTTGATCACAAATGACCGAGAACTGGACCTACGTGTTTTATGCCGACTCCGAACGGCTTATGTTCTCAAGAAACTTTACATGGCAATTTTTACTCTCTGAGGTTTGCCATTGTCTGCAGAGAGGTGACGACCGAACAGAAAAATTAATTCAATTGAAAAAACTTTCTGTCTGAGCTGGAATTGAACCCGGGCTACCGCGGTTCTTTTAGCTTAGGAGCCACACACTCTACCCACTAGGCTACGGCCGCCACATACATCTTATTACATACATCCAATATAAAAAGAGCTTCCGATTAAAATTTTTTCCAAATTTCTCCCAATTTTTTTTTTTAATTAAAAGCGTGGCGAACTGAATCAAGAAGTAAACAAAGAGCACAACAAACAAATCTTTGATAAATCAATGCAGTCGCTTTTTCGAACCTTTGCTTTTTGAAAGTAGTAGAAAAACATTGCTTGGAAGGCGTCTATAGCACAATAATTCTGTTTTTATTTAACATAAAGTGCTCGTATAAGCTTATCAAAGTGAATGGTACTGCACAAACCACAGAAGACTATTGACGAGTTGAAGACAGGGTTGCCAGTTGGTAATTAATTACCAAATTTGGTAGAAAATTTTTGACTTCGTAATTTGGTAATTTTTTTATAGTTTTGGTAACTTTTTCCCTTTAGTTTTTCCAAAAAAAATCAAAATAATCAGTTTATTTGCAAGATTAATATAAAAAATTGTATTTAAAATCAAAGCATTATTTGAAAATATTGCGAATCATGTCAAAAGAAAATGTCAAAAAATTTCAATCTTGAAATTTAACGTTAACAAAGAAGTCTCTTGTAAAAACGAAGCTACGAAACTAGTTGGGTTTTAATACAATAAATAGCATAATGATTTCAAAGGAACTTTGCGAAAAGAGAGACAAGCCTCATTATGTGTGGTCACCAGAAGAAGATTTTTAGATTTAAAATTGAAATTTTTTTTCGTCATCAGCTCTAGTTTATGAGTTATAGGCAAAAATGTAAAAACCTGTTATGTTCTAACAGAGTAATATCTTTAAATTGCAGCAGTTGATTTCGATCGCATTTGACAGCTTTGATTTGGAGATATTCAGCTTTGCTGCCAGCGTTGCTGCCACTCTCCTTTGTCAAACGCCCATAAAATGTTATCAGTTAAATAGCATGTCTAAATTGAGGTTGAATACTTAATTCCGAGACTGTGTGACCTATATCCACAAAGCTTTTCGATATAACAAATTTAGGTTGTATAGGAAGTGCCACGCCCTCTTGATCACCGCTCATAGAATGTAATCAATTAAACCGCATGTGTACATGGAGGTCGAATACCGAATTCCAAAACTGTGCGACATATAACTCCAAAACTATTCGATAGCACAAATTTTGGTTGTATGGGAGGTGCCACTCCCCTTTTCCCTACGCCCATAAAATTTTACCAATGAAACTGCATGTATAAATTTAGGTCGAATACTGAATTCCGAGGCTAAGTTACCTATAACTCCTAAGCTATTCAATATCGCAAATTTGGGTTAAGTTGGAGGTGTCACGCTCCCTCCCTCCCCGACAAACTCTTAAAAAATTTTATCAGTAAATCTGCATGCGTAAATTTTGGTCGAATACTGAATTCTGACGCTGTGCGACCTATAACTTCAATGATATTCGATATCGCAAATTTACGTTTCATGGGTGGTGCCACGCCCCTCTTACCAATGAACATAAAATGAAATCAATGAAACTGCATGTGTATATTGAGGTCGAATACTGAATTCCGGCGTTGTGCGACCTATAACTTCAAAGCTATTTAATAGCACAAAGTTGGGTTGTATGGAAAGTGCCACTCCCCTTTGCCCTACGCCCATTAAATGTAAGTAATGAAAGTGCATATATAAATTAAGGCCGAATACCGAATTCTTAAGCTGTCAACCTATAACTTCAAAGCAATTCGATATCGCAAATTTGGGTTGTAAGGGAGATGTCACGCCTCCCTGTCCAACGCCCATAAAATAAAATCATTGAAACTGCATGTGTAAATTGTGGTCAAAAACTGAATTCCAAAGCTTTGCGGCCTATAACTTCAAAGCTATTCGATATCGCGAATTTGGGTTGTATGGGAGGTGCCCCTCTCCCTTGCCCAACTCGGTGCGTCTAAATTGTGGTCGAATACCGAATTTCTAAGCTGTGCGACCCATAACTCTAAACTTGATAACACAAATTTTGTATATATTTGTGGGAGGTAAAAGGGGGTGTGACATTTCTTCATAAACTTTCTCGAACTCAAAGCAAAGTCACTTACAAAATTTGAGCTCAATCTGACCAATAGTTTCGAAGTATTTTGATATTTTCTTAAAAGTAGGCGTAGATGAAGTGTGACCTCGCCCGTTTTTATTAAAGTTAATGACAGTTATCGTACGACCAAAACCGTCTTAAATATAGCATTTTTTTTTAATTTGTGGGCGATAAAAGCGGTTGTGGCATTATCTTTTTCCAAACATTTTGCGTAGCAGTTACAAACAAACCTGTAGAAGGACGTATCCAATTTGGTCCAGTCGTTTTCGAGTTTTAAGCATCCGAACAAATCAGGATTCATTTTAATATATACAGATATTGATTTGTGGGCGGTACAAGTGGGCGTAAAAACATTTATGTATCGTGACTGCCTCTTGGAGCACCTACACAGCAAGTTTCACTATAAAAATGTGTAGAACTCCGGAATTGCCATGATTTCGAAAAAGTGGGCGTATACATATCGCGACCACGCCCATTTGTTGTACAGTTGCTGACAGTAACCTTCTGAACAAAATTATAAAATCTTAGTTTTTTATGATCGAAACCGTCTGATATATATCCTTTATTCGGTTTGTGGTCTATAGCGCAAATTTGGCTTGTATGGGAGATACCACGCCCCCTCGCCAAACGTTACCAAACCTCACAGGAACAATCTATCTCTTCGGCAGACGTTGTTCTGCCACAGACCGCCTTACTTGCCATACACGAAAGTGTCAAGAAGTGCCAAATATATTCACTATTTTCAGTATAGCTGCCCAAAGTAGCCATATGCACTAAATAACCAAATTTTAGTCTAATACGATCAAAACCGTGTGAAATATAGCATTTTTGTTGTTTTGCAAGCGGTAAAAAGGGGTGCGGCAAAATATTTCCCTTGAGCCATATCGTAATCGAAACAAATCGACTGCCCAAATTTCAGCTCAATTTTGGTTAAGCCTGGCGCACTTTACTTCACTCGACGCTATCTCCCCGAAAAGTGAGTTTAACTACCGTACAGTTACCGTACAAACTAAGCCAACATTTTAGCTCAATCGACCCAGTAGTCAATTTTAATGATTTCTCAAAAAGTGGGTGTGACTATATAGCGATGACGCCCTTTTTTAGTACAGTTGTCGAAAGTAAACAAACTACGGTATCACATATAAGCTTCATACGGCCAAAACTGCTTGAAATATAGCATTTTCACTAATTTGTGGGCGCAAAAAAGGGGCGTGGAAACCTATTTTTCGTACAGTTACTGTCAGTAACCGCACAAACCAAAGTACCAAATTTATTTTTATTAACTTATGAGCTATGGCTACTTAGGCCTTAAGCTAAACTTAATACTAGGAAAAACTGATAAGCATTATTATTTAAATGTTCATCTTACATGTAATGTTTTTTTTTTTTTTAAATAAGATGGTATATGTTTGATTGCTTTAAGAAAAGTATTAATTTTTTTATGTTGTTAGTAGTGGGGTTGGAAAGGAGATGTGTGAAATCGTTGTTGAGTTGTAGTTGTTGTTTATGATAGTGAAAGTATGTGCAGTCTGTTAATAGATGTTGAATGTTGATTGCGGGAGTAGAGTTGCAGAAAAGACAGTGAGGAGGAGGATTTTCATTATTCATTAAGTGGCCGTGGGTTAGTTTAGTGTGGCCTAGTCGTAGTCGCTCGATTCTTGTTATGTCTCTTCTAGTTATGTTCGGGTCGTTTGTGGCTAAAAGTTCTTTTGTTGTTGTGTTATTATTATTTAGTTGTTTGTACCAGTTTGATGTAAGTTGCATCAAACTTTTATGTTGCATGTAGTGTTGTTTTTTTAAGATGTAATTAATGTCGCTGGAGTTGAAATTGTGTGTTGTGATGATGGGGGCTTTGTTGGCATATTTGGCTGCTTGATCTGCAAATTCGTTACCTTTTATTTGAATGTGGCTCGGAATCCATATTAAGATAAATCTCGGAAAAAAAGTAGAAAGAAGGTTTCTTATACGCGAGGGGTAGTAATTGGTGTTGGCCAAATTGGCTATGGCTTCTAGTGATGAGAGGGAGTCGGAGCATATAGCGTAATTCCCGTTTGTATTTGTGACGTGTTCTATTGCTTCGTTTATAGCGATGATTTCTGCTGAGAAAACAGTACTGTATTGTGGAAGGTTGGAGATTTTAATTATTTGGCTGCAGAAGGTGACAGAGTAGGTTGAGTTATTGTTGGTCTTTGAGCCGTCAGTGTAGATAAATGTGTAGTTGTGATATTTGGCTTTTATTGCCAGGAATTTTGTTCGAAATAATTCAGGAGGTGTGTTAGATTTTGAAAATTTGTGGAGTGTGGTGTTTATTGTAGCGGCTTTGAAGAGCCATGGAGGACATAAGGTTGTAGAGCTTGTGGGGAGGTATGGGATACCCTGGTCTATACAGTTAATAATTCCTCTGGTAATTGCTGGTATCGGTTTTGACAATGTTGTTGTCTTGTTGTAGTTTAACAAATTTTGTTCTAATGGTGTTTCGCTGCTCTGCAATAAAGATTTAAAAAGTTTAGATGTGATAAAGTCTCTCTGATTCTCAAGTGTAAAGAGGTTGGATTCCAGAAGCATATTGTTAATTGGAGTTGAGCGAAAGGCTCCTAGCGCGGTTCTTATAGCGGAATTGTAGATAGTTTTTAATTTGTTTGTAGTTGACTTGGGGGCGTATCCATACAGAAAGATTCCGTAACTTATTTTAGATACGATGAGAGCTTTAATTACATTGATAAGCGATAATGTGTTGCAATTTAATTTGAGGCTTCCTCGGCATTTAATTATATTTAGATGTATTGTTAATGATGTATTTAAGTGGTCGATATGGGAATTCCATAGGTATCTCTTGCTAAAAGTTATTCCTAAGATTTTGAGTTGGCTGACTTCTTCTAGTTGTAAGTTGTTCCTATGAATTCTAGTGCTTCTTATGGTGTTGATGTTAATTGTAAACTGTTAATAGATATTTTGTGTAAACAGCGTGATGGTTTGTCTATAGTCCATTTTAATGCTAGAAGTTTAAACGAGTCAAAACTTGATTATGTAAGAACCGTTTTTGAAAATTCAAATGTGGACGTTATTTGTGTCTCCGAGACATGGTTTATTTCCGATATTCCCAACGCTTACTATAATATCCCTAATTATACTCTGTTTAGAAATGACAGAGCTGGTAGACGAGGAGGCAGAGTTGCTATTTATTGTAAATCATGCCTAAATTCAAACCTTATTAACAAGTCCTGTGAGTCTGAAGTTGAATTTATAAATGTAGAAATTTTTGATGCCAATTTTAAAATTTTTGTCTCTTGCGTCTACAATCCTAACAGAAGTTATAGTGTTGAACCTTTTTTCGTTGATCTTTTTAATCGTGTGACTGACTTTGACTGTTATTCCATATGTGGTGATTTTAATGTGAACTTGCTCAACAAGGATAATGTATCTGATAGTTTTTGTGACAAAGTTAATGAGGCTGGAATGACAATAATTAACTCCTCTCTTCCGACTCGTTTTGCTCCTAATGCAACCCCTAGTCTAATCGATGTTTTCATACTTTCTGATGAGTCCTTGCTTCTACTTTTTGACCAAATTTCTTTTATCTCTGACCATGATCTACTTTTTTGTACTATTAATTGTAATGCTTGTCGTAATAATGTCCCAATGACTATTTCTTACCGTGACTACAATTCTATTGATTACTCAATGTTGTATAATAATTTGTCTCATATCTGTTGGAATGATTGTTGGTTCTGTGAGAATGTGGATGATAGATTAAATATTCTTGTTTCTCATGTCTGCTGTGCTTTTGAAAATTTCGTTCCTCTTCGTACTTCAGTAATCAAAAATAAGTCTTGTCCTTGGTTCACGTCATTTGTTAGTTTAGCCATAAAAAAAAGGAATAAATTGTATAATAAATGGAAAAAGCACCATAATGCTGAAAATTGGGAGCATTTTAAGCGTGCCCGCAATGAAGCTGTATCAGCAATCAGACATTCTAAGAAAATATTTTTCCAACGTAAATTGAATTCTAACTTGCCATCCAAGGATTTATGGAAAAATATACGTAGTCTCGGCGTGTGCGGTAAATCTGATCTGAAGTATGATATCAATCCTAATCAGTTAAATAATTTCTTTCTTTCGAATATCATAGCCTCGAATGATAATTATCAATGCGTTGATCGTCAATTTCGTGATGAAGACAAATTTTCTTTTAAGCATGCTACTGAAACTGATGTTCTTAATTCTTTAATGAAAATAAAATTAAACGCTATTGGAGATGACGGTATTTCATTAAAATTCATTAAAATCATATCACCCTTTATTATAAAACCATTGACGCACATAATAAATCAATGCTTTACTACCTCTTGTTTTCCATCTTCATGGAAACTATCCACAGTTACACCAATTTCTAAAGTAACTCACGCATCAACAGATATGAAAGATTATAGACCCATTAGTATTCTGTCTGCTCTTTCAAAAATCTGTGAATCTATTATGGCTGGCCAAATTAATCAATATTTAAAATCAAATAATCACCATACCAATCTGGCTTTCGATCCGGACATAGCTGTGCAACAGCAACGTTAAAAGTTCTTGATGATATTCGTTCATCTTATGATGCAGGTCATATTACTTTGTTATGTCTTTTGGATTTTTCTAAAGCATTTGACTCTGTGAACCATTTTGTCTTAGTTAAAAAACTTAAGTGTATGCTTGGTTTTACTTGTAGTGCATTTAACTTTATTGCCAACTATCTTAACGGAAGAAAGCAAAGAGTAAAGATTGGCAACTGTTTTTCTGATTATAACGATGTTAAAATGGGTGTCCCCCAAGGCTCAATTCTTGGGCCTTTGCTCTTTAGTATTTTTATTAATGATATTTTTAAAGTGTGCAATAACGTAAGAATGCACGGCTATGCTGATGATATTCAGTTATATACATCCAATCGCATCGGACTTGTTGAGGACTTATGTTGTAGACTAAATGAAGACCTAACTGCAATCGCAAAGTGGGCATCAGATAATGATCTATGCCTTAATGCCAAAAAATCATATGTTCTTCCTATCTCCAGGGATAAACTTGACCACCAACAAATACCACCGATCTTTCTAAGTAATAATTGCCTACTAATGGTTGATAAAGTTAAAAGTTTAGGTTTTTATATTAACTGTAGACTTTCATCCTCTGATCATGTTAACAATATTGTTCAACGAGTTTACTACACGCTTTGTTGTTTGCGAATGTCTGCTAAATTTACTCCGATTGTGACAAAAAAAAAGGCTTGTTGTACAATTAATTCTTCCAATCATATCTTACTCAGAACTAATATATGTACAGCAATCTTGACTCGCACTCTTCGCATAAAATTTAGGTTGCTTTTAGTGATGCAGCAAGATACGTGTTTGGCCTGAGACGCTTTGACCATGTATCTGAAGAGAGTAAAAGCATTTTAGGTTGTAGTATTATAAACTACTTAAATGCGAAAAATTGTTTATTTTTGCATAAATTAATTTCCTGTAAAACTACCGCATACCTCTATGAGAAGTTACGCTTCAGTGTTTCTACTCGAACAAACAACCTTATAATACCTAAATTCAATTCCCTACATACTAAGCGACTTTTCTTCATCAACGCCATCAAACTCTGGAATTCTTTACCTTCTAGTTTAAAATCTATTGTCAGCATGAATAAATTTAAGTCTTATGTTATGTTATACTTTTCAAACATCTAACTATATATTACTTCTTTTTTCTAATTATTTATTTTGTCTTCTTACTATGTTTCATCTTTGTTTTTATATTTATAAGTCTGTCTATTTATTAAAATCATAAATAATCTATCTAGTATTTTAAGTTGTCAAATTTTAAGTAGACAGTTGATTATACATATAAATTTGTTGCACTATTAAAATAATAATTATATATTAAGTATTTTATGTTATTTTAAGTATTCAATTCTATGTTAACTGTTGATTATGCATATAATTCTGTTGTGTTGTTAAAAGATCTCCTGTATCTTATTGTACTAATTAATATCTAATAAATATGATATATGAAATATTTTTATAATACCATTAATTTATAATTTTTTTTTGTGACAAAAAATTACGTTTACCTGAATTTACTACTTATTTGTGTTTTTTATATTAATATAATAACTAAATTTTAAACAAGAAAAAGTTATACTTTTTCTATATATGTATGTATGTATGTGGGAATTTAAACAAGTCAAATAAATAAAAGATCGTCACTTTGTTTAAATTCAATTTTAATAATTTTCAAAAGTTCAATTTTTTAGCCATTAAATGTAGATAAGAATTTATGTTTAATTAAAAAAAAATATATATAAGGAAAAAATACAATAGGCTTGGCAATTTCTTTTCTTTTAACTTGACGCTTTTCTGACTTAACTTCTTAACGTTCTCTTTTCAACTGACTTGTGACAACAACTTCTATGAGTATGACTTCTGACTTCAAATACATAATGACCCTACACAATATTAGTATGTTTATATAAAAATAACATTAGATAATGCGGCTATATTTCGATTTTCCTACATTCGGCCATTCTGAATGTCGGATGTCTCGGACGACTCTCCATCACTCTCGTCTTCATATTGCTTCCATCTTTTCATATAATCAGCTGCAGTTGAGGTGAGTTTCGGCCCAACATGCCCACCAACTTTACGCACCTCGTACCGATCTTGTCGCTTCACCTTTTTAACCTCGTACGGACCTAAGTACTTCGGAACCAGCTTAAGTCCAACTCCAAACTGGGTACGCCGAATAGCGACTAAGTCACCAACTTTATACGTGTTTGCTGATTTGCGTTTTTTGTCAAATTGGCTTTTATTCTCAGCTTGAACTTTCAGAATTTGCTGTTTCGCATCGTCACGGATTTCTTGTCTCGCTTGCTCGAAATCTTCAATAACAGCCTCCTCAAATTGACGACTTAGCTCTAGCTCTTCAGGAGTAAACATTTTAGTGCCAAACAGCAACTCAAATGGCGTTCTTTTCGTACTCCTGGAAGTAGAAGAGTTAATAATTTTCTGAATGCGACTTACATGTTTAAACCATTTTTGCGGATCATCGAGAGAAATTTTTGTCAACATTTCAATTATAAATTTGTTCATCCGCTCAACTTGTCCGTTCCCTCTGGGAACTCCAGTCGTTATAGCGTGATGGCTGATGTTGCGACTTTTGCAATATTCTACAAAATTTCCGGCTGTGAAAGCTGCCCCCTTATCAGTGATTATGCGGAACGGATTTCCAAATGTTTCGCTTAGCTTTTCTAGCTTGCTTAGCACCTCTGCCGTAGTAGTAGACTTAACAGGAAAAATCCATGTAAACTTCGTAAACGCATCAGTTATGACGAGCAAATATTTGTAAGATTTCGCAGTTGAGGGTAATGGCCCGATATGATCCATATGAAAAGTATGCAGTGGTATATCGATTTTCTCGATTGGATTAAGAAATCCTTCCTGCTTTCCGGCTTTTCGATTTGCCAATATACAAGCAATGCAATTCGAAATAACTTTCTCAATACACTTTCTAGCATTTGATATATAATATTCTTGCTTGACCATCGCCTCTACTTTGCTGGTACTTAAATGTCCTTTTTCATGTAATTTTGTGATAAGCTCATTTTTCATTGACTTTGGTATGACTAAAAGGTAAGCACCTTCTACAAATTTACATAAAACACCGCCTCGCATTTGGTAATTTTCATACTCTCCCTTTTCCAGCAGTTTTACAATAACCTGGCACACCTCATCCGTAGCTTGTGATTTTTTGATGGAGCGTAGGATAGCATCTTCAACTAGCAATACAACTGGGTTCCGGCTCAACGCATCTACGTGACGCATGCAGCTACCTGATCGATGTTTTACGGTACAATCGAATTCTTCAATCTGCATAGCCCAATGTGCTACTCTACTGTTGAGCGCCTTCTTCGACATCGTTTGCTGAAACGCCTTGCAGTCTGTAAAGATATCAAATTTTAAGCCCAATAAATAAATTCTAAGTCGTTTCAACGCTTTGATGATCGCTAAAACTTCTAAGTCGTAGCTGGAGTAATTTTTTTCAGCAGCTGTGGTTTTATAGCTTAAATAAAAAACTGGGTGATAATCTTCATGCTGCGTCGGCAGGTTGGGATTAAACAGTTTCAGTACAGGTTCGGCACTAAGTTGAGCTTTAAGTAACAGGAACGCTTCATTTTCGGCTTCGCTCCACCTAAATGTTGCTTCTTTTTTCGTAAGGTCGGTTAATGGCTTCGCCAGCTGAGCATAATCTCTTACGAATTTTCGAAAAAATCCGGTAAGGCCCAGAAAACTCATTGCGCTGTGTGTGTCTTTGGGTGTTGGAAATTTATGTACCGCCTTCGTTTTTTCATCGGATGGGCGGATAGATCCACCTTCTACTACGTGACCCAGAAACTCAACGGACTTTTCTAAAAATGCGCACTTTTCCCACTTTATCAACAAGCCATGGTCTTCACTAACTTGTAAAACTCTTTTCAACTTATCAACACCATCAGCTGTGTTGTTTGCGGGTATAATTAAATCGTCCATATAAACGAGAACGACGCCATCTCTTATTAAATCTTTAAAAATGGTATTAATGTACCTTTGAAATGCTGAGGGTGAGTTACAAAGGCCAAAAGGTGCTTTTGTAAACTCAAACTGTCCATCCGGAGTCACAAACGACGTATACTTTATGCTAGCTTCATCAATATCTACGTGGAAGAAGCCATTCTTCAAGTCTAAAGTAGTGTAGATTCGAAAGTTGTACAGACCCTCTAAGATTTCCTCGATGTTTGGCAATGGATACCTATCACGGATAACTTTTGCGTTTATTTTGCGGTAATCCACACATAACCTATGACTGCCATCTTTTTTTTGCGCCAGAACAATGGGACTTGTGAAGTTAGATGAACTGTGTTGAATTATACCACTATCCAACCACTCTTGTACCTGCATGTTTACTATATGTCGTTCTTTAGGAGCTAATCTTCTTGGCTTCTGATAAATGGGTTTTTCGTCCTCCAAATGGATGTGCATTTTAACACATGATGCCATAACTTTTTTTGGCTTATATGATGAAATTAACTCTTGAATAGTGAGCCTTAAATTAAGATCTTTAATATTTTGCAATTTCTCTAATTTTTTTGGCACCTGAGAATATTGTATAAGATTAACTTGCGCTAACATAATTTTATCGTCATTAATCTTATCTTTGTACGTCGTTAATTTACCCTTTTCTATCAAAATGGATGCATATTGTAAAACATTCTTACCCAATATTATGTATTCGCTTATCCAATTGTTAGGCACGACATCGAAATCAAGTTGATAGGATTCAGCTTCGATATCAACATTTAAATTTATGAAACCAAGTGTAGCTTTACTGCAGTCTCCAAACGCTATCACGCTCGTGCCCGGGCCATCAAAGCTCTGGATTTTAAATTCATCTTTCACCCATTGTCTTATGATGCTGATGTCGCTTCCAGTGTCTAGCATTGCCTTAAAAGTTTTACCTTGAATTTTAATATCCACGCTCACGTCTGGAAATTTGACTCTATTTACGCGAGCAGCAACATCTTTATTTTCATCTTGTTTTTCCCTGTTCTTCATAGGACAATTTGGCGCTATGTGACCGAAGTCACTGAACCTGAAACAGCGAGCTCCTTTTTCCTTGCTTGGACAATAGCGTGCCCAGTGTGATCTTGCACCACAATTATTGCATCTTTTATTGTTGTAACTTACGTTTTGACTGTTGGCTCTGACATCGTTCCTTTCAGAAAAATGTTTGCCGCTGCAGCTGCTGCTTGCGTTACCGTCACTGTTTCTTTTATCTATACTTCTTCCGAAATAGTTTCTTTTCTTACTTTGATCAGCCTTTAATTTTTCGTACGCAACAAAATTTTTTTTCAGTTCAGCTAAATTATGCGATTGATACAAAATGGTCTTATTTGCAGCTTCATCTGGTATTCCGGCAATAATATAGCCAATTAAGTGATGTATTTCTACATTTCCACGCGATGCTAATTTTTTCATTTTATACATATACTCTAGCAATGTTTCACTCTCAATTTTTTTTGCGTTTTCCAACAACTTGTGTACATTGTCGATCTCACGTGAACCAAATTCGCTCTGCAGAACAGCTTTTAGGTCTTGCCAGCTACAAATGTTTAATTCAGCGTCTACTGCCAATCTTGCCGCTCCCTGCAACAGCTGTCTAGTATATAAAAATTTCTGCACATCGTTCCATTTGCAAACAGAAGCAATTTGCTCCATTTCACTCAGCCAGTCTTTTACGCTCTTTCCATTCTCACCGTCGAATTTTTCCAATGAATCTTGCACATCTTTGAGGTGAATATTGTTTTGCACCACTTTGCCTGCGTTTTCTTCTTTGCCGTCGTCCATCATATCGCTGCCTACCGAAGCGTTGCTGTTTAACAGTTGAAGAATTTTTTTTTCTGTATTGTTGGTTTCACCTAGCTTTAGGTCGCCTTCACTAAAATTTGTAGTTTTGCCGTCTAACGAAGTGCCTTGCTGTTCGCTTTCAGAGTTGTTTTTTTCCATGAATTTTTGTAGCCGTATAATGAGGTCTTGCTTCTTATAATACCGATAAGACAATCCCAGTTGCTTCAATTTTTCTTGTAATTGTTTTGTGGTAAAAGAAGAAAGGTCACCTTCACTCATAAAAACTTAATTATGCTTACAGCCACACGTCTACCTGTTTATTTTTGGCAATTCTACCTTTTTTTTCTTTTTTCTTTGGCGATCCCACTTCTGACACCATGTGGGAATTTAAACAAGTCAAATAAATAAAAGATCGTCACTTTGTTTAAATTCAATTTTAATAATTTTCAAAAGTTCAATTTTTTAGCCATTAAATGTAGATAAGAATTTATGTTTAATTAAAAAAAAATATATATAAGGAAAAAATACAATAGGCTTGGCAATTTCTTTTCTTTTAACTTGACGCTTTTCTGACTTAACTTCTTAACGTTCTCTTTTCAACTGACTTGTGACAACAACTTCTATGAGTATGACTTCTGACTTCAAATACATAATGACACTACAAAATATTAGTATGTTTATATAAAAATAGCATTAGATAATGCGGCTATATTTCGATTTTCCTACATGTATTTATTTTTTTTATTTAATTCAAATAAAATAGATATACGTCTCATTTTTATAAGTATATGAAGATATGAGTTTATGAATTTAACTTACTTTTTATTTACTTTTGTGATTTTTAGTTATTAAAAATAAGAAAAAATATTAACTAAATTTATTTTACCACCTGTTATATCTGTTTATAATTCTAAGTATTTTAATGTTGAATAATTGTTTTTTATTAACAAAAATTATAATTTTAGTGATTTTCCTACTTTAAAAAAATGTTTGTTTAATTAATTCTTATATAATTTTGGTAACTTTTTGATGAAGTTTTGGTAACTAAATTTTTTTACAAGTGGCAACCCTGGTTGAAGTAGCTATCATATGGCTGCCATACGTCCCAGTTTTCCCGGACATGTCCCCGTTTTGAGATCGGTGTCCCTGTGTCCCGGTGCACAGTAAAAAATGTCCCGACTAAAAATAATATTAAAGAAAAAATTAAAAGTGTTTTAGAAAAAACTGAAAAAATTTTTTGCAAATGCGTGTAAATGAATGAAAATTCAACTATTTTTTACCAAATTCTAAATTCCAAGAGCGAAAATAAACTTGTTAAAAATAATAAAATTTGTTTTCGCTATTCCAGGGCACAAGGGAAATATAGCATGTATTTTCACTGGTCTTCTCGCGATTTCGTAAGGAAAGAAACTATCCCAACATAACCACTTTGGAAAGCATCATGCAATTTTAATTATGCTATGACGTGTACAAAACTTTATAAAAATTTCAAAACGCAAAAGCATGCTCTTGATGAATTAAAAAAGTCTGCAAAATATGATCGGGCAAGACCTTTATTTTGAATAAGTCCAAACAATATTTTTTTACCTCGTTGACTGAATTGATGTTTCTTTTTTTTTGTTATAACATTACTATGTGTGCCTGTGAGTTATTTTGATTTATGTTTTTTTAATAAACGGCAATTTATAATATTAAAATTGCGTATTTGTTTTTTTGTGAAATACATAGCTGTAAAATAATGATTAATAATCGTAATCATAAGTAATTCGATTATTGAAGCGAAGCTTTTTACGCCTCGTTATGTGATTTGCTTGAGTGAAATCTGAAAAACGACACTTTTTTCCATACTCCTTTTTCTTAAAATTTTTGTTGCTTTTTGTGTCGATATTAACAAAAGAATATAAAATTAATAAAAATATTTCTTTGGTAGCAATGAGAATCGAACTCATACCCTCTCGATTGACAGTCCTATACACTACCAACTGATCCAAAATCCTTCGCTGACTATGAGAGTTTATTAAATATTAAGTATTAACTGAAGCTATGTTGCATAGATGACAAGAATCTATTAAAGGATTGTGCATTAGCTTTCCTACATATGAATGCGAGAGGCTATGGTGCAGATCACAATAATCTATTATATGAAAGGATTGTGTATTGGCTATCCAAACAACAAAATCAACAAAAAATATAACAAAACAAATGTAGCTTCTATTTACTACTATTGTCATTAACATCGCTAAGTACGTGTTTTTTTTGTTGATGAGGATAGTCTGTTCTCGAACTAATTTCAAGAACTGTTTGAACTTAAATTTTATGAATTGACACAAGTTATGCGGCAAAGTAATAAACAGTTTTCGTCATTGCTAACTAAGATTGGTGATGGTAAAAACTTGAGCAAAACGAGTTACATTTAATAGAGAGCCTATTATTTACGAAGGAAACTGCCAGCTGCCTGTATTCAAATGGAATAAGAATTTTTTTTAGTAATGCTTCTGTAGATTTAGTTAATAATTCTTTCTTAAGCGCAATAGAACACAACAAAATTTCATCTGCAATAGATAACATGAGTAGATGTAAAAATAATGAATAATTACAAGCGTTTAAACAAAAATTGCATGATATGAAAGTCATCGATACAGTGGTTTACCTTCTGAAATTGTTTTTGTCATCAATAAACATTACCTAATAACAACAAATATTAATGCTAGCGATGGTTTGGCAAATGGGGCTATTGGTAAACTAGTGCACTTTGAAATTGAGCAGAATGAAATGGTTAAAAAAGTTTGGCTGGAATTCTATGAGTTTAAAATTGGTCAGAAAACAAGAATGAAAGCTTCTGCTGACGCTCAATCGATTCAAGTCAACGAAAAAACAGTAGCATACCTCTTATCAAAAATAAAACAATTACAGTTACAAGAAATCATTTTCCATTAATTCCTGCAATGGCTGTAACTATTCATAAGTCGCAGGGTGGATCATTCGCAGATTGTTTACGAATATGACAAAAAACATTCCTTGCAATTACTCTACGTCGCTTTGTCTCGTGTTACTAGTATTGACGGACTTTTTTTTTATCACAACCTCTGATGACAACCCTCAACAATTTATATATCATCATCGAAGACGAAATTATATTTCTAATGTTGATTTATTTCGAGAATTTTAAAGATTATCTCTTAACAACTTAGAAACTAAAAATATTACTATAAAAAATAAACAGTTCCTTTCTGTAATGACTTTCAATTGTCAGAGTCTCCATGCGCATTCTCAAGATCTTACCGATTCTATAACTCAAATCTGTAACATTATATTGCTATCAGAAACAAAAATGCAAAATTATGAAAGTATCGATATCACTTATTTAGCTTGTATATCCCAATTTCAGAGAAATAGTTGTCGTTCTGGAGGAGTTGCAATTTATCGTAATTATAATAAAGAGAAGTACAATACAGTCACTGGGGATATGTCAATATATTTTAACGGACTTCAACGACAAAATTTTTCCGCTGATATTTAAAAAATTGGAGAAGTATGTTCCTCAGAAATGATAGATCCTTATGGAACACATATTTTGATGATTTCGATTTACATTTCACCTCAGAATACGACCGAAAAAAACTTATCCAAAATTTATCCACAGATCTCTTTTATGTTATACACGAGCAGGTGCCATTGAACTGGGTAAAAATTATCACAAAATGCCAATTGTTTTTGGTGGATATTTTAATTGCGATTTTAGACATAAATCCTCAAAGGCACTTAAGCAATTCCTTTTTGATAAATTTAATTTACAAATATTAAGCAATCCAAATATTTTTAAAACACGATTAGGAACAACTACTGATGCATAGTTTTCTAGATATATTGCCGACATAACATCCATAACATACGTTTGCTATTTCAGTTATCATAAACACCTAAATTTCATTAATAAAATTCGATGTAGTATGTAATAAATGGATGTAGTATGTAATAAAATAAAATAATAATGATATGTAATAAAATCTACTGGTGTGATTATAACTTGTGTTTTTTTAATTAATTTGATGTTATTTTAAATTTTTTAATTTAAAAATTATTTTATTATAAAAACTAATATATTAACAATTCTATGAAACTGTGAAAAAGCTTCGCTTCTCTCGTGTGTCCCACAACGGATCTATTTTTTTATTTAAATGTGAAATAATTGATTAAGTATAATTGTTTTCTGTTTGTAATCGTAATCTAATAATCTCTACTACAAGTAATTAAAAAATAATATCCATTACTTCAGATTACGAAAATAATCAAAAAGATTCAAAAGTAATCAAGAAAAAGTAATCCGACTACTTTGAGAAATTATTTTTTATTCTTGACTTATTTTGATTCTTTTTGATTATCTTCGTAATTTCAAGTAATCGTAATTATTTTTGATTATTTGCAATCGTAAACTTCTTCAAGGATTGTATAATGACTACAATTCTTTTTAAAATAAAATATAATGCACTACTAATCTAACAAGATCCTAACATTAACAAGAATCCATTATCTAAAAGTAATTATAGTTCTTGCTTTAACTCTTTTCCGTATATAAATTCCCGTCCTAACTCTAAATCTAAGTTAAACTCTTATTCTAATTCTAATCTTAATTCTAAGAATCCCCTATATAAAAGAAATGTAAACCTACCTGTTCTTGAATCCAAACCTTATTCATCAAACAAGTTTGTGCAACCTAAGTCCCACCATAATTCAGATTCTAATTGGAATCTGAAAACTTGCATTTTCCCCATATTTTCTCCCATAATTAACCAGAATGCGGCTTCATCTTATAATAAGATGATTACTGGAAGCAATCTAGCATCTAAACCGCCAACTCATCAAACACGTAAACGGGTTTCATTTAATCTTAACAATAATGAAACCAATTGTGAGAAATATCCAAACTTTATCCATTCTCATACTCTTAATCCTTCACCACCAACCGAAAGTGGTTTACCAAAACCATCTTCTGTTTCAAATGAGCTTTGCAATCAACCTGGTAGTCCTACGTCATTTTTAGACCCCCTACTTCCTCCAAAAGTGAAATTGACACTAAACTCTTGCGAAGGCACTGAGAGCAGATATGCCCTTTCTCGCCTCAGGGAGAACAACGTTTATAACAATGTTCGCCTGTATCTCGCTTATATGTATAAAGCCCCTGATTCAACATGCATTGAAGGCAAGACCAAAACTAATCTTAGAGTATTAATTCAGCAAGAAGGTCTTCCTACCGGTGTTGAAGACTTGCGTAATTTATTTGTCCGCTTTCACGAGCACCTGGGTGTAACGGTTGATCAAGTCAAGGTGGATCTGGAAACCTATGGCGCTCATGTCAGAGCTAAACATGTTTCTCTTCTTCAAAAATCTCGTAAAGAGCAACAGCAATATTATCGTTCCTAACTCTTCTTTCTTAAATATATTCTACCATAACTGTGGCGGCATGAGAAGCAAATTAAACAAACTTTATGTTGACGCTAAATCATGCCACTTCAATGTCCTAGTATTCACTGAGACATGGCTAAACGAAACCTTCAATAATGAGGAAATTCTTGATAGCAATTGGACTGTCTTCAGAAACGATCGGGACTACTCCTCAACAGGTCTTTCTCGAGGAGGTGGTGTCCTTGTAGCATCTCACAATTCCCTTTCAAGTGAGCTAATAGACACACCTAACCATAAACTGTTCGATCACCGAATTATTAGAGTTTGTTCAGGTAAAAGTCTCAATGTGTACATAGGCGTCGTTTACATTCCTCCCGGCTCAAGTGAAACAACATACAACGAGCTATGTGAAACACTGACCACCTTTACCTCCTCCCTAAAAGAGGAAGATAAAGTTGTTATTCTTGGTGACTTCAATCGCCCAAATATATCTTTTGTCACCGACGAAAACGACAACTTTCTTCTTCCTGTAAATCTTTCTAATGCCATAGACTTCAACTTACTTAGCACCTTTTATGGCAGTGACTTGCAGCAAGTCTCTTCTGTACAAAATCAAAATGGCAGATGGTTGGACCTAATTTTTACTAACTCGTATGAAGAAGTGAAGGTTAGTCCATGCATGGGAGCAGAAAATTTATTAACCAACACTGTTCATCATACAGCCTTAAAAGTTGTTTTCTCTGCTAATAACATCAACTTTACCCAGTCTTATAATAACACCATTGCGTACGATTACCTCAACGCCGATTATGAAAGAATAAAATGTTATCTTAGTTCTCTAAATTGGAATCATATTCTATTCAATTTAGATTTAGACAGTGCTGTCTCTATATTTTATCAGCACATTTTTACCGCTATCGAAAGTTATGTGCCAATAATAAAGAAAAAGAATAAGCTCACAGAACCATGGCTAGACAACAATCTCAGATTTTTGAGGAATCAAAGAAATAAAATCTACAAACTTCTCAAAAACACTGATAATATAAGCGATGAACTGAAGCTTAGATATGACGAGCTATCAAGAGAGTTCTCTATCAAGTCAGAAGAAGCGTACAAGTTGTACACGAACATCATCGGAGAAAAAATTGTCCAAGAGCCGAGAAAATTCTTTGACTTTGTTAACATGAATCGCAAATCTAGCGGCTATCCATCGTCTATGTTTAAAGGTAATGTCACTTCGTCCAATTCTCTTGAAATAAGCAACTTGTATGCCGATCACTTTAAGGAGGTCTTTTGTCTTCCTACCACCTTATCTGAAACTTCTCCTAGCTCAACTATTATAGTTGATAGTTTATATTTAACCCAGGAAGAGATTTCTAATGCAATAAAAGAACTGGATATATTAAAGGGACCAGGACCAGACTTAATACCTACAAGCTTTTTGGTGCGATGTTTAGACCAACTGCTATTGCCATTACACATAATCTTTAACGAATCACTGGTTTGTGGGACATTTCCTTCATATTGGAAATCATCCCATCTTACGCCAATTTACAAGAATGGTGATAAAAGATCAGTTGAAAATTATAGAGGCATAGCAATCTTGTCAGCCATTCCAAAACTTTTTGAAAAACTTATTTGTGAAAAGCTAACAAGTTTCATTAACCCTCGTCTAAATGAGCAGCAACACGGGTTCCGAAAAGGGCGATCTACCACCACTAATCTCATGATTATGGTATCAGATGTTTTAGTCAAAATGGAAAAAGGGCACCAAATAGATGCTGTTTATACTGATTTCAGTAAAGCTTTTGATCGAGTTGATCACAACATTCTTATATATAAGTTAGAAAAATTTGGTGTTGCAGGGTCCATACTAAGTTGGCTAAAATCATATTTAAACGGCAGATCCCAGTTTGTTAAATTCCAGGGAGTTCTATCGAAAAAAATTGCAGTCTCCTCGGGAGTTCCGCAAGGTAGTCATCTTGGTCCTCTTCTTTTCAACATATTCATATCCGATCTGTCAGAAGTTCTTAACGATATCCCACATCTTATGTATGCAGATGATTTAAAAATGTACTATTCAATTCAATCAGATGTAGATGTAAATTTTTTGCAATCAAAATTGTTGTCTCTTGAGCAATGGTGTTTTCAAAATAAACTACATCTTAATGTCAATAAATGCAATGTTATTAGCTTTTCTCGTAAAAACAACGTAACATTACTTACCTACCACCTCAATAGTATCGAACTAAAAAGGGTCAACCATATAGTGGATCTTGGAGTTGTCTTAGATTGCAAGATGCGCTTTAATCTGCACTATGATAAAATTGTGTCCAAAGCCAGCAAACAGCTCGGTTTTATAAAAAGGCGTGCAAATGAATTCAAGAATATATGGGTCACTACATCCTTGTACCGTGCATTAGTGCGCCCAATACTTGAATATGCATGCATAATTTGGAATCCATCTTTCGATTCCCATAGAGAAAGAATTGAGTCTATTCAAAAGCAGTTCTTACTATACGCGCTTAGAGATATGTACAACCCCCATGATTATTGTAGCCTTCCATCATATGAACATAGACTCAGCCTTTTAAATTTGATGCCACTATCAACAAGAAGATCGTTATTGGGCTCATGCTTCACATTTGATGTAATTAATGGTGCTATTCACAGCGAATATATTTCTAATATGATTTCCTTTAACGATCCAATTAGGCGCACTAGGCATACTCGATTGTTAACTGAATATCAGCACCAAACTACATATGCAAATAATGAACCCATCAATCGTTGTTGCAGAGAATTTAATAATATCTCTATATACTACTCACCTTCTATGTCCAAATCCTCTTTCAAGCAAACCCTATATAAATCACTCAGTAATCAGAATTAACACAGGCCTCAGATAAACTACATACATGTATGGATTTATATGTATAAGCATTTAGTTTAATAAATCAAAATTCTTTAACATCCCTCTCCAAATCTCCCATTTACGTCTTTATAGTCTTTAAGAATAATATATATACATCGTATCTTAAGTGTGTATATAGTCTCTCTTGTTTTCCTCCTCTTCTCTTAGTTTTGACATGGTTTTTGAAATCATGTCAATCCGGTGGGCGGAGTATGCCCACTAAGAGCATCAAATAAAAAATAAAATAAAAACAAGGAAAGGGGAGAAGAAAAACAAAAAACTTAGTAATAAGTAAACAAAACCTGTTAGAATAAGTTAGAATAAGTAATTTGCATTGCCTTGTTTGGCTAATAAATAAATAAATAAATAAATAATCATAATCGCAATTTAACAGCTATGGTGGAATATAAAAAAAGAATGTGAAAAATTGTCCCGGTCAAGTGCTGTAGACTTTTGGCAGCCCTAAGCTATCAACGAAGTATTCTGCTTAGTCTGCTTGGTGGTTTGTTCTGCAAAGAAATTCTTGTTGTTGCAACCTGTTGCTTCATGAACTTATTTGGCATTAAGCTCAAATAAAATTCTAAAAAAATTATATTTTTTCAGAATTATAAAACACAATATAGTACATAATTAAAATATGCCATCAATAATTTTTCAAAAAAATATGTTCTTTGATTTTCTGACTCGAAAATACATCAAACTATCGCTTCTTTTTCTCTGCTGCTTAGAAGATATTTCTGCCTTTTTGATTCCTGTTCTTGTAAAACAGTCAGAAAAATAAAAATGGAGCACAACAAAGCAATGCTAGTTAAGTACAATTGTAGTAGAATTAGTAGTGGAGTAGCGCAGGAAAAAGCTAGAGTAATAATGAAACTGCTTCCAAAACGCATCCAAAACGGACATCCAAAAACACACATATGTATACACACACACACACACAATCGCACTGCTCTAGGAAGAAATCGTTAAGCAGCTTGTTTATGTGTTTATTTAACTTATGCAACATTTTGTATCTCCATTGGCGTCGGAAGTGGGGGCCCAAGAGGGGCAGTTGCCCCCCACTTTTTTTAGCTAGATAAACAATTTAAAAGGAAAACTTAAAAAGTTATTCAAAATATCAGTTTTTTTTACAACGATAATATTTTTGTATTATATATTTTCCTCTTCTTTCTCTCTCCTTCATAAGCATGCTTGCGAATAACCATTTTCTTTCTCTGTGTTTGCAAAAAGATAGAACAAAATGTAGAGTTTCTACTGCAATCCCACCACTTCAGTTTAAAAGCACTCTTAAGTATGTAGCTTAATGATTGTTAGTTTTGCAACTCTGGTAAGAAAAAATTTGACATGTTTTTAGGGGCTTTCCATATTGGACGACATGTTGTACGATAAGTTAGATGGAAAACTAATGGGACTATTTGATTGAGAGTTCGAACGATCCAACTTGTAAAGCAACATCATTAATTGCAAGCTCTCAAGCAGAACACATCCGGCTAATAGCTAAGCAACTTTTAGATGCCCTAACAATTGAGCAGTAATTTTACATAATTGTACAATATTGTACAATCGGCAGAAAAAAACCAAAAATTTCGACTATCGTTTTAGCTTACGCATGGTACTACATGTTGTACAATCTGCCATGTTGGTCCAATGTTTTGGACCATGCGAAAGCCGCTACTGTGAATTAGCTGATGAAAATCCACCTCGACGCTTTGAAGAAACATCAAATCCGGTTCCTTCAATACAGTTGCCATTATATGATCGGCTACGAAAAGATTATTTCGAAATTTTAGATCTTCCCTCAAATGAGATAACGGCTAGATTCGATCAAACAGGTTGATATTTTGCTTTTTTTTATTTTTGCAAGTTTACACCAGCTTCACTCAACCGACTCACATTGATTTAACATTCGGTGAGTCGGTTGAGTGAAGCTAGTGTAAACTGACGCTTTGTAAATCTTATTGTACATTTAAACAGATCTTGACACTCTGGAATCATTGGAAAATATTGTAATCAAAGCCTTCAACGGAAAAGTGCCTTCTGAACAAAATCTAAAAACAAAACTAGATCTTTATGCAGATGACTTTTTTGCAGATGAAATTGCTGAAGCAATTGCCTGGCCAAACACCTTGAAATTGTAGTGGCATTGTATCCCAATTTGCGATAAATTCGGATACTGTAAAAAAACTATTAAATGAAGTTGAAAAACTTATTGCTTTGCTTTTGACTGTGCCTGCATCAGCAGTTTCATCTGAGCGTTCTTTTAGTGCACTAAGACGACTTAAAACGTATCTTCGAGCAACTATGACACAGAAACGACTCCCTCATGCGGCACTTATACACATTCACAAAGATAAAACCGAAGAATTGAATTCGATGGAGGTGGTGAAAGAGTTTGTTTCTAGCAAGGACAGAAAGAAACATTTTGGAATAATTTAAATTGATATAACTTTTTGTACCTTATTGCATTTAAACCATGTAAAGATATACCTAGTCTTGCTTTATAAAAGCAACCATTATTTCTTATATTTTCATATTACCATATGAAAGATCCTTTAAAGAATGATCTCTATTATTAATATTGCAAGAACTTTTAAAAATAATGAAATTTTAATATTTTTTATATATTTTTATATTGTTTTTATTTTAAACTAAAATAAAAAATTTGTTTATTCACATTCATGTTTCTTTGAAGAAATTTTGGTGAAATTTTTTTTGCACCACCATTTGTACTGCCCCCCCATTTGTACTGCCCCCCCAGATGAAATTAGCTTCCGACGCGCTTGTGTATCTCCCTTACACTTTATCACTATCACGCTCGCATGCTTACTTGACTCCTTAAATTATGGTTGGCACCAATGCAGCCAAACGAAGTAATACTAAAACAGTGGAACGAAACAGTTTTGTTTTATCAAATAAAAGTTCAATCTAAAGGGCAAACAAATTTAGTTGCAGGTTCGTCGAAAAGTATTGAAAGCAAAAACGAAAAAATGCATTTTTACATAAATTAGTGTTTTTATTTAATATTATCTCCCTCAACTTCAATAAACTTAGTCCAATGACTCTCTAATAATTTTGTACCGTCTATGTGATAATTTTCAGGAAGCTCTGCGAAATACTGTTCCACGGCTCCAATAGCTTCTTCGTTAGCCAAAAAACGCATCCACGAAAGAACTGTTTCAAGTTTTTAAAAAGGTTCGGCTGCTAGGAGTCAAATTATCAGAATACGGTGTATATGTTGAAGCAATTCGTACTTTAATTCATTCAATTTAGCCATCATCAAACCACTTGTGTGAACACGTGTATTGTCTTGATCAACTTTTTTTTTTCTTGCATAAAGAAGGTTTTTTCTCACGCATTTTTGCATTCAGTTGATCTTAAATAATGCAATAATATTCAGAGTTAATTGTTTTACTTATCTAAAAAGAAATCAATCAATCAAAAAAATCTTGTTTGCATGCAAACCTTTTGAATCACAAAACAGTGATGCCATAACCTTTTTTGGCTACCGTTTAAACTTCACCTGTTTTGGAGGTGAACTACCTAGCGTTCAAACTTCACCTGTTTTGGAGGTGAACTACCTAGCGTTCAAACTTCACCTGTTTTGTAGGTGAACAGCTTTACTCCAGCTTTACTCCACTGTAAACGTTCCTGTTTCAGCTTATTTAGCTTACGGCACGGTAGTAAATCAAAGTCTCATTCGCAGTTATAAAAGGACGAACAAAACTTGTTTTGTTTTGATTAAAAGGCTTGAAATGACGATGAAAATGCGATTTGTTTCGGTTTTTGTTGGATTTTTAACAAATGCGGTACTAACTTTCCAAACAGCTTTTTCATATGTAACACTTTATGTAAAATATAGATTACTCGTTCGTCTGAGATGTCAATGGTATCAGAATTTTCCTGCTAAGTCAAACTTCGATATTCACAAAAAATTTCCCACACTTGCTCAATAATTTCTGGACGTCCACGTTATTCATTTTTCACTTTAAAACCAATCGCTGCACAGCTAGAAATGAAAGCTCATATTCCTTTAACATTTTCCTAACTTTTTGTATGAATTTCTGTTGCTTATCAGCTTATCACCTTAAAAAATTTTTTTTATTACTGCACGATAATCAGGTTTTTTCATTGCAAAAAATACACTGACACGTCAACTTCAAATTGCCTGTTAACAAACAATGAATTGACAGATCGAAATATAATTTTTTTGCGCGTTCAAATGAAAAATGAAATTTTATAATTGCGAATTTTGATTCTTTTACTGGTTAATAGTTGTTGTTTGAATATTTTTAAACCAACTTGTATTGAAGTTTTATTTTTCAGGTTCATTTACGAATCATTTATCAATCTGTCTGAGCGAATTTTTGATTTTTAGTTGTTATTTCTCAAAATTTCTTTTGAAAAAATAAGTTTTTACTAAAAGCCAACCTTTTTAAATTAAAATTAAATTCAAAGGTCGAAAAACTTATACAAATTATTCAACCTTTAAGTAAATTTAAAAAAAAAAAAATAATTTAAAGTAAAAGTGTAAAGTTGAGATTGGCGCATATCAGGAATTTAGTCGTGACACGCCATGTGACACGATTAATCACGTTGTGATCGTGAGTGAGACCAAGAAAAGCCACGAAATATTCGTGATTCTACGTGATTGAACTTTACCTCGTGCGTGAGCGTGCGTGACATAAATTTATTAAACTTGAACTTCGCTGTCTTTAATTACTTCGGGAAACATCAGTGACTTCTTGAAGTGATTTTGGCAAAAAGCTGAGAAATTGAATTAATAATTAATTTTAATAGTTCTACCATTCTACCATTCTGCTTCTTCTGCTGCTTTCTGTTGAAATTGTTGTTCTTGCTGTTGCTCTTGTCAGATGCTAATCCTGCAAAAGTAGCGGTGCTGCTGCTGTTCCTGCTTGTGTGCTTCTCTTACCAGCTGCTGTTTCTGCGTTTCTGATTCCTTAAGCTTTAAAGAAATATAAAATATTAAACATCTTAAATTACTTAAACAAATACAGCAATAAATGCTTGAATCGATTACTTTCGTAATTGATAACATATAAATTACAATTTCAATAACCAATTATAATCGTAATCTAAAAAAATAAAGATTACGATTACTGTAATCATAATCGAAATATTTTTAATAACAATTACAGTATTCGTAATTATTAAAAAATTACAATTACAATTACTGTTTGCGATTGTAATTACAAAAATTTCTTTATTACGATTACAGTAATTGTAAAACAGCAGAGTAATAATTACGACTACTGTAAACGTAATCTTTCTTTTTGTAATTGAATTACTGCATAAATCTTTATTTATCATGATGCAATTCTTAAAGAACAGATTTTTTTCTAGAATCTTTATTTGTGGTGGGGCCCTGCTGGAATAGTGAATAGTCCACGGCGCACGGTGGGGCGAGCCCATACAAAGGGTTGGACATCGCATGTTGCTTTAAATAATTGATTGTAACTCTGGAACCATTTGATGTATTTTGGTCAAATTTTAAACATGCCTTCTTAAAAAAATTTCGCATGAAATCCTTAAATCTGTATGAGCGTAGCGGTTCTAGGAGACCCATAAAATTCATGGTAAAAAACCGTTTTTTTGTGTTTAGCGATATTTCGTACCTGTATTTTATTACAGAATGTGCTTTTAAACAAGAATTTATTAGCTTATTACATTTAAAAGATGTTTAAAGACAGCATACATCTCTATTTAAAACAAATTATATGTAATATTAAGAGCAACCAGTGATTTATTTATACCACACATAATTATACAATATGCTTAATTTTACACATTATCTGTAAAAGTTATACTTTCACTTTCTTCATCAAAAAGCTCTTTTGCTACAATCAGATAGCTTTGTGGTGATTTTTTTATTAAAACCAAGGCTTGAAAGTACTGGATCTGAATTGAGCAGAAGGGCATGCAAAAGATCTGAGTTGCAAGCAGATCTTGAAAATTTTCTCGTGTTGTGAACTCTGAAGAACCGAAAAAGTTTGTGATTGGCCTCTTTGCTCATCCTCGGATAACTGACCTATGGGCACTATCGCTTTTTGAACTATATCCGCACTGTGCATTAATATTTTATGTACACTAACAGGCATGTAGTACCAATCATATAGTTCAACGTATAATTTTGTTGTTTCTAAACAACAATTTCTTAATTTTGTGATATTAATTTTAAGACCAGATGCTATTACCTGAAATATATTAAAATTTTTGCGCATTAATGTAAAGTACAATAAAATAATTCATATATGTATATATTTAAATGTTTTACCTGCAATATAACATACAATCGTTTAACTAAATTTTCGTCTACTCCAGTGATTTCTGAACTTTTCTTGTAATTAGTAAAAAATCTGCGAGTAGTGTTACGGTCATGACTTTTACCACAGACTCGCAGTACCACGTCTATTAACAAGCCTTAAAAAATTTTAATTTCGTTGTCAGCAAGATAGTAAAGTGGTGTTGATTCAAATGCTTTTATCATAATCTTTACATTTTGTTTATTATACACGCAGAAAAAATGTTTACTGGAAACATAATATGAGATGATATTAATGTATGTATTTAAAAACTTTTTTGTAGCAAACAATTTTATTTATATAAGAAAAATATTTTTTTTGCCATTTGTTGCAATTAATATATTATATAAGCAATATGTTCGCAGGCAAACAGTTTCTGATTGTCACAAACATAATTATGTTTAGTACTTTTAAAATATATATCATATTGACGGTTATTATATATATCTGTAATTATTGACGGTTACAGATATAACAACTGCGTTTATTGGCAGATCACTTTTAAGTGGATTTCATACCTGTTCTCTGTACTTTTTCAGTTTATGTAATTTTTTTACTGGAATTCTTGAAAATATTTGCATCGTGTCTAAAATATATCTTAAGAACCAGTCGTTTCAGATAAATAAACAGTATACCAAAATATTTTCATTAAAATTGTATACACTTATGTAGTACAATAAATTTACGTAACTTTACTAATAAGGATGCTATGCTGCAATCAAAGCAAAATATCTATTTTTCCCGTTCACAAAAGGTCACGGAGCCGGGCCGGAATGGGTTAAAACAATAAATGTATCCCAAACTTGTTTTTTTATCCATTCGCAAGTTTTTATCGCTAATCAAACTGAATCACTTCCTATAGTTACGCTGTAATAGGCAAACTTTGTGAGAAATGCTATAAAAAAAACCCGAGGAATACAATTTTGATATTGAAATTCTCAGAAGGCGCTGGATGGCGCGCGCTAATTTTTTTTAAAACATTTCTTACTCTTATTATTTGTAATGTAAGGTACATTGATCCTGGCCAACCCTAGCCATTTTTTTATTTTTCAAATTTAATATTTTTTTTTAATTTTTAATTTTTATTCCTTATCGCAATAACGGGATAGCAAAAAACTTAAAAACAAAATATCTGATTTAAAAGTTTAGAGTATACCCTTTCATAAAATATAAAAATCTGTTCAATCAAGCAGTTTAACAAAATGTTATAGGACTTTTAAAAAAAACTATATTTTTTATATTACAAAATATCAACTTTGAGGCTTTACAAAAACAAAAGTACTCACTTAAAAATAAAAAAATGCCCAATTCAAATAGCCCAAATACATTTCTATCGAAATGTTTCAAAATATTATAATAATTTGCAAGTTGCACTGTTTTTGTGGATGTCCAACCCTTTGTAGGGCATCGCCACATCGTGCAGCGGCACGCTCTTTCTGATTTTTCATTCGAAAAATGTATCTTATTGAAGGCAAATATTGGTTTTTAAGATTTCAGAATTAACTTGTATTTCTCTCGTATCATTTTAAATATTCCTTATAATTGAGTTCGTTTTGATTTATATCATTGAAAAAACGTATTACTAAAATAGTTTCGGAGTAAAATTGCAATGTATTTACTTTTTAGTAAGCAGTAAATTTAGACAAAATTTAAATTACACAACTTTCACATGAACATTTTTTTTTGAAACGCCATTATTTGTGATATAACTTACATAGTAAGTAATTAAATCACAAAAAACATGATCACGATTACAGTAATTTTAATTGTCATTTTCATTGATAACGATTACTGTAATTGTAATAGAAAAATCTATTGATTACAATTACAGTAATTTGCGACTGCAATTACTTTCCAAATACAATTACAGTAATCGTTTTATTTAAAATTTACGATTACTATTACTGTAATTGTAATGTAAGAAAAGTATTATTACAATTATTGTAATCGGTACTGCTGTTATTGTAATCAATAGATTTTTTAATTTCAATTACAGTAATCGTAACTGTAATTTGCGTGTATTCCGATTACAATAATCGTAAATATACTTTTCTTACATTACAATTACAGTAACGATTACTGTTTAATGACGATTAATGTTTAATTTTTAAAGATTACAATTACTGTAATTGTAATTGGAAAGTAAGTGTAATCGCAAAATACCCAGCTCTGCATCAGACTACAATGAACGGTTTCGGAGGCTGCTAAACTTAGCACTTCAGTAGTATTGAGTGATTAAGCTGTAACCAACCCTCTGTTTAAGTCTTATATGATTTGGCACTTGTTCGAATAAATCCGTAAGAATTTTAATGTTCTAATCGACCATTTAATCATATGACATTAAAGTAGTAGTTATTTTTAGATCAAGTCTGTAACTCTAGCAGGTTGCTTTTTTTCGCTATTTATTGGCATTCGCCGAGTCTGCCGAAATACACCATAGAATTGAAACGAACTTTGTTTCGCAAGAAGCTAGTATTTCAACTGAAAACTGTCTAATGGCAAAACCAGATGTTGTTGCCTTCTTCAAACTTACTTGATCTAAAAAGTTCACAATTAAAATCAAATAAAAATTCGAAATTACGAAATACGAATTTTCATTTGGTATTATAACATGCTATCGACAAAGAGTAACGCTACTGTGAATTTCATTCATTTGGTTTGTTCACGGTAGTATATTTCTATCAGCTGATCGTAATACTTACATTTTTAACAATTATTGCTCAGCAAGCATCGCATCGAAAGCAAAATTCTATTAGACTGAAAATTCGATGAACAACGAACATTTCGATAAGGTTGCACTGCTCATAATAAGAATTTAACATTCGATACTCGTTGTTCGATAACCAGCGAAGATCGAACGTCGAAAGCAACTCATAATAAGGTCCTTTGTCATGTTTGGAACCAATCTATAAACTTTTCCCCATGCAAAAATTTTTTAAAAATATAAAACAAAAATCAGCAAAACGACTAGATTGATTGAAAGACAATTCAAAAACGACAAAAAGAAAACCATCAAAAAAGTTAATGACTGGAATTTGGCTGACCTTTAAATTTTATTTGAAAAACTTTGTTTTAAGAAGGGAATTACTTTTCCAATGAAAAGTTTTAAAAATTGAAAAAATTGACTATCGAAAAAATTTGCAGACCACAAAATTACTTCGGGTAAGAATTTGTCCCACTGTGCAGCAAAAAATATCACAAAACAACAACGGCAAATTTTAGGTAAAAGTTTATTATTTTTATTTGTATTCTGCTTCTTATGTGTCTGCCTCCTTGGGCAGAGCTTTAGATAGGGAGACTGGACGAAACTAGGTGCTGTCGTTTATCTCCTGGTTGTGATGATTACTACTTATTTTTTTGTAGCTTTGGTTTTTTCCCTTTTCTTACTCCGTTTTGATGATGAGGCTCATTGGTGATGTGGGTGTGAATTTACTCTATTCGCCTCGGCATGGCAAATAAATTGAATTCTGTTTCAAATATTTTTTTATTCTTTACCGTTTTATTTCATTTCATTTCGATGTGGTTTTGTTAATTTTTTTCGATTTCTTGTTGGTAGTTTTTGGTATAAGCAAGCAACACATGTGTTGCCTTCATTTTATGCTTATAAGTCCTGCGTAAGGATTGATCAAAATTGACTTAAAAATGGAATTCTGTTTTGACTTCAACTGTGTTGGCCGGACTCCTAAATAGAATTTAATTTATATATATATTTTATGCGCAACTATGGACGCAAGTACTCGGCTATTCTTAAACCAAATTTTAATTAAAATAACCTACATCCTGGTGCAATAAGAAAAATTCGTCACACTTTCATCACCACCGTCACATGTCAAAAAGGAGCAGAAAAATTGCTTAAGTCAGCACATTTTTTATTTTAAGTAAATGTAAAAGTATGATTTTGCTTAAAAGTGTCCCTAGAGTGCCCTAGTGCCACATTTTCGTTCCACATTTTTGCATTTAAATATGCCTCCCACAGCAATTTCACACACTCACTTTAGCTGTAGGAAAATGCCACCAAGATGGCATAAAAAAATGCATTAAATATAAAATGCAACCCAGAGACCATGCGAGAAACATCAGCGTGTGGTTTCAACTCAATGTTTAACCCTTCAGTATCCAGAAAGGGTGGGGGAAAGGTTTGAATAATGTAAGCATAATACAAGTGGTACTCTGGGGTGGGGGTGTGTGAAGTTGACAGTAAAGGTATATATTCAAAATATGCCAACATGGCTTCAGTTAAAACTTGACATTATTGTTATACTCAGTGGTTAGGTGGTCGTTAAGGACTAAAAATTTTAAAATGGGATTTGTATAATAAAAACCACAAAAAAAAAAACAATCTCAACAAAAACGAAGTACATAATACCACCTTGTACCATCTGGTCCTGTTTTTGGGTCTAAGTGTAAGTATGCAGGTTTTTTCATCATTTTACTCCAGCTCATTTGAATTTTAAGTAACTGCTGTGTACAGTGCAAATTATTTCATTCTTATGAATAATGTAAGCAGTAAATGCATTATACTAAAGCCTTTTTGGTCTTTGTTTTTTTGTCTACTAGTGCATTTTTTCGTCCAGGTGTGTTGCTTGGAAACATTCGAAACATTATAATTTTATTTTTTTTTTAAATTTTGCTCCTAAAATATCTTCTATGGTTCCTCTATTGCGGACTGATATCAAAAATTAAATTTTAGGTGTGGTCTTTAATATATCTTTCCGTGGCACATTGCAGCACAATTCGAGCACATCAAAGCACATTGTGTGTGTTTAAGAAAATGTGACATTTTTCAATAATAGTGTGATTTTTCTACAGAACCTTGCAGAACAATTCGAGCAAAAAACAACTCAGTATCCAAATTTTTAAAAAATTTATGCACTGCAATAAGCTATAGCCGATAAACCAATTATTTCATTTTTCTGAAATTCATCCAAAACCTTTCTACGAGTCATTTTGCATACTAATGACACATTTAACTCGTATTATGCAGCTTTCATAAGAATTTGTTGTTTTTGTAAAAAAAAATTGACTTTAAATCATATGTGATATACTAAATGAATGATTTTTAGGTAGAAAAAATGCAATGTTAGAGATGTTGATAACGGCTTATGAAGCGATGCAGTGATGCTCAAAATTAGCTCTCGAGCTAAGAGCTTTTTCAGTCATGTATACGTACATAAGTTCTGGTGTTGCTAAAAAGCTTTCAGTCTGCAGGCAAACTATTTTGCTTACATTTTAAAATTTACAAACGTAGAGGCTTTTCATATTTGAAATAGTTTGATTTAATGTTCATTTTGTTTTATAGGTAAATTTTGTCTACAATAGACTTTCTAAAAGCTGATAAATAATATATAATAAACAATAATAATCTATATATATATATATATATATATATATATAACAGACTGACTCATCAGCAAAACTCCCAGAACCATAAGACTTAGCTATATGAAATTTGGTAAGCTGATGTCTTTAGTTACGTGAACGCGCACTAAGAAAAGGGGTTCTTGGAATTTTTACCACTAATGTCATTTAAGTGCTAAAAACAGGTTTATTTTGAATCGTTTATAATACCAAGAACTTTGAATATATTTAATACACGTTCTTCAAACATTAGTGCTGAAATACATTTCTAAAAAGCAGTTTCAGGATTTTTCATTAAAGTTCGCGAGAGAAAGGGTTAAATATAAATAATATGGGTATAATTTGAACCAACAAAAATGTTGACATCTTAAATGAATTTAATTTATTTTTGAAATTTTACATTTCAAACAATCCAGTCTTCAAATTATTTTCTTGGATTTTCTTGGCTTCTTGGATATAGTTATTAAATTTGTAACTAAATTTAAAATAATTTCAAGTCTGTAAAATCCAAATTGCTCTATTGATTTCGTTCCAATTTGGTACACATATCGTCTTTATTAAATTGGGACATAATAAGTTTTGACCACGCTTCTTCCGCCCCTTCTTAACTAACGTTAATTTTGTTATTGGAACACTTTTAAATAAAGGAGTTTTTACAAGTTAAATTCAAAATCATTCCTGTTGTTTTTACTCCAAAGACATTTACATATCTTTAAAATTGTAGAAATTCTAAGTACAACGAAATATTCAAAAAACAGTATTACCTCATCATTACATCCTTAGAAAAAAGCGATATGAAAATCGAAGTGTTGTTTTTCGATGCCAATATCTCCGATGTTTTTTTAATATGTTTTGTTATAAAATTTTCTGTCAATAGTTGCTTAAAATTGCTAAATACGAATAGTTTCAACTGTACCGCTAAGTAAGTGAATATATTTTTTTATATTTTTTTCAAAAAAGGTCCAAAATATTAATTTTTTAATCAAAAAGTGTTTAAAAGTTATTTATATCCTAAAACTAAAAAAAATGGCATTTCTTAATACTTTTCAAATGATATAACTCTCCCTTTTTTTGGCGAAATTTAATTGTCAAAAATGTTGTTTTTATATTTTAAAAAAAATATCATCAAGTCTCAAAAATAATTTATGTGAAAAATTACCCCAATATCTCTATTAAATCAAAAGTTAAGGCTAAAAATATACCAATGGCATTACGGATTAAAAATAAACTTTAAAAAAATAGTAGCCCCTAATCTGGAATTGTTGGAGGAAGGTATTACAGCCCATGTACTTTTAAACTACCTCTCAATCTTCTTACCTCCGAGACCCCACTGTGCAATATCTTAAAACAGACCAATGTGGCAAAAGTACTACTATGGGACTGAAATTTTATAGCATATGATGAAAGTAACGGGTTATAACTAAAAAGCTGCACTGAGTTTATTCTTGTCAGAAATTAAAACTATAGTATAAACATATACTGAAATAAAACTTTGTAGTTGGATAATAATTCTATAAGTAGATTTTAAGTAATTAACTTTAATAAATGGACCTTTGTCGGGCACCCGTCGTGGTTTTCTTCGTATCTGTTAAAAAACACGTTGTACGCCATTTATTGACTTTCTTAACGCGCTTCCGGATACGTGGTGTCAACTGCTTCACATTTTTGACCTTCCTAATAATATTTATGAATAAATAGAAGGTACATTTTGTCTAAAGAGTAGCTTGATTTATTGCCAGACCAATTGGCTTGAAGTAAGGCTCCTCCGAAATTACTTTGTCAGGGAGAGCAGTGTAAAGCATAACCTCTTGCTGAAACTTTTTCTTGAATTTATATTTTATATCAAGAGAGCTTGAAGATATGTCATTTGTGTAAAATATATCGTTTCCTGGCGTAAAATATATCGTTGTAGAGTACTTAGTGTGAAATAACTCTCGTCATACAAAATGCACGATTTTCCTTTGTAATTTTTGACCATCCACCGACATTGAAATTTTACTAATTGAACTTGCTCTTCAGTGTACTCTGAAGACCGCCAGGGTTTCTTTCTATTTTTAAGGTACTCTGGATAGAATATATCATCCTTTTTGACATACCCTGGGCCCTAAAATGATTGTATCTGAACCTTCTCTAAATGCTGCTGATAAAAACTTACAATACACCTGCGGAGATGTTGGTGCTGCAAAGTAATTTTAAGGACTAACTTAACAAGTGTGCTGCCATGAGTCGTATGATAAAAAGATAATGCAATAACTCATTTATTTACGCAATGCCTTCGGAAAAAAACAAAGCGTGTTAAAACTACAAACAATTCAAATTAGTGCAGATTTTTAGTTATAACCCGTTACTATGACTCTTTGAATGCCTTTGGGGGCACTGAGCACAACACTGAAAGATTTAAGAAGAAATAATAATGTAATGGGAGGAGCCACTGTACTTTTGGCTGGAGATTTTGGAATAATGGCATGTTTAAAAAACTTTTATTTGGTCACATATTAAAAAAATTTCAGTTAAAAGATATGATAAAAAAAGGGAATGGAGGGTATTCTGTTGTTTAAGGCAAAGTGAAAATTTATACTGATTTGGGAATAGTTATGAAGAAAATTGAAGAGCTCACTTTTCGTATTTATTCAGATATCGCTGACATAAAAAACAAAAGCAGGGATTGGTTGCGTGAGAGAATAATTCTTACTCCTAAGAACGATAGGGCTGCTATTATAAACAAAATTTTGCCTAGGTATTTTAAAACAATCGAAATGACGTACAGATCAGTGGATACGGTAGTATAAAAATATGTTGCAGTTCAATACCATGTAGAGTTTTTAAACACGTTGAATCCTCCAGGACTTCACACACACATAATTTTACTTAAAGTAGAAGCTCCTATTATGTTGTTGCGTAATCTTAAACCACCAGAGGAACTCTGTAATGGAACAAAACTGCAGGTAAAATATTTCCACGGAAACGTCATAGAAGCATAAATATTGACTGCGAGCGCTCGGAGTGATTCAGTTTTTGTTCCTCGAATACCAATCATACCGACAGATAACCCATTCCAGTTGAAAAGGCTTAATTTTTCTGTAAATTTTTGCTTTGCGATGACAATCAATAAATCACAAAGACAGTCATTAAAGATAGCAGGAATTGATTTAACAAAGAACTGCTTTTCGCATAGACAACAAAACATAGCGTGTTCTCAAGCTAAGCAAGTAGTCTCAGAATTCTTACAAAAGAGGCTTTGAACTAAAGTCCATCAAATATTATTTCGGACATCTAAAGCACTTTTATCCTATCTAATTATTTACATGACCTCCATATGCGTTTCTATTGGATATACTGGAAATGCTCTCTGGTTAAAAAGGCTTCATAGCTTCCAAAAGTGCAGATTGCATATAAGCATATCAGCTAACTATAACTGCATAGAGTTTGCTCTCAAGACTGTAAGCAACTGCCTTCAACAGAGTTCTTAAAAGACATAATTCTTAAAAACCTTTGTCAATATCGATTACATCAATCGACAGCTGTAAAGCCCTTTTTAGCATTAGTAAGCGATCATGGAATTAGGCAGCAATAGCAAAATCAGCCAGCTTAGAAAATTGGTACTGCTCCACTAGAACGGTATTCTTCTACAATGTTGTATCAAGAAAAATCCTGTTTACAGCCCTATTCTGGCAAAGTAGCAATTGTTACAGAGTATTTTCAATATTTCTATGTGTTTGTTGTAATTTTTTTAATTCAAAACAAAATTGGAAGCTCGTTTTCCGCAACGATAAATCGCAGACTAAGTATCTATGCTATTTCAATCGTCAGTCGCAACGATTTTTGATTCTGTTCAGGCTCTAAGACAGGTGCATTTTGATACCCTGCGATGCACCAACGTTTAATAAATCAAATGTGACAAAATCGTCTGCTGCAAACTTCACCGAAAGCAGACCTACACTTCCACAGTGTTGGTCCGAGAGAAGAAAAAGAGCTGAGATCATCAAGTGTGACCACAGTACCTCCTGTTATTTCATCAGTGTTAATCAAAGAAAATCCATCCTCATCATTTGGCAGCAACCACCTGACTTGCAATCGACAAATGCATCAATCGAGTGTTGTTTTGAAAAACTGTCCTTTGCATTATTGCTTTAACCGGCTCCAACATCAATTGTTATCCAACGTGAGCTTGCTAGCGGTATCAGTGACATATTTTTTATCATTAAGAACTTCGTCACCATTTACCAAATAACTCTCTGCTTTAACTGATATTTGGCAACATCATCACAAGTTACCAATTTATTAACTTTTATTAATAGCCAAAGTTTCATTTTAGTATTATGTTAGTATTTTTTAAACAATAATGTCAAAAGATATTAGTATAACGTGTTTTGTTTCTCCAGACCTGGGCGAAACCGGGTTAATCAGCTGGTATATAAAAAACAAATAATCTATTCTAATATGATTTCATAATTTTTTAATTTATTTCAATTTAATATTATTTGTCTACATAAAGCTTTCGGAAGGCTTTCAAAATGTTTTAACGTTTGATTGCTTGCAGTGAAAAGCTTTAAACCAGTGTCAGGCAGCTTCGCACACCTATACTTTCTCATCTTGAGTATGTATTAATGAGCACTTTAAAGCTCACACTGAAAACAAAGTAGTGCTAAAGCACTTTTTGCAGAAACCTTACTTGGCATTATGTGATATTTTTTGCTCATATTTGAATTGCGAAATAAAATAAATAAGTAGAAGACGGAATGTCAAAAGGAAACAGACCGACAGACGGATAATGTGAAATACAGATAAGCAGACGGAAATGTAAAAAGGTAGGCTAATAGTAAAATACAAAAATGGTGTTTTATTGTTGCTTATTGTGTTTTGCCAAGGCCAAACAGACAGCGGAAGATGCTTTCATTTTACGTACTTGGATCTGATCACAATATGATATGATATTTAGACGTGCAACTTGCATGGCCCACAATTACCTTATATTGGCTAAGCAAATTTTCGTAATGCCTTGTAATGCAAAATTTTTGTATTTTACCTCTTTGATGCCGCGCCATGCCGTCATTTTCTAAAAATAAAAAATTTTAACATACATATTCCAAAAATTTTGCATACATAAAATTTTATACAGTGTAATCTTACGTTATATCATTGTGGATGAGCAATAACAGCTTAAGACTTATTTCAAAGTTTCCGAAAATCTTGCTTCAAAGTTTTTAATCGCCATATAAGTTATGTGTAAGGGTCTTTCATTTTTGCGTCGTATCTTTTTTGTGTGTTCATAATGATATATACGTGGAACACAACTATATCAATAACTCAGTTCTGTCTTAAATCGACTTAAGCTATTATTGCTTATCGACACAGATATAATATAATATATTCAAGGAACATGCAAGCGCAGATCTTATCTGCTTGACATTCGCTTCTACACCGAAGCTTTGATCGTTCTGTAGGTGAGATGAATACATATTTTACTGCACAAACACAATCTTAAGTGTGCAAAGCTGCCCGACACTGCCCTGCAGTCCAGGTCATCGTGCACGAATATTTCATGATGATTTCTTTAAGAAACTTACTGCATGAGATACATTTGTCGATAATTCTTTAACTAATCGGTCTTTTTTTCGTTCATCGAAAATAGAAAGTTTTCAAACAGTGCACGAATTTAGAACTTTTATATGAGACTTTCGTCAACGAAATGTTTAAACGAATCAGAATGTTTCGTTAAAGAAGAAGAAAAATCGTGAAGGATTCATTCAAGATTTCTTTCAGACTTGGACTACTGGGTGCTTTAAACGTTACACATGCATGCAAGCAGTTTAAGTAGTGCGAGTTTGGCCATCACTGCCCTGCAGTTAATAGCACTAGTACAAAACTAGTGATTTCACTAGCCCCTTGGTAGCGAGTACTAGTTCCACTTCAATCTACCTTCTTTGTATTGAACTGGCGAATTTTACACGAGCATATCATAGGAAGGGGTCAATTGCTAACTTTTACACACTCATTCCTTAGTTATTTCACTAGTCATGAAGAGCTAGCTTTTTCGCTAGTTGATATTGACACAAAAAAAAAAAAAAAAAAAAAAACAAGGCAGAGTGACTGATATTCTTTATTAAATATCTTTACACCTTTCCATAAAGATATTTTACTTATGTTGCTCAGTTTCGTTGAGCAAAAGATTTATAATGTCATGTTTTCTCGAATAAGTCACTTCGAAGTATGAGCTCGTCAGAATAAATTTTATGAGTCATTCAAGACGTTAAATAAACAAGAAACAATAGAGATGAAAGTTGATTGAACTGACCCTTAAATGCATTACCTTGGGTCAAAAAAGTAGCTAGTGCGTATAGAACTATTGAAGTAGCTAGCGTGAATAGGCCAATTGATAATTTCGATGCTGGCGGGTGGTTTAACTTATTGAGTTGCGGAAATTGCATTATAAAAAAAGTACCCTTGAGGTATTTCGTTTTTGCGGAGCTGTAATCGTCCAAAGTTAGAATTTAGAAGAAACTGTTGATTAAGTGTATTTTTACATGAAAAACAGACATTTTAAATTTGGATGACTACAGCTCCGCTTAAACAAAAGATGCAAAATTTGTTGATATTTCGTTGGATAGTCTCAACATTTTTGCTCCACTACCGCACATGACATGATAATGGTTGATATATTGATTGAAAAGTTGATATTTTCTCTAATAATATAGTATAATAATATAAATATTACTTTTTATTTTAAGGTGAGTAGTTTAAGTTCTAGATGAATAAAACTAAACACGTGCCATAAACGTAAAACATCCTGTATCTTAAAAATTTGAAAATATAGGAGGAAACAGTACAAATTTGCAACCAGCGTTGAAATTACATATAGGAATGATAATGAGTTTACCGGATACGAAATTTTGTAGACTAGTATTATTTATCCAAAATTGTCTGAATATAAGAGTACTGCTATTATTTCGTTCGCAACTGTATATGTTTTAAGTTAAAAAAAATTCCTAAAAAAGGGTCGAATTATCCGTAAGGCAATGTACGCAACTGCCTAGGGGCCCCGCGCACCGAAAAAAAAATTGAAAATGTTTCATCGAGTGAAAATTGAGTTTATATCCTCAATGGCAATATTATTGATTTGTTCTTTTTTTTAATAATATTGTCATATTTCCAATTATTATTGAATTATAGTCGATTTTTTTCGCGGCGATTTTAACGCCGACTAGTCAGATGAATGGTAATTAAGGACTTATCAGGAAACTATTTATCTGTTTTTATTTCTATCAAATTTCTTGACTTACCCCAACGATAAAACTAAAAAAGCTTGTGCAGAGTTTAGTGAACATTATTCCGAGGAAATTGAGTTTAAGTTTATAGGCAAGATGGTGCAGTTCAAGTACTCCATCTTACAATAAATGGATGCGGGGTAAGACAAAATTGTAGCTGCCGAGGAATCCTCAAAATTGTTTTTTGATAATATAGCACAGTCAACTATTCCGATTGAAAAAAAATATAGAAGTGTGATTGCATCAAATGCCACGGGTAAACGCTACTTTTCAAAACTAAAACTAATAAAAAACGGTCTTCGTTCATAAATTTCACAGAACGAAATGTTTAAATTCGTTGGTTATAATGGTTATTGAAAATTATATATTGGAAAAGATAAGTTGACTTACATGACATCTTGTTAGTTGATGTTTTAAACGGTTTTGTATAAAAAAAAAAAAAAATTAGAAGAGATAATATTTAAGCATATTGTACTTAACAAAACTATTTTCGTTTTAAAAACACCAACCACCCAAAATTGTGTTTTTTTATTATATTAAATAAAGAAATACGCATACTTTCCTGTTATTTGTTGTATTGTTAAGGGTGAGGGCATCCTTCGTAGTTAGTAAAAAAAGTTAAAAAACTAAAACCCGACTACTAAAAATCACGCTCAAAGGATTATGAAACAAGAAATTATTTTCCTCTGAATTTGTTATGTACAAACTATTCAATCTTTTTGTCTATTAAATAAACAACTTACACATAATATGTTTCTAACCGACTTCATATTGTATTTAATATGTATTCACAGTGATGTTTAGATCACATATATGATCGTAGGTGGCCCTCTAGATTTATAGCGAGATGCTCTTTGTCCTAAAGCTTATGATTGCTAACTACTGTTTGAATTTATTGTTTTGTTAGGGTGGGTGGCATACGATCACGTACATCTTCTGAACATCACTATGATCATCATTTGACAAATTATGAAAAGTAAGCAGTTCAGATGTTAGGGTCTTAGTTGATTTTCTGTCCTCTAGTGGGTGCTATATTCAATTTATGCCAATCTTAGGCAATTCATTTATGACTTCTTGCAATACCTTATTTATCAAATTATGGTAAGTAGTTTAGAAGTTAGGGGCTTAGTTGATTCCATGTCCTGTAGACGGCGCCATATTCAGTTAAATGTGACGTCACATAGGCTATAACTAGCGGAAGATTAAAACGCTATCAAAGATACCTAATTTGCCAAATTATGATAAATAGTTTAGAAGTCAGGAGGGAACAGATTAACATACATACCGGTCAAACACATGTACTGCTCCTTTCGCATCACCGTAGTCTGGTAAAAAATTAGCGTAATTATGAATAGTAATGGTAGCGTTGTGGCATAAATAATTTATTTTAGGAAGTTAGAAAAAGGTAAGAGGCCCCAAAAATTGCATTGCCTAGGGCCCCGGCAATGTTTATTCAGCCCTGACTTAAATATTTGCAATTTTGTTTAGGACAGAGTTTCAATCGATTTCTGTAAAAATAAGATATGCTGAACTTAAGTTATTTCTAAAATAAACGACTGAGTTATCTGATTTCTCGCAATAAAATAATACTGATTTTAAAAGAAGTTGAATGCATATAGAAACAAAAATTCCTACAAACTGTTTCATTTCCCAACTAAATTCTATTTATACAATTTTCCTTAAATCAAACTTTAAAATAACATTATATCAGAGAAATAATATCATTGAATCAGTTTTGATTATGCTCGCTAAGTTCTAGAAAAAACATGTCAATATGTTTTGTATTGATTTGCTGGTTTCCCCCCCTTTAAAGGGCTGCTTAGATGAATTCATACGTTAAACAAAATCTTTGTGTTATTTTATTTGTTTTCTTCTCTTTGACAATAGCAAAAATTGGGTCACCAGAGTATGTATACTGAGCAGAGTGAATAAATTAATTTTAAACAGGAACACAAACTAAACTAAAAAGATGAAAAAAAAATGCAAGACATGAAGGGGAAGAACCACATACAATGTGCACCCACCACTAGAACTCACTTTTAATTTTATTTTTCAGCTGTTGCTGCCGCTTTCGACCCTGGCATATGCCAGCGTGTGCTTCCTTATAAATGTGCTTCATTTACTCTGCATTCGTACGGAACGAACAGGACAAGATGGTTGCTTGATTTGAAGTTTTAATTTAGATTTTATGCACCTTACCTACATTCGGGTTGTGTGGCTTTTGTGGTTTGTTTGCATAAATTTAATATGAGCACTTGAGAGCTTTGGCAGCAAAAGAAAGACAGGTTTAGAGTGCTGAGTTTGGTTGCGAGTTGTGGAAAAATTATTGTTGAGAAATTATTTGGAAAATTTTTATATAAATGAAATTCTGTTTCAATTGAAGTGAAGAAACTTTTATCGCTTGAAATGTTCAAGAAAATTATCAAAGAAAACAAAAATTTTAAAAAAAAAGCCAACTTTAATTAAACTGAAACTAAGAACCGGAATAAGAATTGCAAATTTCAAATACAAAGAAATGGTACTTAGTTCTTTCCCAATTCAAGAAGAGAACAATAATTATGAAGCACAGCAGCGAAAAATGAGTGAAAGAGTTGTAAATCGGTCTTACATAAATCGAAGATATTTAAGAAAATGGCATTCTCAGATATATAACATCACTAATTTATGTTAACCTTAATCGGTTCTTTGTGCAAATGTTACGCTTGTTCAACTTCAAGCCGATATTTCTTTACTATGAGTTTATCAAATCGAGCTAGGATTTTGGCTCAATGCAAAAATCTTATAGAAAATTTATATTTTCGAGGTTTTTTTTCACGCTAGATGTCGCTACTACCCTACAGAAAAAAATTCCCTAATAGGTTCTAGTGTGAAAAATTTACACACCATAATCTAGACGCGCCTATGCCCACTGTTCTTCTGCTTTATTGTTAATTTTTGTTTTGATATTTTAACAATTTATCACTTTTTATAACTAGCCGAAACCTGGCTCGTTACTACCACGCCCCCTTGTCCGACGCCCATAAAATGTTATGAGTGGAACGGCACGTGTAAATTGTGGTCGAATACCAAAATCCGAGTCTGTGCGATCTATAATTGCAAAGCTATTCGATATAGCAAATTTGGGTTTTTTAGGAAGTGCCACGCCCCCTTTTGTAATGCAAAACCATCTTTGGTATGCGTTTAATAAGTTCCTAAAGTTTTACAAAACTGATTTCCGATGCTGTGCGACCTATTATTCCAAAGCTATTCGATAGCGAAAACTTTGGGGCATATTTGAGGTGCCACGCCCATTTTTGCAATTAGAACCAGACTTTACAAGAACATTTTCAAGGCTTTGCTACTGTTTCCCTGAAAATTTAATAAAAATTGGTTCAGCGGTTTCAGAGTCTTTACGTGATATACACAAATACATATATTATTTTTTTTTAAAGATGGATGGGCGGAAAAAGTAGGCGTGACAACATTTATACATATAAAGTGATCGCTACTTGGTCCCATTGCACCTACATACCAATTTTCACTATAAAAACGTGAATATTTCAGGAATTAGCATGATTTCGAAAAAGTGGGCGTAGATATATTGCGACCATAGTAAACATATGAACCAAACTACCAAATTTTAGTTTTATTCGATCAAAACCATCTTATATGTAGAAGTTTTATTATTGGCGGTAAAAGTGGGCGGTGCAACATTGATGTATATAGTTCACTATCAAAATTTGTGTAACTCAGGAATTGGCATGATTTCGAAAAGGTAGGCGTATATAAAGTTCAACCACGCCCATTTATAGCACAGTTGCCGATAGTAACAATCTAAACAAAATTTTAGTTTTTTCGATTAAAACCGTCCGATATATAGCATTTTTTATGGTTAATAGGCGACGCGCCCTTGTCCAATCGACACCAAACTCTCACTCACCAGGAGACACTCTCAAGATGATGTTTCAATTTCCCTGACAATTTCATAAAGATCGGTTCAGCGGTTTTTGAGTCTAAACGTGATATACATACATACACGAGAAGAAAATATTGCTCCCAAAAAAGTGTGTAAAACTTACACACAAGGAACCTATTCGTTTCTAGAAGTAAGAGACCCATGTAGGTTAAAGGAGGTTTTAGGCAAAAGCGGTTAAAATTAAGGCATATTTTAGAAAATGTTTACTAAGAAAGTTTATTATACATACACAGCAAAAAAAGTGCTTCCAAAAGAAGGTAAAGTGGAAGGGAAAGTCTTGAATTCCATCTCTGCCAGTTTCATACCCAGAAAGCATTCTTTTAAAATGTTTATGTCATTGTTAGGAATGCTTTCCTTAGTCTTCTCTAGAAGTGCTTCTAGAATTTTTTCAATGTCAGATTTCTATGAGCCCTTCAATGAAAGGGTTCTAGGCGGTGCATTCCAGGATAACTTTAAGTAGACATTCCATGGAATGAAATGGGTTTTGTTGTTAGAGGGGCGATTTTGGTGTTTTGGTGTGCGATTTTGGAGTTGGAAATCAGAAGTGGTTGGGTTTTGTTGGGAGTAAAAAAATCCCACGGAAAATATCTGAAACATATTATAATCATATGTATTTATTTTCTTTAATTGAATTTAAATGTTATTTGAATGCCTTCCAGAAGTAGTTTATGAAAATGCCTCTTAAAAGCACGTTTTGATAAGGCTACGAAAAAGCACAATTGGACCCATACATAGAAGGTCCTTTGGAAGCAGTGCCCGACAAAACTAGACAAATTTTCCAAAGGCGCCAATTTTGGTAAAAGATGTGTGTGTAAAGAAAGATGATAAATTCGGAACATAAGTATTTAAGTGAATGTGTAACACATGTCTTCTTTCAGAAGTTACAAAATCCAAAATGGCGGCTCTTATAAGGTAGTAATTAAATGCATACATGTCATAATGAAGGTTAATTTGGAAAAACGACTTACCCAGTTGGGGTTTTAAAGGTCCCGAATTCATAAAGTTTGAATTGAAATTTAATTTTCAAAATGGCCGTCATAAACTTAACTTTTACCATATTAAACTTCAAACTATAAATATAAAGTAAACATTGTCTCTAACAATATAAACATTAAAATATAAAGTAAACATTAAAATGACAGGCAACGTTTTCATTTATTTAATAAAAATAAGATCTGATCTTAAAAAAATAAAGTTTTGTTTTTAAGTTTTAAAGAAAACGGTTGTAAAACGAGAAAAAAAATTATAATTAAAAAATATTTTTTAATATAGCACGTTTTTAAAACGAACTAAAAAGTATAAAATAATTTCTAATAGAGTGAGGCTTTTAGTACTCATAAAAACGCCGGGCGCATGCTATAGAGAATAGTAAGGAGTCTTATAAAAAATGTAGTACGTTAGTGAACAAATGATTTCATAAACCAGGTCCCTGGACTGTCAGGATAGATGTCCTTGCAAGGATGTTAGATTAAAGTTTGCTCGGTTAATCAAGTGATGCTCGGTTAATACTCTTTATAGCCCCACGTTTTTGGGAGAACTAAAAGCCCCACTCTAGGAGAAATTATTTTATAATTTTTAGTTCGTTTTAAAAACGTGTTATATGAAATTTTTTTTACATAAATAATTATTTTCTGGTTTTTAGTTTTTGTCTAAAAAAAAACTTGAAAAATTCGGATTTTTAAAAACTCACCACTGAAGGTGACAAGAGAATTTGTTCAAGAAACCGAAATAGTTCTGTAAATATTAAAAATGAAAAAAAAACCGAAAAAAATCCATTGACATTGTTAAAGCTCGAACTCACAATCTCACTTTCAATTTTGCATTGTACCGTTCTCTTTTGTTTGTTGTTATTTGGTCTGATGAGACTAAAATCAACCATTTTCAATCAGATGCTCGTGCGTGGTATTGGACCAAAGACCCAAGTACAACTCAACCACATCATGTAAAGCAAACAATGAAATATGGTGGTATCAATAGTGGTTTGGGGTTGTATTTCGCAAAATGGTGTTGGTCCCTTAATATGTATCGATGGGATTATGCGTAAGGAACAATACCTGTACATCCTGCAACAAAATCTAGCAGGAGTAGTGAAAAGTATGGGTCTTGCTGTTGAAAAAGTAATTTTTCAGCAAGACAATGATCCAAAGCACACTGCACATGTTGTCAAAGACTGGATAGAAAAACAGAAATTTGCTAATTTAAAATGGCCTCTACAATCTCCGGACATGAATCCAATCGAAAATTTGTGGAGTCACGTCAAATCACAGTGAGATAAGTATGCCAGTCCGCCCAAAGGAGTAAATGAGCTGTGGGAGCGAACTAAGAATGTTCGGGAGGCTATACCACCAGAAATTGTAAGGATGTATACATCTAGTATACCCAATCGGACATATACAGTAAAACTGGACATAGTATTAATAATATTTTTTGCGACAAAAATCGTTAAAAAACAACAAATAAGAAAAGAGTGCAAAACTGTAACGTTTGCCTTTTTTACTTTTTTGTCTGCTAGTTTTTTCGTTGTTGTTAGAAAAGTTTCAAACCGGTTAAGGAGAAAGAGTACAAGTGCACTAAGAATATTATAAAATAAAAGCCTGTAATTCGTTATAATTCGGAGAAGATAACGGTGCTGAAATGAGAATTATTACACCATATTACAGTAATGCTCCTCAGTGTACATGTATTCTAGGCCGGAGCAAATTTCAAAAGTGCATAGCATCGATTTGGCTTAGTTCACATTTGACAGGTATTGTGACAAGCATGTAAAGTAAAACATTTAATTTTGATCTGCTTAGCCTTATAATTTCGTTTATAATTAGCCTTAATGCCTACTTCAGTCTCCTAGGCTTTTCCTAAACAGACTAGATAAGAGTACATAAAAGTTTCTAATCTTATAATGTTTGATAGCATAATCGTATGTTATTTCCAAAAATTTAACATTAAACTTGTGTGAGTCTAGCTTTTATTAAAACTCATGCAAAATGCTAATCTTTACTTAAATAAAAAAAAAAAATGTCTGTTTGCTTGTACGTCTCACGTTCTAACAGAACTTAATGAAATTAGGAATATTGGTTTAATAGGTTGTAGGCCATTTTTAAATCTCCGAATCTTGAGATTGCAAAAAAAAAAAAAAACAAATGTAACTATAACAAAATTTACTGGTACTGTAAATTTTTACATGTAACGAACAATATTCTAAATGAGTAAATTGACAAGTTATTTAATTTTTAGAGGCTGACTCAGAAATTTTTTTTTTGTTTTTCTCGTTTCTTATCATTCTTTGCATCCTTATCCTCACATAGAAGTATTACTTATTCCATGCTCGCTTTCCAATTAGTGTGAACAATTGCGCAAAGGTTTTCTATCTTTTTATCTAAATTTTCAAAATTACATTTAAAACTGGAGCTAACATTTTCAGTCATCTTATCGAAAAATTGCTGACATTTTTAAGGTATTCAGCCAGTTGCATATAACCAATGTTCAAAAACAAACTTTCTTAAAAAACTGCGTATTGACGAAAATCCTGTAATTTTAATGAGCGCGAGTATTAAAATATACGGATTTACAAAAATGTTTGATATCTAAATACAGCTAGGACAAGAACGAATAAAAACAAAATATTTTTTTTTTAAACAAAGAACTCTCTCAACGATTGACAAGTACATCATTTCACAACAAATGAATGCTCTTTTTAGCAGAAATTACTCTACTGGACGATATAGTAGAAGCCGAGGGGCAGTCTATTTGTTTTTTTCTGAAAGCCACAAATGCATATCTTAAAATGTCTATATTGGCCAATATCAAACGAAGTCGGCCGCATTACTAAAAGTTTAAGTGAACAACGAAAAACAACAAAAGAAATTGTCGAAAAAATAGTGTTTTATTGTCACGTATTATTCCTATATATTTTACAACACAGAAACTATTTTCACTTTAAATTAAAGATAATGCCTTGATTTGATTTGATCGATTAAAAAGTTTTGTTAATATTTTGAAAATTAATTACAAAATTTTTTTAGCAATTCACTGTGGTTGAGCGATTTGAAAACACGATTATCGCAGCTACTTCAATGCCTATACTTGAAACGCAAATAAAAAACGACTGACCACAGCATAGGTGAAAAGTTGTGGTTTTTTTATTCATTTGGGTTTAGAAAAATTAGAGAAAGTGAGAAAAACGGAGAAAAGCATATATGATTTTTTTGATTTTTGGCCTATGCGCTGAACGACTGTGAGCCGCTTCCTTCGGAGATATGCCATATAACTTGATGTAAAGTTCTGTTTTTGTTGATGTTTACGCCGCGAATTCATCAACATCAATATTGTGCCCACTCGAAATTGATTCCAAAATAACTCAGGCTTCTCAAAAAACCGTCTAGATGTGCTGCCGTCATTTGTGTTTCTACCAGAGAACTGCACAAGCCTACTTGAAGTTCAAGCCTTTTCAAGTGCTTGAATTCAAGTATGTATCCAAACTTGAAAACGCAAGCTTTAGCCAGCTTGCAAAAATACCAAACAGACACAAGTCGTATTCATGCTTGCTCGTTGGCTTGGCTTGTTTAGACTTACTTTGTCGCGCAGAAAGTTGAAAAGCTTGAAAAGATCGGCAAAAGCTTGTAAGCTCGCAAGTATCCAATTAATTGAATTTAAAGCAAGTATCCAAAAAATTCAATGAGCTTGTGTAAAGAGAGCTTAAGCGTAATATGACTTTAAAAGATCCTGTGGACTCCTCGGTTGGAAGTTTTAGGGGTACATGATTTCGGATCTGATCTAAAAATTTAAAATGGCGGATAGAGTTTCCACCTGTTTTTTTTTTTGTATTTTTGCGAATTCTTGTAATTTTGATATTCGGATTTGATATCGATAATGCCACAGTTTTAAAATTTAATATGGAGGTAAGGGTTGCCACCTAAATTTTTTTATTCTTACGAATTCTGGGCTGGCGCGAACTAAAGGGCAAAAATGGGTAGCTAAATCCGAATCCGTTGTCAGAATTTCAAAATTATAAAAATTTGAATAATAGAGTTGCCACCTAATACAATGTATTTTTAAGAATTTTAAACATGATTACCAGTGATTCATTAATTGTGCATCTGAAGTCAAAATTTTAAAATTCAAGATGGTGGATAGGGTTGCCATCTTAATTTTTTGTATTTTTATGAATTCGGGGCTGGCAAAAAAATTATACATCAAAAATGGGTCGCTGAATCCGAATCCGTGGTCAGAATTTTAAAATTATAAAATTTTTAAATAATAGGGTTGCCACCTAATAATATGTATTTTAAAAAATTTAAAACATCATTTAACTTCAGATTCGAAATCAGTGACTCCATAGCACTGTTAAATGATGTTTAAAATTCTTAATAATACATATTATGTGGCAACCCTATTATTTCAAAATTGTATATTTTTAAAATTCTGACCACGGATTCGGATTAAGCGACCCATTTTTGGTATGCTTTTTTTTGCCAGCCCATTTTTTTGGTATGTAATTTTTTGTATTCATAAAAATAAAAAAAATTAATGTGGCAACCCTATCCACCATCTTGAATTTTAAAATTCTGACTTCAGATTCGAAATCAGTGACTCCCAAACACTGTTAAATGATGTTTAAAATTCTTAAATATACATATTATTAGGTGGCAATACTGTGGTAAAAATTTAGGTGGTAACCCTAACCTCCATCTTAAATTTTAAAACTGTGACATTATCTTCGAAATAAAATCCGTTGTCAGAATTTCAAAATTAAAATTCCCAAAAATCTAGGTGGCAACTCTATCCGCCATCTTGAATTTAAAATTCTGACATCAGATCCGAAATTATCTACCCCCTAAAACTGCCAACACGGAGTCCACAGAACCCTTAAAAGTCATAATACGCTTAAGCTTTTCCTATACAAGTTCATTGAATTTTTTGGATACTTGCTTTAATTGGATACTTGCCTTAATTTTCAAGCTTTTCAAGCTTTTTGCCTTCAATTTCAAGCTTTTCAAGCTTTTTACCGATATACTTGCAAGCCGCAAGCTGTAGTGAGCTTATTTATATTCAATTACAAGCTATACTTGATTCAAAATTATCAAGCTCAAGCTAGCTTGAACTTGTATTTTAAGCAAGTACTTGAAATAGACTTCAAGTAGGCTTGTGCAGTTCTCTGGTTTCCACTTCCAGCTTTAGGGATATCTACTTATAGACCCATTTCGTCTCTGAGTACAGTCTGAATTCTTAGCTAAGCTTTAGCAACAAATTGTTTGAGCTAATTACCTCAGATTTGCCTTTTTCTTATCGACCAAGCACCCACTTGCTTAAAAAGCGGTCCTTATTTTTTGCTTCAGTCCAAATAAGTTTTAAGTTTTATTTGAATTTTGCTAATGAACGGCTTAACGCGCCTCGCTGACTTGCTGGACATTTTGTTTTTAGGTTTTCTTCTAAAAACGCAAATTTATCGTTCAATGAACTTGGCGGACATTGTTGCATGATTAAGTAAAGCGATTCTCTATTCATCGAACGAAAATATTCGAAAATACTAAAAAAAAAAAATAAGAAGTAGCTACACTCTAGTCTACAGGTCCTTCTTTAAAGCTATATAAGTTGGAATGCGCTGTATTGCTGGGTCTAAATTTCTCAAAATTTTTTGCAGAAATATAAAAACTTTACAATTTCACTAAAATTAGTTGTAAGTTGTTTTAACAAAATCTTAACAAATTGAAATTTTACAATAAATGTTCAATTCAATGTAAATTTTTATTAATATATGAATGCTAATATAACCTATGTCGGTTTTAACAAAAAAACTCTGTTAGGTAAACAATAATTTTGTTAGGGCAGCGAAAGACTTTTATTATTAAAACGCAACATTTTGTTGCATTAACAAAAAAGTTTTGCAACCTTAACAAAGCATTTTTGTTATATTAAAAAATAATGTTGTAACCATAACAAAGTATCTTTGTTATATTGACAAAAAAAAAATTTAAAAATTTTATAAGAAAAATTTTTATTTATGTTTTCTTCAATCTAACAAAACTTTTTGTCAAATGTACTATGCAGCATAGAGTTGCCAGTATTTTTACCACATTGAGCTTGTGTTTCTCCCTTTTTCGAGGTTTGTTGAAAATATCTCGAAAAGTACCAATCCCAGAGCCACCGAGTCGGTTGCCAGATCCATGCAATTTTCCGTCGGATCGAATGAGCAATGTCTCGACTTTTCCAGATTTTCCGTTCTCCTGAAACAACGATTCTTTTCCCACAATATCCCAAATTTTCTCAAATATGGGATTTTATGAAATCGTTATGTGGTATGTTTGGTATTGCTCGAAAGATCTCTTCTAAATGGATCAGCTTAATAAATTTCAGAGCTTACACGTCTACTTCACATGCTAGCGAAAAAAAATTAAGCATCTCGCACAAGAATTCTTACAAGTTTTAATAATAAATAAACTTAACATGCAAAACAGTGAACAATTGATTTTGCTCCTTTATCTCTCTAAAAGCTCCTTTTAACTCCTCACAACTTAAAAACTTTTCTAGAAATGTTTCCATTACTTTAAGAAACACACTTTCTGCGCGCGAATATTGGAAACGATATAACAAGCGAAATTTTTTCAACGACGCTAAATATAAAGTTCCGTTATATTAAATTCTTTTTGTGTTAATTTGAGAAAAATTTTTGTTGTGGTTACAAAAATTTTGTTACGAAAGAAACTGTTTTTGTTAAATTAACGAACATTTTTGTTAGGATTTGAAACAAATGTTGTAAACACTTTTCTGTATTAGATCAACGAAAATTTTTGTTAAATGAACTACAAGTACACTTTGTTAGCGGAACAAAAATTTTTGTTGAATTTACATCCGATAGTGTTAAAACGCATCACATTTTTTTAACATAGCCTTCTGTTAATCGTTGTGCAAACTTAGGGTTACTTTAGCAAAACATTTGTTATATCTTAATTTTTTTTTTTAATTTTTAAAAATATTGTAACAAAATCGATTTTGTTGAGATAACAAAATCTATTGAATTTTTGTATTTTTTTGCAAAAATATTTTTGTTCTAGCAACAAAACATTCGTTATATGCACAAATTTTTGTCATTCTGACGAAAAATTTGCTTGCCAGAGCTAACAAAAAATTTTTGTTAAAAAATTCGTGATTATTTTTTTCGGTGTAAGTACATACATTCCTCATCGACATCCATATGTAGTTTTTTTTTAATGATAGAACTAATCACTCAAATATTTGTCTAAAATGTTTAGTGATGATTTGATCAAAAGAAATCAAAATTATTTGGTTTTTCAGTACTTTGAAGTTTGTGTATTTCGACGATTGTGTATTCTAACTTTTGAAAAACATTAAGGGTTCTTATCTAAGCAAGTAAACATGTAAAACATTTAAACTTTTGATAAACGATAAACAGTAAAAAACGCAAATGTCTAAAAAATGACAGCTGCGGTTAGGGTTGCGGAATCGCCTTTATTCAATTTTAAAATCTTTAATAAAACCTTTATTAACATAGAAAAACAAATAAAATTTCTTTTTAATTCAACTACTTTAGGGCCAAAAGCAATCCCTTATTCACACACGTAGATTTATATGCTAGTTTACACTAAAAATAGGCTAGAGGAAATTATGTAACCTCACGCCCATACAAATTTTAACAGACAGTTTATGCGCATGTAAGCTCACAAGGTTTACAATGTTTACAGGTCAGTAACATGCTTTCTGAAGAATGTAGTGCTTCATGTAATGTAGTGGAAAATACTGCTTCAATCAGAATATCAATATTTTGTACACGAAAACTATTTGAATTTAGCACAATTCACAAACATTACATCTAAAAAGATGCCCATATCCTTCTATAGAAATTACAATACGAACAAAAACTTCTCCTCCGTATTTCTAATAAACCCCAAAGTGCAATACCGTAGGACATCATTGGTGTCATCATTATTCTTGTTTTTGTTGATTTTGTTATTACGACAACTCATCGTATCGCAGAATTGAGGCCATTTATTTTCATTCTTAAATTATGCTATAGCTAAACAAGCAAACAACAACAGCAAAAAACCTCAAATGAGAGCAGCCAATACAACATACAAATGTATGGTTTTTCTATCGCATCAACAACCATTTGGTGCTTTATGTTCCCGTACATTATTACCATCATGAATCTATAAGCGCATTTCCGGTTTCGTCCTCGACACATACAAATATCACAATATTTTTCTAGAGATATTTGGAAAAGTTTTTGTTGATGTTCCTATGGTTTTTTTATTATTATTTTTTTCCAAAAGCAAAAATAGTGTGTTATGCTAAAATAACAAAAGAATACGCTTGTTTTGTCGACATTTTTTTGTAAACTTGGTTTTTTCAGATAAGAAAAACAAACAAAAAAAAAAAAGATCAATAAAAAAAGAATAAAGAAAATGCCAATAAAATGCCAAAGAAAACAAAAACAAATTTCATTTTCATTTTTCCGATTGTTGTTCGTTTGTGTGCGAAACGTAAATGCTTGGAAAAATTCCGGTAGTATGCATATTTGCACAAAAATACACATACAAATGAAGTGTGTGACTGTGTGTGCAAAGTTCATTACTTGTGTGCAACTCGATGAGCTTTTAGTGCGGCCATTTGGTAAGTGGTTACTTTGCCAGAAGGTGCTTGTTCTCAATTTCGAAATGGGCTCTTTAGTAAATGGAGTAACTATTTTTTGTTTTATTTGAACATTTTTTAAAAATAATGCTCAAAAAAAAAAATACGCATACTTGATTAATGCAGGAAAAATTAACATTTTTCTTATTTTTTCTGCGTCAATAATCCTTTATAAGACTTGAAATGTGGTTTCAAAAATGTTTTTATTAAAAAATGCATATGTAAAACTTTAATGTCGACTGTAAGCCACACCTTTAAAATTTATTTTTTAATTTAAATTTTCAGAACTTTTTTTAAAATTTTTGCTCTCTCATATTTTCAATTAAAAACCATTTAAAATTGAAATAAAGCTAAAAAGTGCCCATAGACAGTATTTAAAAAAATTAGAGCGTTCGGTGCGTATTAAAAAAAAAAAAATACAAGCGAACAGTAGAACGTGTAGTAGAGAAAAAATCAAAAATGTTTTTGTCTCGAATTCCACAAAAATGGGTATCGCTGTAAAAATAAACAAAATGGGTATCGCTTTAAAAAAAAATCCCAATTATTTGTTAAAAAAAATTATTAGTTTGTTGATGCTATAACCCTTTGAAATAACTACTTTTCGACAGTTTCATTGTTGTAGATTTTTTGTTTTTGAGCGTCTGTGTAAAAATTATTTTTGTAAACAAAGTTTTAAAAATATCAAAATAATTTTAGTTTACAATTATTAAAAAACAGATCTCATTATTTTAAAAAAAGTATTAAGTTGGATTTTTCACAGGATTTTAAAAATGGTCAAACATATAGAAAATTTTAAAAAATTACACTGGTCAACAGTGGTAATGCCACATGAACTTTGCTAGCTAATACTGTTTTAGCTTTCTTCCCTTGTTAAGAAACTGAATTTTTATTTTTAGTTGACCTCAGATTTTTTGTGTTTTTACGACTTTGATTCTGATTTTATGCTCTAGAATCCTAACCACTTATCGCAGAGAAAGAAGAAGAAAAAACACCTTATAGAAAATGAAACAAGCTTTTTTTTTAGTGGGGTATTTTTTATTTTTCTTCCATGTTTAGTCTGTGAGATATTCAGGTTCAGAATAAAATTGTTGATTTATTTGTAAAAAAATTTTGACTTTTAAGCATAGTACTCTGTTCAGTTTCATGTGAAATTCCACTCAAATCTCTATACAAAATATGACAGCTGCAAAACAAGCGTGGAAATTTTCACAACATTTTCGTCAGAGCAGTACTCTGTTCCGCAGCGTGAAATTATCGCAACATGTTTCTGAGCAACATTTTTGCACGACAATTTAATTGTATTGCCCATGGTAGAAGGATAGAGGTATATGCAGCGCTGACTGTGCTCTCTTTCCATACTGCCATGTCTGTCAAATTTAGCTGTGTGGCGAATGGAAACAAAAGAAAATAAAGAAAAAGTTTTGCTTCGTTTTGACAATTCCGGCAGTATGCTCTCATCTAGTGCATATACCTGTATTCTTCTATCATGGTATTGCCTATTTATTTTGAGGTGAAAAGAGAGAGATCACATGAAATCTCCCAACATATTCTCTGAATCTCTCTGAGAAACGTTGCCATAGGAATTCCTCGCAACAAACTTTAAGTCGAAAATTTCACGCAACAAATAAATAGATGTTGACAGCGAAATTTCACGTAAACGAACAGAATACTAGGCTTTATAAGTATTTTTTTTAAATATATAAAGCCATAATTAAATAAAAATTTAATTTTATCGTATTTGATATTGAATCCCTTTGTTTTGATACCAAAAACATAAACGTTTAGAAGAAGGTTCCCACCTCGAGCTAGGATTTTTTTCTTTAGAGGCCTCCTCATTCACAGACAGAGTTATGGTTTCACCACCTATACTGCTTCTTTGCTGTCTCAAAGCTCGCCAGCCAGATGTTGTGAGTCCCATATTTTGTTTGGAGATTGCTTGTTTTCTCTCGGTTGAAAATACGATAGTGCATTTGCATTTCAGCCAATTGAAATAAATGATAGCTCGTTGAAAGCAAAATTAAACAGGCTTTTAAAATCTTGCCAAAATTTTTGGTGTCACAAAACAAAATTTGTCAACAAAACGTTGATTAAGTTGAACAAAATGAAAATAAAAACGATAAATGGAGCTTGATATAACGGAGTTACCTAGCAAATTATACATGCTCTTACCTAAAATCGGTTATTTTTACCACAAATCCCTATCTTGAGGGTGTGTTATAAAAACCAAGTATGCAGTTATTTTATGTTCTTTCAGGTCTACAATACCCACTATGTTTTAAGTCAAGACTCAAAATTAAAATCCATTTCATATGCATATTGGCATTTTTCTTAAAAAAGCAGGGTATTAAAAAGGCATTAATAGAAATTCGATAAAAATATCAAATCAAAATTATTTGGTCTGTTTCCGTGCTAACTTCAAGTAATTGTAATAGAATAGAGAGTGACGTTTTGCATGTCATTCTTCTCTCTCGAGCTTCAAAAATTTGTAAAAAAACGCTTTCCAAATCAAAATGAAAATGAACATGTAACTGAAATTTAGAAAACAATTTAAAAATTCTGATACGTATCCAAACATGTCTCTTATAATTCTTCGACTTACCTTTTGTTTAGTTTTTAAACTTCAACCTTGAAATAAAAAGCATTTACTTTATTTCTATGCTAAATAATAATAGTCTTTATTTTTCCAATAGTTTTTGGAAATATTCTTCATAAATTTATTTTATACATTCTGTAATTAACTAAACTGTTTTTTTTTTGTTGTTGTTTTTGCTATTAGCAAATAAGATTATCTGGTGTGTCTGTGTTTTTTTGTTTAATGTTATTGATTTGAAATATACGTAATTAATTTTTATTTATTTACTTACGACTTAGCACGAATAACATAAATATTTACATACATAAAAAACTGGTAAATTTTCTGAAATATATATCTGCATAGTTATTTGCTTATTTTTTAATAATTTTTTTTTATTCTGGGCTTAAAAGGTAGCCAGAACATGTGTTTTTGGCTGTTATCTGACATTTATTGATTTAAGTATTTGCTTATTTCAAAATTTTATTTGTCTAAATTTGGGTTGATTAGTTATCATCTGAATGTCTGCTGTTTTTGTTTTGTGACAAAAAAATAAAAACACACACACATTGACACTGTTCAAAAACATCTGTACAAAGTTAAGATAACAACTCATGCTTGATTGTATTTGTTTGCTTTTGTCTTTTTATTTTGGTTTTTGCAATTGTTTTATTCTTGTTGGTTTTTCTTGTTCTTGTCAGCTTTTATTAGTTATTTCTGTTATTTATATAGACATAAGTATTTGCATTTTAACAATAAATATTTGGTTATGTAAATATTTGGCAACTTGTTGTTGTTATTGTTATTGTTTGCTGTTTTGTCTTAATTGTATACTTCAATAAAATACTTATGAGTTAATGCAGCTCACTGTGATCCTTGTGCAGGATGCGTGCTGCCTTTGGCTTACTTTTAACAAATTATAATCTTATGCAATTATTTTAAATAATTTATTTTAATTTGAATAAACAATATTCGCTTATTTGCTTGTATGTGTGTTAAGAAAACTACCTATTTACATTTTAATTTAGTGTAAACGTTTGCTTGTGTATGTTTATTTAAAGAGAACTAGAAAAATGTAAGTTAATTTTTTGTTTATTGTTATTTAATATATATGAAGAATAATATTTTATTTTAAGTATAAATTAAAAATGGAAGAAATTGTACGTGTCCAAACAAACACTGTCTCACAGTTGTCAAAATCAAATATTCAACCTCTTATGCCTCAATATTGTTACTAAGGCAACCATTGAAAATTGTACTATGGCAACCTACATTTTTATGTTGACCTAAAATTTTTTAAAAAAATTTAAAATTATTGAGCCATGAACCTAAAAAGTCAATTTTAATTAAAAAATTTTTATCCCATTTTTCGAATAACTTTGTTTTATTTTCGATTTATATGAACAGTGTCTAAAACGCGTTACACTTTTCTTAACGTATCGAACTATAGTTTCGTGAATTTTAAATAAGCAACTTTAAAATGATCAACAAAGTAGTTATAATATATTACTTTTGAAAATGTCATCACGCGAAAAAACCTTGAAAAGAATCCGAGTGAAAATCAGTTAAGGAAAACCTGATTTAGGTATAATACATAATACGGATAAGATATAGATAATGCTTTCCTAGGGCTAAACTAACTTTAAGAATCCTTAACAAAATCTGATCAGGTGACCAGAATAGGATTCATATTAAAATGTTTGTTATGTTTAAAATCAGTGCCTTATCAAAAATAGTATTTCCTGAAATTTTCTGACAAAAATTTTTTCCTCAGAAAATTTCCATTCAGGAAGAATTCTTACAAGATATCAGAGTCTAAGTCAGTGATTCCTTTTATTAGGATTACTTTTTATTGAGATCATTTTAATTAAGACATTTATACAGAAAAGATCAGCTGAGTAGTTTGAAATTGAGTGTAATTAGTTTTTAGTAAACTGTGCATTGTTGAATTTTTAATAAACATTTGTAAAAGATGAGTGAAATAAAGGAGAAATTGTAACAAATTGATGAAAAGAAAATAAAAACGCACTCTGTACAGGTGTTGTTGACGAGTTGCTGCGCTAACAGTTCGGTTCTTATTTAATATCATACTGTTTCGTTTAGTTACGTTGGCTCATTTTAGGTAACAACATTAAAATGCATTTAGCCGAAAACTTCCGTTTTTACTCATTACGGAGCAAGTCGTCTATTTTGGTTGGGCCTCAAGCTAATCGTCTATTTTCTGCTCTGACTCGTGACATGCATTGCTTGCATTTGCAGTATAGTTTTCATGATTTAAAGTTCCAAAATAGCTAGTTGGGTTGGAAAAACCGTTGATTTTTTCGATAACAATAACTATGTAAAATATATTAAGGGCCAATTTTTCAGTGCTGGTTTAAACCCCAGTTAACAAGAGTTTAGTTAATCGTCGATTGAAGTTAACCAGAGTCTAACCACATAATCAATTTTTTAGCGCTTCGTTAAGTAACCAGCACTTTTGTGTTTATTGATATGGCAGCACCATAAAACGTCATTAAAATTCAAAGAAATATCTGTAAAATCTGAAGTCTCAAAAAAAAAAAACAAAATGAGTAAAAGAAGAATCTGTCAATCCATCAATGAAATTAAAGTTTTGTTAGCATCAATAAACAAATCGTCGCTGCTCCTACAAAAATGGTTATGCTTAAGAAAAGCAACACATTTTTTAAACAGGAAGAAGACTAAACCGTCCTCAGCAATAACAGCTTTGCTCAGTATGAATCTATTTTTTTTTGTATAAATGAAGTAAACAAATCATTTTTTTCAAAATCGAACGGTAAGTTTACAAAAGTTTAACCAATGATTATTGAGTGGTTAACCTTAGTTTAAACTTTGGTTAATATTAACTGAAAAACTTATTTCTTGGATTAAACTTAGTTCAACCGAGAAACATAGTTAAACTTGCATTGAAAAATTAGCCCTAAAAGGTCAAATCGAAATTAGTAATGGTTCAAAAGGTTTAAGAATTCAAGCCGACCACGTTTTAGAAGGCAGCGTACTTTACTTAAAACTTTTAAAGCGTTTTCTGGAAAACAATGTTATTCGAGCTGGCGTTGCTTATAACTCGGTCAATTTCTAACGAATCTTAATATTTTTTTAAGTAAAACTTCTCTAGTATCGTTGTAAGTTTAAACTCGAAAAGCAACGAAAAGCAACAATAAAAATAAACATCTATAGGATTTAGCATGTTCACAAACCTATTTCAAAGACATTTTTAAACGCTGCTCTAGCTGTTGAACTGTCAGATTAAGTGCAACTCAGACAAATTTAGTGTTTACTTTTAGGTAAGTTTTTAATGCTTTGAGTATTTACACATAGTGTTAATGCAAGAATTATATATTCAAGATTCCGCCTTGCGTATGTCCGCTCTCTTTGTGAGCACGTGCATGTGACGTCAGAAGTGCAAGAGAAAAGAGAGTCAAACTGACTGAAAAAAACGTAGTAAAAATTTTTTAATAGGGGTATTCGATTTAAAAATCTCCTTATTTTCTTATAAAATCTTGATTTTGTAAAAGAAATAATTTTAAATCAAAAAAACAATGCTTGTACGAAAAAAATATTAATATTTTTCATTACTATCTTTGATAAAAATGTTATATCTTATTGGGGTGTTGACTTCCGTATTGACCCCTTCACAAAAAACAGCTATGTTGCTCGATTTATTTTGAGAGCAGTTTGACTGTTTCTTTGTGTGTATTTCGTTTGACTCCCAATCAGCCAATCAGATTCATTTGCTTAGTTTCGTTTGTTGTTTATGTGATATTTTTGTTTGGATGTATTTTCACTTATGACGTAGACCTGCGCAGTAGATTGCCATTTCTGCGCACTTAAGGCGTGATCTTCTTTATATTGTTCTTGGTGTTAATGCATTGAATTGTGTTACTCTCGCACAAGATAACACCAAGCACACCTTCTTTAGATTTCCACGCGGCTTTGTGCATTTTTAAGGAAAACTTCTTTAGCACCGTCGTGATTTAAAAATCGATGGAACGTAAAAGCGACGGTACAGTTTGTACGAAGCGTTGTGCATAAGTGTTCTTATGTGCGCAAGTTGGCGAAAAAAATGTGTATAAAATCATCTTCGATGCTAATTCAACTGTGAGGTGGATAGAGAAAAAATTGTATACGATTCATATGATCCGATATTAAAAAATAATTTTTATACAAATATGTATTAGTTGTATTAATATATCTACCCAGCAGTTCCGTTCCTAAAGAAATCGTAAAAGAATCATGCGTGATTTTTCCGATTCATGGACGAAGTATGCTGATTAGGCCATACATTTCATTGACGAAAATCTCATAAAAATATTACAAATTCGTGCAAGAACGCAATGCAGAACGTTGTTTAAATTTCGTTAGTAAAAATTCGTTAACGAAGTGAAGACTGGAATGTTCAGGAAATTTCGTTCATGAAAATATTGAGAAAATTGATGAAATGTCGTTAATGAAGTAAAAACCGAAAGTTTTTTTAAAAAAAAAAATTTAGTTGCTTATAACCGAGGCTAGTTTCCACAATTCAGTTGTGAATTTTTTGTTTCAATAATTTTTAAATGTAGTAAAGAACAAACCCCTGAGATAGTCTAACCCGTTAGATAGTCTTACGCACTCTTCACTACACCACAAAGGCCGACAAGGAAAATTTGTTGCATTTCGGTTTTGTTCAAGCGCGTAGGAGAACACGTGTTTCTGGTTTTTTACTTTGTTTTTATTTTTTTATTTTTTGTCAAATACAAGACAGATGCGTTAAAGAATTTTCGACAAGAAACACAAGAGAGAAGAGTTATCGCGAGCTTTCAGTTTCCTTTGATGCTTTATTCTTTTTGTTTCTTTATTGTTGACGAATACAATGCAGATGAGTTAAAGAATATTCTTAAAAGTCTGTTATTGACGAATACAAGACAGACACGTTTGAGAATATTCTGCAAGTTTGGCTCATGGTATAATTATTTGACAAGACAGCCGTGACAGTTTTTTGGCGATTGGTAGTTGTTGAAAACAGCTAAAGGATATGTGGTGCTGCTGTTGACAAGCTATGTGCTTATTTTTAACTTTTCTTTGATTCATTAAATTTTCTCGCAAAGTTTATTGGAATGTTTTTAGTTTGCTGCGATTTTTTCACATTTCTTTGATTAATTGAACAGCATGAACAGCTAATTTTGACAACTACCCATTGCCGCTCGTGAGAAAAAAGCCAGTCTACGCTACTACCTTGTCAGTAATTGTACCAAGGTTTGGCTTATGCAGCAAGTTTCTTTGAGAAATCACCAAAGAACAATTCTTCGATGATGCCCGAAACAGCTGGGTAGATAATGAATGGTATGAAAAAATAGATTTTAAGTCATTAATTTTTATTGGAAAGAAAAATTTGGGGTCATATGTTAACATTAATTATTTTTGAGACTGGACTGTTTTGTAAAAAATATAAAAAAAATTTTGAAAAAATAATTTTCGTCCCAAAAATTATAAGGCCAAAAACTGACCAAAACAGTTTAACAATTTTTGTGCAAAACTGGAAGAATATTTGCTAAAGAATGTTATGTCATTAGAAAGTGGTCAGAAATGCAATTTCTACGTGTTTTTATTTTTACAACAAAACAAATTTATGAGTAAATTTTTGAGTGAATTGTTTGTACAATTTTATTTTGATAACCGTAAATTTCGTCTTACTCACATCAGTAATTTATGTTATGATAATGCTATGTCATGTTAATACTTTGACTCGTATAATTAGTTTGTAAGACTCGTGCTACTCTTATCAACTCGCCTAATTTGATTTTATAAATCTGCAAATCGACTCATATACCAACCATTCAAATGACTTGCAAAACTCTCATGATACTCGTAAAATTCGTTAAGCTCACGATAATAAAACGATGACTCATTTAAATTGATCGACTGACTCGTTTTTCGTGTGACTAATGCGAGTCATACCGCTTTTATACCAATTATCTGATTAAAACAAGCATACCTCAATATTCGCGATACTTTTTCGACTAATGTGAAAGCTATTTGACTCTCGTTAATAGCTCATTTTGACTCATGCTACTAAAACAAGGTGCTGCACCTTTAATCATATGAATCAAACAATACATTAGAGTGACTTATGCATTGACTTGAGAAAATTTATGTCTAGTATAAGTCATTTCTCTATACACTAAACTCTCTAAACTCGCTGTAATGACAGTTTTTTAAGATGTTGCATAAATTTAATGTTGCTTTAATAGCACGCCTCTGCTCATTCGCGATTTCTTTTGACTCATATGTTAGTTATTGGACTTGCGATATTCGCCTTTATGATATATTTAACTAAAATGACTCGTTTTACTAATATGACACTTTTGCAAGGTTCCCAGTTAAAATTCGGAACAATTCCCACGAAAATTACCTTTTTCCCCACAGTTACATAAATTAAATACCACCAAAATTCTCATGGTAAAGATAAAAAAAAAAAATTCCCACCGCAATTAAAAAATACCAAAAAAAAAAAAAAAATAAATTATTGAAATCATTTAAAATTATCACGAAAATACTACTCGTTTAAAAAATACCCCCAAAAATCCCATAAGCATTAAAAATACCTTAATAAATCCCATATGCATAAAAAATTAAAAGAAAAATTAGAAATACCACACCCAGAAAAAAATTTGTTTAATTTAACTAAATTTTAACTAATTTTTAGGTTAAAATTTGCCAACATGAATCGTCAGGTTAAGATTACCACTTGTCATTCAGGTCAATTTAACCTGTTTCTGTGGTTTAATGAAACTGACAAATGTGGCTATCTTAACCATTATTTGTGGTTAAATCTAATTGAATCAGGTTAATTAACCAAATATCAATGATGATATTTTTGTTATGGGGGCAGGAAGGAGGAGAGTTAGGGCGAATAAATCATGGTCACCTTTTTTTAATCCCAAGTAATACTGGATTATATAAAATTAAAAATTTAAAGGCAGGACATTTCACCTACCTTATCCCGAGAAACCCTCTGTTACAAGTTCTGCGTCACTAGTGCAGAATTTGACAGCTGACAGGTTGTTTTTTACGCTATAAGCCTATTTTCTACATGCATTTATGTGAACTAGATCTGTAAGGTAAAACTAACGTTGATCAGGTTAATACGATGTGGTTGGCTCTTCTAACCAAATTCGTCAGGTAAAAATAACCTGGAAAGGGTAAGAGCATTTTTCCCTGAGTGCACAAAGAAATAATAATGGGATTCAATGAACGGCGTATTTGTGATGTTAATAGCGCAAGAGCGATATATTAATTGAAGCGTATTTTACAACAACAAAAACGTAAGGGATTTTACATACGCAGCTTACGACTGTGATTTCATTTTAAAAGATAATTAAATGGATTCGATAAGTAGACTTGCAAATATTTTTTAATATTGTTTTGGTAGTTATTAAGCTTCGCGATGCTTAAGAATAGTAAAATAAAAATTAGAATAGTATTGCCATATGTCAAAAAATATCCACTTAGGTATGAAGGTAACTTGTTCTTAAAACAAATATGCACTTTAATGGTTTTTATTAAGGGTTTGTTTAAGAAAATTTGCAGTGTAAACTTATAGCTTATATACGTCGTTCATCGAATACCATTATTAAATTTTTGCAATTTCTATTTAATTTCCTGAACTCCCACGAAAATTAATGGTATTTTTAATGGCTGGATTAAAAAATACCATGAAAATTCCCCAAAAAAAAATTACCAAGACAAATTAAAAATTACCACGAATGGGATTTTTCCCACATTACTGGTAACCTTTGCCCCTCTGATTGACACATGTGTCGAGTTTAATACATTTGATTGAAGCGCTTTACTCGTATGACTAAGCTAAATTCATGAGTCAAAGGACTCTCAAAGCTCGTATAATTAAATTCAGAACACATTCCTTAAGTAATTTAACCGAGTTGTATTTCTCTTTGATGAAAAGTCATGAGATGCAATATATTTTAGTTTATCTCTGGCTTAAATAAACTCTGACTAATGTTATAACATTTTACGAGCACTCTTGTTTATGGCATTACGATTACAAAAATTTCTAAAAATATGTAAAATTTTTGATAAAAAATTCTATTTGTGTTTTAACCTTTCTCTTACTTAACCCTTCTCTGCGTTCGATAGTTATTAAACTTTTATTAAACTGCGCTAAATTTAATTCCAGTAAAGAGTTCTGTTAATTCTACTACAGCTTGTTTCAAGTAAGTACAAAAGTTTTAAGTGCATCCTCGAATGAATCCAAAATTTTTATGAACTCAACTCGGTAAAACTTAAGTGGATCATATATATTGCACTAATTACATTTATATTGTATCGCATTATATTATATTATAACGCAGTTCATGGTTTGGTTGACTTTTTGTTGGGTTTTTAACCTCAATTCACCCCTCCCTCTATTCCACTGCTGTTCCTATCCTACATATTTGGGTCCTTCTAATCACTTTATTTGTGCCCATAAATTGAAACTTGATAAAATGCTGTACCGCAGCCAGTAAAGATAACGGCAGTTTAGCACAAGCAAGAGCAATAATTACTGCACAACTTTATTATCTACTATAACCATATATATATTTTTTGTTGTTTTTGCTATTGTCCTGTTGTGTTCCATAACAAGACAGACGGACAGACACACGAAGGATAACTTTATTTTCTCTATCTTTTGGGAATCATCTCCAAGTTATATTGAAGTAAAACATGAAAATGACTTTATGAACAGCTGGGTTCAAAAATAAAACTTGATCTCGAAAGTAAATAAGTCAAGCATATAGCAAACGAACACATATAAACACACACTGACACATGCACACTCAAAGAACCTGTCTTGGCTTTTTTTAATCGAAGAATACCCCAGTAAACCCTCATTAAGTTTAACATCATCAACAATTTTTTTATGTACAACCAGCTATTGAGGAACGTACAAAAATTGTTTGTGTATTTTTTCACTCATACATTCCCAAGAAGCTGCTGCTTAACGCCTTTCTAAGCATTTAGCTTTATTTCCTGATATCATTGTTGTAGAAGCTGTTTAATTAAGACTTGGTGGTTCATCTTTTGGTCAGCACCACCACTACATCGTGTGGAGTGACCATCGTACATGTGGTCAATGCTGGCATTTTAGTGGAATGAGTACGATGTCTTCTGCTTAATGAATCAATGCTTGAACGCCTTCTTCTCTATAACTTACTTTGTGTCTTTGAATGTTTGCGCGTAAGGCAGAGTGTGTGTGTGTGTAGTGACCCACTTTCTTTACCCTACGACCAGCATTACAAAAATAAATTGCTCAAGTGGTGGTCAAGCAAAGAATTTGCAATGTATGTTTATAGCTTGAATGTTGTGGAAGGGGCTTCCATTTCTTGAGAAAATAAAGTTCTTATCATATAATTTCTTAATCGTCTATTTCTATTGTTGTTTCCGAGTTATTTGTTTATCTTATGTGTGTTTCCTTTATACATAATAGAGTACAAACCATTCTTCCTCTTTGTATGATTTTGCAAATATTCTTGAATAAAGAACTTTTCGACTAAAAGATTTTCATTTGTTAATACCACAAATGAGTTTTATCTTAATTGTTAAGAAAATAAAAAAAAAAAAATTCTTGTAAAATTTCTAAAAAATGTAAAAAAAGTATACTTTATATATCTACAAAGAAAATTGTTGTGCAAAATTATGCTACACTAATAATACAGAAAACTGTGGAAAAAACTGTGAAGATATTATCGAAAAAGTTCACTTAGCAAACTAATTGCAAAACTTTTCAAATGTGTTCGTAACCCGATCGAACTTATACAATGCACGATACATATTACTAAAGCCATCCATTGAAACAATAATGAATTTATTTTTACTACACGGTTAGAAATCTCAGAATAAATTTTAATATTTTTTGGCTTACATATATGACTACACCAAAATTGTATTAAAATTAATTGCTGGCCAAATATTAAAAATTGTTTTTAATAAAAATATGTATTGAAATTAAATGCTCAGTTCGTATTAATTTTTAATACTGATTTTGTATTCAAAATTAATTTTAATTTTAGCTATAGTATCAAATTAATTCCAAAGAGTATACAATTTCGTTATAGTATTTGAATTGTATTAAAATTTTTTGCAAAATTTTATTGAAATATAATACATCATTCGAATTGATTCCAAGGGTATAAAATATCGTTGCAATATTTGAACTGTATTAAAATGTAAAACAAAATAAATTTAAGAATTTTGTAAGCAATTGAGAAGTATTAAATTTAATACTTTTTGTATTAAAAATCTCTGTAATACTTTGCGTTTATTTGTTCCTAGATTTCTAACCGAGTACATCTGATATGTTTACTGGAAAAACATGTAGCTTACAATGTTTCTAGGCTCATTTTGCTCACAAGGTTAGACATTTAAAATACTCATTTTATCTTAGTGACTTGCAAAACTAACGTTGCTTAAAAAGCTAGTAAAAAACTGGGTATATTTCAGGACCTGCCTCGCAATTTGTAACGCCAGAGAACGTTGTCAGTTTGATTTCCAATGAAAAAGTAACATTCAGTGGCAAGGAGATGCCCTAACCGTCGATAATTTTATTTATCGGGTGAACGCTCTGACAATGCAAAGTTTGCTAGAAGATTTTGGAGCATTGTGCTGTTATGCGCACATGTTGTTCGTTGGAAAGGCGCTGGAATGGTTTTTGCGTTACCACCGAAGTGTAACTAGGGTTTAATGGAAAGTGTTTTGGGCAGAGCTGCGTAGCCAATTTTGTGATCGCAGAACCGATCTAGACATTATGGCGAAGTTTGCAAAGCTAATCCTACTTGCATAAATCGAACAACTCGCATTTCTTGTAATTCTCTATGACTCCTGCTAATCTCATGGCTCATGAAAAATACATAACTTACTCGTATAACTTTAATGACTTATCTTACTTACTAGCTAAGTAATACGAGCATTAGTATTACTCGTTTAACTCGCAAAGATTGTTTATTGCCCTCAGCTTATCTTACACGCAAAAGCCATCTAAACGCAAAGGCTCCAGTAACTTACAAGGCTTGTTTAATTCTTAAGCCAAGCCTTAGAGAATTTAGCAAGGTTTGTATAATTGTTAAGGCCATAATAAACTGCAAGGTTTGCCTAATTGGAAAGGCTTGTCTTACTCGTAAGGCATGTCTAACTCGAAAGGTCCGACTATTTTAGAAGGTCTGTGTCACTCGCAGGGCTCACCTTACTCACAAGGCTTGTTTAGCTCGACGAACTTACGAAGTGGGTGCAACTTGCAAATCTTGTCAAACTTGTAGAATAGATTAACATACAAGACTCGCAAAACTTGATTAACTTGCATGGCTCGTCTAGCTTGCAAGGCTAGTATAACTCGTATGACTCGCATGGCTTGTAAAGCTGCCAAGACTCGTTTAAACTTCCAATATTCTTCTATCTCGCAAGACTTGTCTAACTCAAAAAGTGTTTTTAAACTCCCATGACTCGTCTTGCTTGCAAGGCTTGTCTTAATCGTAACGTTCGTCGTACTCGAAAGGCTTTAGTATTCGAAAGGCTTGTCTTTACTGCAAGAATTGTCTTAATCGCAAGGCTCTTTTTTATTGTAAGGTTCGTCTTAATCGGAAGGCTTGTCTTATTCGAAAAGCTCGTCTAGCTTGCAAGGTTTGTGTAACTTGCTTCTTGTAACTCGATTCTTCTATCTCCCATGACTGCTCTTTATCGCAAGGCTTGTCTTAATTGCCAGGCTCGTCTTTATTGTAAAATTTGTTTTACTCGCAAGGCTTGTCTTAATCGCAAGACTCGTCTAGCTTGCAAGGTTTGTCTATCTCGATTCATCTAACTCGATTCGTCTAGCTTGCAAGGTTTGTGTAACTTGCTTCTTGTAACTCGATTCCTCTATCTCCCATGACTGGACTTTATCGCAAGGCTTGGCTTAATTGCAAGGCTCGTCTTTATTGTACAATTTGTTTTACTAGTAAGGCTTGTCTAAACTGCAAGGCTCGTCTAGCTTGCAAGGTTTGCCTAACTCGATTCGTCTAGTTTGCAAGGCTTTTCTAACTCGCTTCGTGTAACTCGATTCGTCTATCTCACATGACTGATCTTAATTGCAAGGCTCGTCTCTCTCGCAAGGTTCGTCTTAATCGCAAAGCATGTCTTATTCGTAAGGCTTGTCTTATTCGAAAGGCACGTCTTAATCACAAGGCTCGTTTAGCTTGCAAGGTGTGTCTAACTCGAAAGGATCTTCTATTTCGCAAGACTTTTAATTGAAAGGCTTGAATTACTCGCATGACTCGTAACTACTCAAAACGGTAATTTAACAGAACCTTGTGGTTGGAAGTGACGAGTCCTTATATATTGAAAAATGTAATGCTCTTTATTTGCTATGGTTTTCTTACTTTCCCAGATGTCTTCGACATTACTCGTAAGACTCGTATATCTCGCATTGTTCGTACTGCTCGCGTGACAGCTCGTTTACTTGCGTTCTTCTTGTGAATAACTTGAGTTGCATTCGTGTTGTGTTAAGGTTGTAAAATGACACAATGAGTAACTAAAAAGCTATAAGACATTGTATTGGTACTCTGCATATTAGCGGGATCGAGTTTGTCGATAGAATTTGGAGACAATTCTAATAAGAGATTCGATTGAAAATACAAGAACTCCATCGGCTTTTCTGAGTTTAAATGTACATAAATGGGCTCGTCGTCATTAATCACACGCTCTCTCGCGATTAGTAATCAATCTATATAATGTATTGAGAAATCGATAATATTGTGATTACAGAATATAATTTGACACCGGCAAGTTGTATAAATGATTAATACCCAGGATATTACCAACCTAGAAAAAGGGTTGTCTTCTTTTTCGTTTTTTTTTACACGGTTGTGTTGTGAGAGTTTTAATAAACTCCATGTTAATCTCTTCTCTTTTCTTTTGTTATTTTTTGTTTTGTTTTGGAGAATCGCTCTGCATTTATATGTAACTTACTTTTCGCATTGCTCGAGGCTCATCTGTTTTTTTTTTGTTGCGCTGTGCTAGCTGAGCATAAAAAGAAAAGAGAATAGAGCAACATAGAGAAACTCTCGTAACACAACCGCGTAAAAACATAACGATTAAGCAATACGTGGTAGCTGAGATAATTTCTTAGAAACTTATCTCTTTAATTAAATATACTTATAATTAAAATTTCGAAAGAAAAATACTCATAAAATAGGCTGTAGCACAAATATGATGTTTTAAATTTATCAGTCAATATATATAAAAATGGATCGTGATTTGTTCGGATGCTTAAAACTTGGAAACGAATGGACCAAATTGGATACGTCCTTCAACGGGTTTGTTTGTAATTGCTACGCGAAGGTTTATGAAAAAATAAAACGTTGCCACGCTCTTTTAAACCGCCCACAAATCAATAAAAATGCTATATTTAACTATACTAAAAACGGGCGTGGTTACACTATAGCTACGCCTATTTTTAAGAAAAGATCAAAAGACTTCGAAACTACTGGTCCGATTCCAAATTCAGCTTAAATTTTGCCAATTGATTTGTTTCGAGTATGAGATGGTTTAAAAAAAATTGCCCTACCCCTTTTTACCGCCCACATTTATATAAAAAATTTTGCGATATCAAATAGCTTTGGAGTTATGGATTGCACAGCGTCAGCATTCAGTATTCGACCTACATTTACACATCGTCGCTTGAAAAAATAAATGTCATATGCAAAATTTACACTTTCGAGATTATTGAGAAAAAAGAGCTATAATTCAAAATCTAGCGGAGCAATATAATTCAGAATTTAAGGCCTTTTTGCAGTCACAATAGATAACGAAAATTTTGTGGTTTTACCGCTTATTTTTTAGAATTTATATCCCCTTTTTCTCCATACGAAATTTATTTTCTCAGGCGATGACATGCAATTTATCCCTGCCGTATCACTGATGACAGTTTATGAGAGTTGGACAAGGGGGAGTGAAACCTCCCATACAACACAAATTTGCGATAGTGAATAGCTTTCGAGTTATAGATTGCATAGCGTCGGCATTCAGTATTCGACCTACATTAACACATGCAGTTTAATTGGAAACATTTTATGAGCGTTGGACAAGTGGGCGTGGCACCTCCCATACATACCCAAATTTGCGATATCGAATTGATTTGGAGTTATATGCCGCACATCGTCAGGATTCAACACTTTATGGCGTTTTATGGTGTTTACTAAGGGGGCGTGGCACCTCCCATTTAACCCAAATTTGTGATATCGAAAAGCTGTAGAGTTATAGGTCGCACAACGTTAGAATTCAGTATTCGACCTCAATTTGAACATGCAGTTTCACTGATATAATTTTATGGCATACTTAAAAGGGGCGTTGCACCTCCCATACAACCCAAATTTTTTCTATCGTAAAGCTTTTTAGTTATAGGTCGGATAGCGTCAAAATTCGCCTTCACTTTACACATGCAGTTTTTTATATTTCATTTTATGGACTTTGGACAAGGGAACGTGACAGCAACGCGCCGGGTTTCAGCTAGTGCTTTTCATAAAAATCGGTACCGTTTTTTTTTAGTAGTAGCACTAAATTTGCATTTAAATTTTACACAATAGTATATACAGTATCGGACAAAACATTTGCAACTCGTTACGAAAATAAGGATTTCGATAAAAATATAAAATATTTTACAGTGTACTATTATTTTTTTGCATGTAATTTTTGTTTGTAATTAAACCATCAAGCGTATATATATATTTCATGTTCCTCTCTTAAATTGCAAGATCTTCTCTTAAAATTCTAATCTCATAAAATTCTGAGTGAGACAAAACATTTGCAACTCATATGCAACAACAAAAATCCATTACTCCAACAGATAATTATGCAGAACATTCCAAGTTCTAACTAAGTTGGTGAAGTTTTCAGGTTAGTTGTAAAACAATTTTGCAAGAAAGGTTGTGCAGCCACATAATAAAAAAAAAGAACTATTTCGAAAAAATGAGTCCAAACAAATTCGGAAAAGCACTCCGTACGAATATAATTAATGACTTTAATAGCGGACTTTCCCAAAAAGACATTTCAGAAAAGTATAAAGTGCATAAGTCGTCAATTTCGCGAATTATATTTCGGTATCGTAAAACTAAAAAAATTGATGTGGAGCACCATGGAGGTCGCCCACGTAAAACGACACGAAGAGTTGACAACTTGCTAGTGAGACATGTGAAGAAAAAACCTTTTGCATCTGCTCCACAACTTGTCGAAGAGTACCAGTTGCCAATTTCTTCAAGAACTGTGTGTCGTCGCTTGGTTGATGCTGGCTTAACTTCTTGTCGCCCAGCCAGAAAACCTTTGATTTCAAAGCGGAACCAAAGCAAACGTGTTCAATTTGCAAAAGGACACCTTAATTGGTCAGTTGAACAATGGAATTCGGTCCTCTTTTCGGATGAATCGAAATTCAATTTGATTGGCAGTGATGGTATGACCAGGGTTAGGCGACCCAGAGGAAAACGACTTCAAGTATCGTACTGCGTCAAAACTGTCAAGCATGGTGGTGGGCATGTTATGGTCTGGGGATGTTTTTCGGATGCAGGAGTAGGCCATATTTACCGCATTGACGGCATTATGGATCAGCATGTATACAAAAGTATATTAGAGACCGTGATGATGCCATTTGCTGAATGGGAAATGCCATTGCGCTGGACGTTCCAGCAAGACAATGATCCCAAACACACGTCTAAGCTTATAAAAACTTGGTTTAGCGACAATAAGATTAATGTTTTGGAGTGGCTCGCGCAATCCCCAGACCTTAACCCCATTGAGAACCTTTGGGAGATAGTAAAACGCAGAATAAACCATGAAAATGTGAAAAATTCGATAGATTTTTTTCAACGGATTCAAACGGCCTGGAATGAAATTCCGATCGATATTATTCACAACTTAATAAGCTCAATGCCACGTCGCTGCAGGGAAGTTATAGCAAATAATGGATTCGCTACTAAATATTAATTGAAATTAATATTTTTGCTCAAATGTTAATTAGTTGCAAATGTTTTGTCTAGTCCATCTATAGATTTGATGTGAAGTAAAGTTTTTATTTTTTAAAGAAGAACATTTCATGTTAATTACCTCAGTTTAACAAAGTATTAAAACATGTTTGTTACTTTTCAAATCAAATAAACATTATTTTTCAAAAATATTTGGATTTTTTATGATTTTTTAAGAAATGTTTCACAGTTGCAAATGTTTTGTCCGATACTGTAGATATAGCTATTGTAAATAACACAGTGCTGCAATATTTTTGCCGAATTTTGGCATAGTATTTAGATAATTTTAATGTGTTTGAAAAAAAATTTGGGAGCGATTCAAAGAATCTGATGCTAATTTTTTTCCGTCACATCAAGTTCTCTCATTTTTTGGATTTCGAAAAAAAGTCGAAAAAAATCGAAAAAAGTACTGCTCCAATTTTGTTGAAAATGGCTTTTTTTAAGTTGTCCAAATAACACTGTAGGGAATGTGTATTTCAAGACACTTATGAAGAGTAATTATATTAATTTAAAATAAAAACGAGCTATTACATTGTACATTTGGTCAATATAAACATAGATTTTAAATAAAAACAAAAAAAAAATTTTTTTTCATTAGTTTGTGCAATGTTCAGAAACCTACCACTTCTATATTGTAAACATTATGTGACTAAAAACAACGATAACTTTATCAACGACAAATTTTTAAGAATAGGAGACGTCTTCTTAAGGGGAGGAATACGAGTAGAGTAGAGCGAGGTAATAGTTTTTAATTCCTTATAAATTTATGACCTTATAAAATGCGTCTAGTCTTAGTGTCATAGAATAAGTGTTATATTCTTGAGTTTTACAAAACTCATTTTTTCAGCTTCTAACCCTAATTGTGAGTAAAATAGATGTGATGGAAAAAAATGGCATCAGATTTCTGCTAAGCAGCTGCACTTTATTTCTTAACCGTTGGACATCCTGACAATCATACTGCATTACCTATGTACTTATTGGTTTATGTTTAAAAGCGTATTTTCTTCCCAATTTGTGGTCCATTAAACTTCCGACATGTAAAGCAATAGACGTGATTTTATACTTAACAAAGAAAAAAAAAAAAAAACCAAACTTGGCCACCCAAGCCGAGCAAATTGTAAAAACATTTTGCTTGTCCAAAAATATGCTTGTACCAATCTGTAAAGCATGCCAAACCGCATTGAGTTTAATTTCAAATACGACTTTTCATCATCGCTTCCGACTCAATTCGTTGACCGCAATTTTTGTGTGAATATTTTCAACGCTTCACAAACAACCAAAACACCAAGAGCACGTCAATCATTTAATGTGAGTTTTGTCTCTGATTTAATGGTGCGTCCCTTCACATAAAACTTCAAGTCCACAAAAACGCAATTTAATCGAAAACGAGAGCAATAAGAATAGAGTAATACGTCTCGATACAACAGCTAACCGCATGAACCAATCACGTCAACAGTTTATGACAAATTGTGGTGAAACGTGAAACCCATGCAATCGGCCATAAATCGTCACACAATTTGAAGACAGTGATGTGATTTTCACATTGCTGAAAATCTCGAATTCCTGCAAATCCCTTGCAAATTGATTCTGAAATCCCGCGAAAAATTCCTCTAATTCTAAAGTCAAAATATATAATTTTTGTTTCTTTATAAGTATAATTATTAAATAAATATGTTGTGAAATAAAAATCTTATTTATTTCTTTAAAATTCATTGAGATCAAAAAAGAACTCGTACCATAGTAGTAAACAGTAACAATAATACGTATATATTAAGGTACCTCAACTTGTATAGAGTGAACGAAATTCCATTTGCACCCCTATAAAAATTAACATTTATCTGTTTTATATTGATTCCCAAAATATTTTGGCTGTTACGAAAGCCGTCAGTGAGCTAAAACTTTTTGCAAAAACCTAAAAAAATCATGCTTTTCGTAAATATATTGGGTGCTGTAATAGTTCTAAGCAAATAAACTGTAGAAAATTGAAGGCTAGAAAATGCTCTTGAAATCTGCATCAAACATTTTTTAATTTTTGCAATTGGATTAACCCATTCCAGTCAGATGGTGTGAAATTTTACCCCATTATAGGTATTTTTTCTTTTGGCGCTCTAGACTAAATGCTGCTAGCTTTTTGTTTGAAATTTTGTTAAATGAGAAATAATGAATGGGACTTTAATTCGTGGAATTTAGGTATCAATCGGAGCATTCGTTTGTGTACTATGAATGATTTACCTGAAATTTGTAAAATTTCGTCCCATCGTTATCTGGGATTTTCAAATAGGCTTTTTGCTTTTGGCGTTCTAGACCAAATGTTCTTAGCTTTTTGTTTGAAATTTTGTGAAGTAAGAGAGAATGAATGGGACTTCAATTCGTAAAATTTTGGTATCAAATGGAGTTTTGACATGTGTATTATGAATGATTTACCTAAAGGGGATAACATTTTTTCACATTATTATCTCAGGTGTTCGGACAGGTAGATTCTATTCTAGGTATCCCTTGCGTGAATTTGGACAAAATCGGCCGGCGGGAACTATGTGCAGGCAGCAGTGGGTTAAAGAAAATGCTGTTTTTCATGCATTATTATGAAATTTTGTTTAAGTATTTCAAACTCAATTAACTTTAATATTTCTAATGCGATCCTTGCTTCCAAAATATCGTTGCAAAGGCTTGCATTGTTTCCTGGTCAGAATTGCTTAAATTTATACATATTCTATTTATTATACATATTATTTTATACATAAAACTAGCTGAACCCGGTGTGCTTTGCTACCCCCTCGTTTAAAATAAAATTAAAAGTATTTATATATTTACAAAAATTTATTTATTTAATTTAATTATTGCAATGCTTTGCCTCTTTTTTTGTTGTAAACCAATTAGAATTCAGCGCTGAATCGCATGTAATTTGCTTCATGCTCCCCCTTTTTATTTTTAGACCAATCAAAAAGCAGCAATTACACAATCAGCTGTTTCGCAGTCTGTTGTGGGAGAATGAGAATGGGGTTACCCCACTCTCTATTTTAATTAACACGTATTATAAAATCAGCTGTTTTGAAGACAGTGGTAGAAGAAAGAGAATTGAGCTACCCCACTATTTTAATTAATATGTATTTTAATGATTTTAATGACATGATTTGTGGTATAGCCGTTAATAAACGTAGTAAAAAAGTAGGTGCAGAAGTGTGCATGGTCGAAAAATATTATCATGTAATAAGTATTCCTGAGTCAAAGCTGAACGCTGTGAAAATTTAAGATCGGTTATCAGGTCCAGCCTCCAATATATCGCAAACAAAGGGGCGTGCTCCGCCCACTTTTCTTTTGGTAAGTATTTCTATTCATGCTAATACCATATATAGCAAATACTGCCGCCGTTGGTCAAAAAATGCCCAAGATATGACGATTTTAAAATTTGGGTTATATGGGCGAGGCCACGCCCCTTCGTCCACTCACAACTTTATATAGTCAAGAATTTATTATTTCGTAAGAATATCCTATTGTGAAAATTTAATGATGATCGGTCCAGTAGTTAAGACTATATTGCGATTTTTAATTTTCCTAAAAAGGGGCGTGGTCCCACCCACTTTTCTCCTGGTACGTATTCCTAACTATGCCAATACCATATGTACCAAATAGCATCAACGTAGGTCAAAAAATGCCCAAAATATGGCGATTTAAATTTTTAGGTTATATGGGCAGTGCCACGCCCCTTTGTCAAATAAAAACTTCATATAGCCTTTTATTCTTTCCAGATTCATAGTAAAATGCTGTGAAAGTTTCAAGAAGATCGGTCCAAGGGTTTGGCCTCCTATAAAGCACAAACAAACAAACAAACAGACAGACATTCATTTTTATATATATAGATTGAAAGCAGATTTATTATAATTAAAGTAAAATGGGGCGAAAAAGGGGGATTTGGTAATAAAAAATCTATGGCTACCTTACCTGTAGATAAAAACTATATAAGACTTTAGGTAAATACATATTACAAAAAAAGTATTTTGTATAGCAAACATTGTTAGTGGTATAAGTAAGTATCTGAATTAAAAAAGTGGGCGTAAAAGTGGGCGCGGTCGAAAAAGTACCCTATTAATCATGCCAGAGTCCCAGTTAAATGCTGTGAAATTTTCAGGAAGATCGGTCCAGAGGTTTGGTCTCCTATAAGGTACAAACAAACAAATAAACAAACACACATTCCATTTTATATATATAGATAGCTTAAACCCGGCGCGTTGCTGCCGCGGCCCCGTTGCCAAACGCGAATAAAATGTTATCAGTGAAACTGTATATGTAAATTGTGGTCGAATACTCAATTCCATGGCTGTGCGACCTATAACTCAAAAGCTGTAGAATTTCTCAAATTTTGGTTGCATGGGAGGTGACACGCCCCCTTGTCCAACGCCATACAAAGTTATCAGTAAAACTGCATGAGTAAATTGAGTTCGAATGCTGAATTCCGAGGCTTTGTTTGCTTTGTTTGATTGACTCAAAAGCTATTCGATATCGCAAATTTGGGTTGTATAAGAGGTGCCACGCCCCTTTGTCCAACTCCCATAAAATTTTATCAGTAAAACGCCACGTGTAAATTGTGGTCGAATTTCGAATTCCAAGGATGTGCGGCCTATAACTCCAAAGCTATTCGATATCGCAAATTTGGGTTGTATGGGAGGTGCCACGCCCCCTTGTCCAACTCTCACAAAATTTTATCTGCGAAGTGGCACGTGTAAATTGTCGAATACCGAATTCCGAGGCTAAGCGGCTTATAACTCCAAAGATATTCGATATCGCAAATTTGGGTTGTATGGGAGGTGCCACGCCCACTATTAGTAGGAGGTTGAAATATACTTTACGACCTATTCTCATACCTACAAAATATACATACAAAATTTCATGAAAATCGGTCGAGCCGTTTCGGAGGAGTTCGATTACGTACCCCGTGACAGAAGAATTTTATATATTAGATAAACACCTACTGAAAACATATTGTACTAGGAGTAGCAGCTGCTTAGAAAACGCGTAAGCTGGCTAGATAAATTGGTACGTTGAAGATGCATTTAAGTTGGGTCGCTCGCTCTAATAAACTTTTCCAAAAGCAATAAAAGAAAAGATTAAATGTTGTGTTGTCTCAAAAAAGGACATATTTCGTTTTGTCATTGTTAAAAAGATTTGCGTAATGAATAAACTTACCCGATCTCATAAACATTTTAATACAAAAATTTTTTAATTTATTTAAATTTATTTCATATTCATTAATTTATTTAATTCTTGGCATTTCTCAACCAACCCTTCTTGTCTTTTTTTTTCAAGCCGATCATAAAAAAAAGCTGGTTCGATAAAAAGTCCACTTATACTATGAATCCTTGAGAATGTTCATATGCCATTCCTAATGCAAATTCTTCTTCTCCAATATTGACAACTGCTTGATCGAGTGTTAATCGTTGCGATCTATGCATATTAATCGCATAAGCAAGTTGCAGTGGAATTTGCTTGCGAGTAAAATTGTTTGATCATTTTTTAAATGATAACAGGAGGAACAGGTAGTACATTAGAGTTGTTGTATTTTGGTCCAAAATAATTGGAAAACTTGATCAAAATGGAGAAAGGAAATTATTCTATAAATCGGCACTTTCGCAATGGTTATTAACAATTTCAACATCCTCACCGATGCTGCCATTGCACAGACCAGCTGAAGTAAAAAGATTTTGCCTCAAAATAACTTGTGCATCCTTACATAGATATAACTTTCGGCTTAAATCTCTTGCATGAAGCTAACAACGCTCGTGGGTCATTGCGTAAAGCATTGATGATTGTAACAGCATTGCCAACATTTCTAAGCTACTCAATGTTATATTCTTTAATTTCAGCGTTCTTCGAGATTAATCTTAACACCTTTTTAATTGGAAAAAATTTAACGCTAATTGAACATGGTGGATAAGAGGTCGTAGTCTTGTAGAGTCAGTTTTCCTAATGATACTCTTAGTAAACATTCCCTGAAAGCTTGTTGTTTTGGTCAAATGTATCTCCTTATCTGGTTCAATACGAAAACTTTGCTTATTTAACGATAGACTAATTGACCTTGAGTGGCGGTAACATCACCTGAGCTTGGATTCCCGTAAAGTGGTATATCTCCAACTGGCTGCATTTCACTGAAATCTCCGAAGAACAGCACTACGTACCCTATTTTGGCAGCATCGGCAAAGAATGTTGAATGTTTTTAATGTTAAAAGTTTTGTCACAGTTTCTTATAAATTGTGTGCAGTGCGAGTTGAAAAAATTTCAACAGATATAGAAGAATTTTATCTTGAATCCTGTTAAACATAAATTCAATTAGAAAGTAAACATTATAAATATTTACTTTTAACATGAAAACATTCATTATTCTCCGCCGAAGCTGCTAAGAAATATTACAAGCAATAGCAGCAGCGTAGCGGGTGAGAACAGCTGCAGCATGACTCTGCATAAAGCACAGCAGCACCGCATGCCAAAATCGATAGCTGCTGCTGTAAAGCCTTCTTGAAAAATGTTAAAAAGCGACAGCAACAGCAAGAAGACGACTTCAAAATGTGATAGCTTGCTGTTGCTGTGGCTTCGATAATGTTCCAAAATTACAGCACGACTGAAAAACCGAACGCTCGCTGCCGCTGAAACCAGGGACCCGATTTAACTCTTATTATTTTTTAAATATGCAAAAGGTTATGGAAAAAATAGCTGAAAAAAAATTGGGCCTGTAATAATAATTATAAATTACCCAGAAAATTGTAGTGCTGCCATAATCATTATGAAAGATTTTTATTTTTTTTGGTCTTTGATAACGATTATGAAAGGTAATTGGTTTTTTTGGTCTTCCGTAAGCATTACAAAAGATATTTTTTTTTTTTGGTCTTTGGTAACCATTATGAAAGATTTTTATTCTTATTGGTCTCCTGTAACCATTATAAACGATTTTTTTTTTTGGTCTTTGATAACCAATATGAAAGATTATTATTTTTTCTGTCTTCTATAACCACGTTTCAGTTCGCAAATCTTTAGATATTTTTATAAAACTGTGCACACTAACTTATCTATATTTGCACAAGGACGAATTTTTATTTATTGATTTTGGTTAGAATCCGCAAATCTTTCTCATATTTTTTTTCTTCTTACATAGTCATTATAAGTAACCAAATTAACCAATTGAATCCTAACAAACTGTATGAAACTATAGCTTTGAAATTAAAAAAGTGGAACATTTTGAGATATATATACATATGTATTTTTTAAGAATTTAATTTTACAAACATTAATGAACGCAATGTTCGCTCAGATAAATTGCAGCGTAAGTCAGTTAGTATAATTTTCAGAGCAGAAAATGCCCTTTCAACGCTGACTTGTGTTGCTGGAACGGCATGAACTATTAATGCTAGCTTCCTTAAAAAGGGGTATGAATATTTTTTTGCTTGCCAATACTCTATCAAGTTTGTATCAATGTCAACTCTGGCTTCCTTATAAATATCGATTTCACCGAATGCAGCTTTCAGAAATTGCGTGTGATGGTTTGAAGGCTCTTCTTCGGAATCTGAGTCGACTTCTAGTGCTCTTAAATTTTCTCTCACGGAACAGGTGCTCATATTTGATGTTTCATTTACGAATTGCGTACTGGACAGGTTAGGCGTTGGTCCTAATTCTTCTGCCTCTCCCTTAAAACAACAAGCTCAATTGTAGGTTAAATCGTCAATATTTCAACATTTACCAACCTGTTTTACAGAAATAATCCTTGCGGCTAGTTTTTTCAGATGAGTTTTAGCAGCCTCCTTTTGCTCCAAATTTAGAATTCGCCGAAAGCGTGGATCGAGAAACAGTGCTGAATTCATTAAATATGTATTTATAAGTAAAGGTTCCCTTTTACAAATGCAATCATAAATAGCCAGAGATTCGTCCGTATTCCTGTTTTGCAGTTCCACTTTTAAGGTAAACCATAGTCTATAAAAATCTCCCATGAGAAGTTGTTGGTGTTGAAGTTTAAGTGTTGTTTCATACAATGGCTTTAAGCTTGAAACAAGAATGTCAATTTTTTCCCATTCCGCCTCCGAAATTGTGTTCTTGAAATGCTTCAAACACAATTCTTTAAAATCTTGAAACCTCGTCAGCATAACAAAGGTGGAATTCCAACGCGTGGGTACATCAAGGGTCGGCTTGCGCAATTTTAGTACCTTCAACGATCTCCTAAAATAAAATATGCGAAATGTGCATATTATACTAGGTATATTCACACCGAGCAAAAACTAGGTAGGTTTGGCTATTTTGAGTTTTGGAACCGAAAACATCCCTAATAATTTCAGTATTTAATTTAATTGCGAACTAGGTTTTTTTTTTTTTGTGTGCATGTAGTATTAGGAACATGCATAAATATTTTTAACTTACTTCCACTGCTGCGTTCTCAAAGTTTTTACTATCTGCCGTACACTGTGAATAATTGTCATCCTCTCATCGTTGCGTAGAAAATCATGTATCGCCAATTGGAGTGTATGAGCAGCACATCTCACTGAGTGGATTTGATGATGTTCTTCAAAAAGATTTTCCCAAAAGGAATCTTGATTTTCTGCAACAGAATTTGCAGAATATTGAGTAATATCATTATCGCCATTATCTTCATCCTCATCGCCGTCGTCACTGTCATCATCAGCATTATCATCATCACTATAAACACCAAGTAAGTCAACCGATTTCAACATGTTCCGACCATTGTCTGTCGTAACTGAAAAGATTTGCGTCTTGCTTATGCCAAATTCATTTAAAACTTCTTGCAAATGTTCCTTTAAATTTTGAGCAGTTTGCGAGGTCCGCATTTCACTTATAGAAAGCGTATAAATTTCAATCTTGCCGTCAACAATTAGCTGAATATTAATTCCCAGAACGGATCGTTCATTCCTTGTAGCACTATCCATCTTTAAGGAAAATACCTTTCCCTTAATTTTTCTTGAAATCATGTCTTTAATTCGCTCATATTCGTCACTGATAATGGTTATTATGTTATGAGATCTTATTGGACTCATATTAAGACCTTTAAAAATTTGATCTGTAAGAATTTTAAATGCTTCAGAGTCGAAGAATGACAACGGTTGAGAGTTTTCCGTTACTATTTTCAAGCACGCATTTCTGATTTCCTTTTCTGAGTAGCAAACACAAAACTTTTTGCCGCCTTCATTTTTAACCAAATGATTATCAAAATCCTCCCGTTCCTCATTATAAAGCTCGATATGGTAAGCTAACATATGTCTTTTAAGGTTAGTCACATGACTTCCAACAATTTTGCATTTACAAGTTTTACACGTGGATTCGTTTTTCATTGCCTCAAAAATAAAAAACTCTCGAATAAAAATATTTTGCTTTCTTCCCATTTTTCACTTCTTTTCCATTCACTCTTTCACTTTTTCACCCTTTCACTATGTATTGCTTTAATATGTACTGTTAATTAAATAACAAAGTAGTTGCAATTATTTAAAAGATTTTATTAATAACGATAAACAAATGTTATCAATGTAATAAACAATAACCGAATGAATATTAACAAAGCTGTCAATAGTAACAATGAAGAAACAAAAGGAACATGATTAAAAGCAAAACAGAAAAATATACCGTTTTATGCACACTCGAAAAAGAAGCTTAGTACAAAAGTCTGTAAAACGTGTTCTAATTCAATTGGACTAATTTTATTGCTATTTTTACAGAAATCCGTATTTTAACTAAACTACTTTTGTTATCCTTATTTTACCAATAGTTTAATTAATAGTTTCTTCTAATTTTTACTAAATTTGATGTAGAAAAATCTTTCATAATGTACATGGAAGACCAAAAAAAAAAAAATCTTTTGTAATGGTTATAGAAGACCAAAAAAAATAAAAATCTTTTGTAATGGTTATAGAAGACCAAAAAAAATAAAAATCTTTTGTAATGGTTACGGAAGACCAAAAAAAATAAAAATCTTTTGTTATGGTTATGGAAGCCCAAAACAAAAAAAAAAAAAAATATAATGGTTATCAAAGACCAAAAAAACATTGGTTATTTGTAACTATTATTCAGAGAGCAGGTTTTAAAAATTCTTGATTAATTATTATTTCAGGATTTTTTCAAATATTGGTTATAACTCTTATGTCCCTGGCTGAAACTTTTCTTTCGTAGTTTGCAGCCGAAGCAAAATTTATTTATGAAAAATTTCAAAATAAATTGCTAAAGCGCAGCCAAAGTAAAACCTTCGATGTTTTTGTTAATTTGGCAGCAGAAATTTAAATCCTGAACAATAGTATGCATCAATGTCATGATATAACAGTTAATCCCGTAACGCCGTAGGGTGCGAAAATTGACCCCCACCCCCTTCCATACGATATTTTGCTTCACTCGATCAGCTCTTTCAGCTCCGTAAATATTCGTACTCATACGCTGGACACTCTGTACATGTATTTTTGTTTTGTTTGTGTAGAAATTTGAATGGTTCGATAAATTTTCATCGGATTAATATAAATACTTACATTACGAAAGGTACAAAAACGCAAATAGTAAAAAAGAAAAGTAAGCGTGATCATTTTCATTGTTAGAGAGAGTTTCTTTTTGTCTGCTTTTTGTATTTTGGAATTTTTTGTAGTCGTCGTCTGGCTTTCGTTATCGTTGTCGTTGTGTTTTTGCTGGACATTCGTTATGATGATTTCCTGTAATTTCTCTATCTTATCTATCATATTCTAAACACTAGCATTTTTCACTATTATTGATACTTTCTAATCGTACACCGACAAACAAACGCGAGCTTGTCCTTCCATGTCGATCGGTTTTTCGACAGATACATAAATTTGTTTTGTTTGCACAACAAAAGTAATAAGAAGCGGTGAGCTGAAGCAAAGTGAATTCAGCGAACAACAACAACAACGAAACATATGGAAATATTTTTTCAACTAACTTTATAAACTAAATAGAATTTCGAAATTTTGGCTTCGTTAGGAAACAAAATTAGAGGCGTAGAACAGTTTAGAAAAATCAATTTTAAAATCGTTCAGCCCATTTAGAAGTTATGCTCTGTTAAACATTTTTCAAACAAGCTGTTCCATAGGAGGCTCGCTCCAATAAAATAAAAACAAAATAAAAGTAATGATGTTATTTAAATTTTCAAAGCTTTTGCATGAAAATCAATTAAAAAAATTACAAAAATATGCATGAAAAACAATTTTTAATCCGATTTCAACAATTTAAAATTTTCTTATGCAGATTGAAACAGATTTTTCCGGCCTATAGCTTTTGAATGTTTTTTTTTACAACTATTGCACCAGCAAAAATATATTTATGAATAACACGATTTCTTGAAGATTTTGCAAAAATTTTTAGCTAACCGACGGTTATCGCAAAATCAAAATATTTTGTTAATCGTCATAAAATAGATCATGAATAATTTTTAGGGGGGGGGGGTGGAGGGTACAAATGGAACTTTTTTCAAGACACCTGAGTAAACATACCTCATAGAAATATATACATGTGCATTCCTTTTCATTTGAATTTTACTTGAAGAGTTATGAACAATTATGAAAATTTTAATTTTTTTTTTGTTTCATTGGCCATATTGATAATACATAAACTTTACAAAGCGTTTCCTTGAATTTCATCTATACGTTTAAAATAACAAAAGCAAAAGTATTTCATAGTAATAAATATTTATATGTGCATATTGTATATTTTATTTTGCCTAATGTTTAGCAGTGGTCACCTTGGATGAAATAATAACGTCTAAAGTTAATATATTTTCCTTTTCGTATAATTAGCTGGCTTAGATGAAATGACAAAGAGTTGACCAACAATATTAGTGTGGAAGAGCTCATGCAATACCACGCTTGCTCTATAGCGATTTTTAACTGTCTTGCTGTCTCGAATTGCCTTTCGTTCTTATAAAAATTGTTGAAAAGGATTTTACAGATATCCTCGATCGGGTTAAGATCTGGACTCACTGCTGGCCAGTACAATACGGATATATTTCTAGAGGCAAAGAACTGCTTCGTTATCTTTGCACTGTGTATCGGTGCATTGTGCTGCTGATAGGTCAAATCATAGCCACAAAGTTGGCCAGCAAATCCGATTATCATCGTTCAATAAGTCTACATACAGCTATTTTTTTGATATGAAGCATATCGGAGTTTTTCCTTCGTAACAAAACGCAGCCCATATCATTACCGACTCTCCACCACGAACAATCATGCACATACACATATACATTTGTATAAGTATAATAATATTGAATTTATTTAAGCTGAGTTATAAATGAAGCTAAATAAAGTTTGAGTCCAAAATGAGGCGAAAATCAGGGATGCCAGCACGTAACTGGATACAATCGAGTTTTTTCGATACAACCGACAGTTGCCAGCATATAACTACTTTGCTTCAATCGATTGTATTGTCAGATTTGGCATCACTCAATTTTTAATATAACGTTTGAAACAAAAATATCAGTCGACAGGAAAAAGTTATCGTCTGCGGCAATTTTGTTCCAAAAAAATGGAACCAAAACCAAATATGTCCACTAATAAAAAACAAATTAAAATTTTTACTAATTTTATAAGTGGCCATCAAGACTTGGCAAGAGGGATACTTAAATTTGCCCAAGGAAGAAAAAAAAAGCAAAACTAATTTTTACATATTTCTAGTGGATTGCATGTATCTCTGAAATACCTTCTTGTAGTTTTTGTATTAGCTCTTTCTTCATCCTCGCTCTCCCACTCAAAGACTATAATTTTTTACATAGAATTTCAAACTAATTTTCGAATTTAAGATTAAAAAAAACCGGTTTGGCACTTCACATTATAGTTCACAATGACATTTTCAAGTTCAAATCACAACGAAACTCGTTTCGAGTTGAACGTCGATCAACAATCCTCGATTATATCAAGTTATCCCTCGTATCAAAAAAAATTTAATTAAAATTTATTTGGAAGTTTTGTTTTTTAATCAATTCCAACGAAAATTCAATTAAACACAAAATGGAATCGGCAGTTGGACAAGATTACAGGCAAAGTGATGGCAATGAGTTCTTTAAAAGGACATCAATCTTTCAAAATTTGAACACAGTAAAAAATTCCTTCCAAAAAAAAACGCAAATTCTCTCTCGCCCTTTTATGGTTTAAAAATCCCACAAAAAAGGCGAAATCCCTCCAAATCACAACACTGTTCGAAGTGATTTTAATGCGTCGATTTTATAGCCTAAACGGATACAAGGCTGGGATATGAGACAAGTGAAAGTCTCCATGGAGACTTTAACAACGTGCGATATTGTGTTTGTGCAAGACACGCTGACTGACTGACTGACTAATCTTAGAAGCTAGACATTGTTTTGCCGCTCAAACACTTACTTGCTGGATTTTTGAGATACAACTGTTGATTACCCGTTTTGTTCGGGCTGAATTTATTGAAATGGCAAATAGTTACGCTGAAATACTGTTTGTCACCACAGACCAAACTTGCGCGTTGTAGTCGGTGCCAGCTTGTTCAAAGGCAAACGATGTTCGACGCTTAATGCAAATGTGTCATCATGGTAGCTACGCGCTGTTGCGGTCTCTTCATTGCAGAATACTACTCCATCTGACTGTGTTGACGTTGTGACGGCTTTTTGGCCAACTCTTTCCTCTAGACTCTGCAGGGCTTCAGCACTGCTGCTGTTTGTTGAACGCTTGTTGCTAGCAACATTAAGTAACTCCATTGGCAGCAAGTCGCTGTGCATGCTGCCTGCCATTTGCCCCGAATCGGGTGTCATTTCAATGTAGAAAGCTTCAGCTTCCAAAGCGTTGGCGCCGCCGCTTGGATAATAATGGGAGCTAGCGCGAGAGCTACAGCTGCTGCTGCTGTTGCTGCTACCGATGCTGCCGACTAAATTGTTAGATGTCGTAGTCAGACGGTTGTGTTGCGAACTGGCACATTTGGCTGGAGGCATCTCCACCGCCGAGCTCTTCTGCAGCTCTCGCACGTGTAGATTGTGTAATGGTGAGTGATATGGCGGCAATAAGCGCGTGCTGTGATGCCACTTGTGCGGCGCAGCCAGAGGCTGCTGCTGCTGCTGCTGTTGATTGTTGTAGCTCAAGAAGCTATCACGGCTGTCTTCGTCACCATTGAATGGACGCTGATGTGGACGTAGCTCTCGGCGTTGACGCCAAGGCTTGTCGCAGCGATACACCTGAATGAGACCGAGTAGCAGTACAACAAAAGCTACAGAAGAAACGAGTATAACGAGCCCGGGGTGACCAGCAGGTGTGGCAGGTTTGCGTACGTCCAGCCATTGCTCTGATTTTGAGATGCCTGCATGTTGGTCCTGATGCTGCAACTGCTCAGTGACGTGTTGCTGCTCCACTGCAGCCAGCTGTGGCAATTCAGGATAGAACAACTGTTGTAGCTCATTGTTGATGGGTGTGTTTATTGTGGCGTGTTGCTTGTGCGGCGTTGTAAGCGTTTGCGTTTGTTTATCTGCACCTAGCTCCGTCTTCAGCTCCTTAAATAGCTGCCAGTCGGCTGTGTCGCTAGCTTCATTTTCGCGCCGTGGTGTGTTTAGATGTTGATGTGGTTGTTGTTTTTGTTGTTGGAGCTGGAGTGTGTGCTTAGCCTCTGCTGCGCCTGCCTGCAAGACCTTCGTAAGCGTCATCTTTTTCATTGTTAGTGAGAGTTTCTTTTTGTCTGCTTTTTGTATTTTGGAATTTTTTGTAGTCGTCGTCTGGCTTTCGTTATCGTTGTCGTTGTGTTTTTGCTGGATATTCGTTTTGATGATTTCCTGTGTTTTCTCTATCTTATCACTAACGGACAGCTTTACGGGTTCATGTCGAGGTTGTTCATTTGTCGCTAGCTTAATTGCTTCCGATGCTGGCAGCTTATCTCGCTCAGTTGCTGTGGCGTCGCTCACAGCAGCCGCTTCGCTTGTAGAGAAATGCTGTTCTTTTAGCCCGTTTGGATTTTGGCCCATGTCCAATATGTCTTCCATGAACTGGCTTTCTTTTCCTGCTGTCACTTTTTGAGTTGCTGTCGTTGTGTCAGCTGCTGTTGGTGTATCTAGCGGGTTGGCTTTGTCTAACGCTACTGACATTGTCGTCGTCCACGTCGTCGTTATGCTGCTGGTTGTGGTTAGCCTTTTGGGCTCTGCTATTGTCGTTCTCGTTGCCAAAATCAGCTGCTCCTTCGGGTCGACTAAAATATTATGTCCTTTATGCATAAGCAACGGCGTACCAATTAAATGCCTATCCTTGATATGCATTGGTAATGGTTCGTGCTTGTGGGTTGCGTTACGCCTGGCATGTTGCTGATGTTGTTCCAGTCGCTGTTGTTGTTGTGGTTGTTCTTGTTGCTGGTGGTTGCTTGCCAAAGTTGTCTTTGTCATTGTTGGCTTTGCATCAATATTAAGCTGACCGGAAATTCCATTAAAGTTTAGCTGCTGCTTTCTATTGCTTACTTCATTATTGTTGTTACTGTTGTTGTTGTTGATATTATTCTTGCTGCTGTCATTTTTAGCTGCATCTGAGTGTCGCTTTATAGCAGCTGATGTCTTTAACCCTTGCTGGCTTAACAAACCAGTAGTTGTTGTTGTGTTGGTTGTAGCCGCTGTTGTCGTGTCTATATAATTGCTGGCCAATTCTATCGTAGTTAAAATTGTTTGTGGCAGCAGGAGCATATCAACTGTATTTTTCGTTTTTGTTGGGGCGTCCTTATTTGTTGTTATTGCTGCCGTTGCTTTGTTGCTATTTTCAATAACATTTTCTGTGCTGCCAGCTACTTGGCTCTTATTTAATGTTGACGTTGATGTTATCATTGTAGTTGCTGCTGCTGCTCCTTCTTGTGCTAGTTGCTGTGGCTGTTGCTGCATGGAATTTATTGCAGCAGCTGTTGTTGCCTTGGCTGCTTTCGAATTTATTGGGTTCGTTTCTAGTTCAACATGATTGGCATCTTCAGTGTCTGGGTCTAAGTTTGAAATTGATGTTGTTGTTGTTATTACTGTTGCTGTTTCTGTCGTTGTTACTTTTGGCATTCTACTTTTGTCGCTCGTTAAATTTGTTGCTGCTGCTTTAATATCCAATATTTTGCTGGCACTGTTTGTTGTTGTTGTTGTTGTCGCAACAGACTTCTGCAAAGTTTTTGAAGTTCCATCTATGTCGGCGATGTATCTCGCACTAATTGTTGTTGCTGGTGTTGCCGTATTAGCCTCGTTGTTATTTTGCATGCCACTCTCTAAACTTTGTGCTACCAATTTTGTGCGTAACTTCTGCTGCTGCTCGTAAACTTGTTCTGCGTTGCTGTCCTTAATCAGTGATTCGCTTGGCAAATTTAAAGTTATGACTTCCGTTTCTGTCTGCTCTCTCTCTTGTCCGCTTGTTGCAATTTCAACATCCGTATCCAGCTCAATGGCGCAAGCTGGTGGTGGTTGCAACTCGTTGTCAACGTTCTCGTTCCTAGTTTGTGCCACACAGATACTCTGGAAGTTTTCCAAAAAATTGTGCATCTGCACAAACTGTTGTTTCAAATCGATTTTTAGCGATTCCTGCTGACCCAGTTCGTTCTGATCCTGCCCCACCGCAACGCGACATGGACTCGCCCATTCGGCGATACCCAACAAATCGCTGCACTTAATTGGATTGTCTTCCAGCAGCATATCCCGCAAACGTGGCAATGTGTGCATAATAGCTTGATTGATTCCACGCAATTCCGAGGACTGCAGATTGAGAGTCAGCAGTTTGGGCAACGGCAGAGCGGGTAAGTATAGCAATTTGTTGTGCGAAAGATCGAGTGTTTGCAGATTGCTTAGAGCTTGAAATGCCTGCACTTGAATGTCCATGATTTGATTGTGTTGTAGAAAGAGATGTTGCAGCGATGTTGGGAGACTAAGCGGCATCTTACGCAAACCATTGCTGTCGAGAAAGAGCACTTCGAGTATCTCGAGTCGACCTAAAGCGTCATCTTCGATGTCTTCAATTCGACTGTGTGATAAATCGAGATATTGTAGTAGCGGATAGCTGTCCAGATCACCACAATTTATAATCTGCAATAAAAAAGAAAGACAGAAGATGGTTACGATATTTATTTTATATTAACTTCGAAAAAATGTAAAATCGAAAAGAAAATAAAATTTATATTTTTATCTATTAGAGTCAATTAGTTTACTATTATTATGTTTTCTACAATTGAATAATACTAATTTTTTTTAATTGATTTTTCTAAATTGCGTGTTTACATGTGAAAACACTCTAGTCCAAAGTTGTTTATAATTTATTATACACTTTGGTTTTTTTGCATTTCACGAGATGATGAGGGTGAAGTATGCTATAAACAAAATTCATGAATTGCTATAAAATGCATTTAAATATTAGTCAGACAAGTTCTGCATTTCACTTTCAAATTAAAAGTAAAAAATTATTTTTTTTTTACATTATAAAAAACTGAAACAAGAGTACACTTGAAACAAATCTAATCTAAAGTTGTTTATAATTTATTATACACTTTGGTTTTTTGCATTTCATGAGATGATGAGGGTGAAGTATGCTATAAACAAAATTCATGAATTGCTATAAAATGCATTTAAATATTAGTCAGACAAGTTCTGCATTTCACTTTCAAATGAAAGTAAAAAATAATTTTTTTTTTACATTATAAAAAACTGAAACAAGAGTAGATTTGAAACAAATCTAGTCTAAAGTTGTTTATAATTTATTATACACTTTGGTTTTTTTGCATTTCATGAGATGATGAGGGTGAAGTATGCTATAAACAAAATTCATGAATTGCTATAAAATGCATTTAAATATTAGTCAGTCAAGTTCTGCATTTCACTTTCAAATGAAAGTAAAAAATTATTTTTTTTACATTATAAAAAACTGAAACAAGAGTTAAATACTCTTAGTTTGTACGAATTGTTCTATCTGTATGTCTAGAAAACATGTTTTTCATTAGTATGTTTTGTTTTATACTAAGTATTTGTTAATAATAAATAATTTTATAAATAAATTAGTTGGTTTTTAGAAAACCAGAGATTGAAAAGCTGCTATAGGCACGTCTTAACATTAATATTTTCAGCCGATATTTTAATTTTATTCGCATTATTTGTTTTCGTATTTTTGTCTTAAGAGACTAGAGAGGAGAAAGTATGGGTAGGCTAACTTTTTATATTTTAAAAAAGAGTTTATGAGTTACTTTCAGAAACTTAACACTTATAAAAACTGCTCAAATATGAATAATTTTCCATTAAAAAAATTTTGTACACTTAAACACGTACAACAAATTTTTCAATAATATGTTTTCTTTTTCGTTTCAGGTAAATTTCATATCTCAAATTCTAATAAAAACGGTTATAAAGCAGCATACAAAATATTAAGGGTAAATTAAATAAATTCAGTTATTTCAAAATTTTACCAAAATTACAGATTAGAATCAAGAAATTATAGTGCCGTCAGAAAATAGGAATAACACATGTCGAGAGCTTATTGTCAACATGACCTATCTACAAAAAAAAACTTTTTTCAAGAGAGCAAAATAACCGTTTAAATCTTTCAGTGTACAAATGTTCACCAATTATAGTACCAAATATTGTATTAAAAGGATGACAAGCTTCAGTAGCGTAATTATATTTTGTGCGCCCGCCCGCAGGTTTCTAAAAGCGCCCTGCTATTTACCTTTAGAGCAAAACTATGTTATTAGTAGACAAAAAAAAAAGAGAACAAGAAGAGACTTTTTTAATTCAAAAGACATCATTTATTACAACAGTGATATTTTAAAAATATTTTATTTCATACATAAATTTATATTGTATTTTAATAAAATTTGTTAAAAAAAGCAATAATGTAAAAATACTTTTAAGAATATCAAATGTAATAAAATTTATAATATATATTATAAGATCTTATCACAAATTAGGTAAAAAGAAAATATATATTAATTTTTACTGTTGTGTATTTTATGACCTTTTTAAATTAAATTTATTATTAAATTAACAAATACGCAGGCTTTAGATCAGTTTTAATTATTTATTAATTATTTCTAATATTTCGAACTCCTTTGGAGTTCATTATCAAAGACAAAAAATATTAAAAATACTTATAATAAAAAAAATTTGCACTATGACAATTGAAAAAAGCACATACAATTATATAAAAAAATTTTTAAACTCACTGGGTAAACAACACTGGCATCAAATATTTTAAATAATTAATAAATAACTAAAACTGACCTTAAGCCTGCGTATTTGCTTATTTATATTAATTTTTTTAAAAAGTTAAAGAAACTAAAAGTTTGAAAAAATGAGATCAATAATTTTCTTATTGGTGAAATGATAAGTTTAAGATGTTAAGTTTAAATATTTTGTATTTGACGTTACCTGTTAACTAAAAAATTTGCTAACGTCACAAAATATGACCAACTGATTGATTAAAATAACATCAGTAGCTGACTTGCTGAAAATATGAGAGCAAACGGGTAAATCGACTTCGATCATAGTCAAGTTTTGTCAAAAAATGACGACTTTTGCTCTAAATATTTGGCTTTTTTGACGTCGATTATTGCATGCTGAGAAATCGTCTGTACGGAACTTAAATATAATTTCAGCACATGTTCTGAAATTCATTTATTGTTGTTCCTTTTAAACAATAATGTTTTGCGAAGGAAATAAATATTTAAGTATATCTTATTTTTTTTTTTTGAAACAAACGTCGCACCGTGTAACGTCCCCATTCTTGGCCAAAAATAGAAAGAGTGATCGTTGAGCTATGAAAATTTGCACGAATATCTTTCGTGACAAAATTAAGAAATGTTGAAAAAGTTATACAAATCTGCCCTCTACCACACCCACCTTACATATAAACAAAACCCATTTTTACCTGAAACTTCGCTAAATCTTGTCTCAAAAACCCGATATTTACTACATCAATTTCTTTTGTGATTGAAAATTTCACAGTCGAATGTCACGGCCATTAATTATATATTAGTAACTCAGCCTTGAAAAATACTACCAATACAAGTTAACTACGTTTTTGTTTACATTTTTAAGCTTTTTTGTTTACAGCAAGGAAATTTTAAGAATTGAGTTGTTTTGTGTTTGTAAATAAGTCGAAACTTTGAAAAATAATCAGCTGTCATACATCAAATATATCTCACTTTTAACTAAGCAGGTCATCATAAAAAGTGTATATCTTCCGTATTAGGTTAGGTTAGGTTAGTGTGACTGTCTGAAACGAGTCATACTTAGGCCAATAAGGTCCATTGTGATACCAAGGGTTAATTTTTCCTATCTCCATTTACACCAGTTTGAGCTGTTTACTAAGCCTAGGATTCGGTAAACCGAAAATTCCGAGAGTTCGTCAAGGCCATCTCTACAGCTTTTGTAGAAGTCGTTGTGGGGTATGTTCAATCTTTGAGCGTGTCTGCTAATAAGGCAGTACCCTGTAAGGATCCCTACCATGGTGCTGAAGTGGTCTCTTCTGAGAGAAATCAGTACTTTTGAACGCTTAGGGTTGAGCTTAAGCCAGTATTAGCAAGTATTAGCAATAAATATTTTGGATTAGGTGTAACGCAGTTCAAGTGATGTTTTCGTGAAAAACATATAATCAATATTTCTCAAAATTATTTTTTAAACACTTCAAAATTAAATATTTAAAAATTTGTGTCTCGCTTTTCGTGTTTACTTTTATGATAAGCTTAGAACCATATGTTCAAAATGTAAGCAAAAACAGTAATATTGCTAGACATAAGAAATTTTAAACTTTATTTTGATATATAAAAAAAAAATTAAATAAAATGTGAATATCAAGAAAAACTGTATTTTCCAAAAATTCAACTTTGACGGCTTGTCCTCACGAAACGGTTGCTACTATTAAAAAAAATCATTTTGATTTATTCACCCACGATATTTTCTATTGAAAGCCACACAAATTTTGGAACATCGATATATTCCATTTTTAACCGCTTATTTTACATTGTGCGTCGTTCTCCACATCATTTGTCATTTTTGTTAAAGGACTTAAGGGCGCCCCTGGCTTAGTTGCGCCCGCCCGCATTGCGGGCTCTGCGGGCTTGCTTTTTACGCCACTGACAAGCTTCCATAAACAAAATAAAATTAGTGAAATCTCATACTTTTCGTTTAAGTGTATATGCATTTAAAATATTTTTATTCTTTAGTGAAATCAGTAGATAGGTTTTATTATTCAATAGGAAAAGTAAGTTCTTCGTGAATTCATCGGTGATTTTATTCAAATTTTAAGAAAAATAGTATTAAAATGCAAACATGTATTAAAATAGCTGTAAAGAATGATATTTGTCTATTAATTTAATTGCTTACATTTTATCAATATTATCATAAAAATATTGATATTCTGTTAAATTTACAGACTCTTCAATTCTTGCAAATGGTTCCACATTTTAGCTCGATAGGCAGCGGAGCAATTTATCATATGCAAAGATTTCTCTTCCTATGTTAGACTTAAGGCCTCATTTTATAAAATGTACGCAATCACCTTACTTGTGTTTTTTTTTGCCTGGCAATACATTTCATAAGAAAATTTTCGTGTGAGAAAAATTTATATCTCCCTAAAGTGAGGGGATTGCGTGGGTTTTACAAAATAAGGCAATTAGAGTCATGATTTCTTTTCCTTCTGCGGATAAGGCCTTTGCCGAAATATCGTCCGAAGCTGCATTAAAATTTATTAATATTTCATTCGATTATAAAAAACCCTGCTATTTGTGCAATATCTTCTCCGCTGATGCTGCATAATCTACTGCTATGCTTTTTAATGCATTTCCTTTTCTAATTTGCCCCGCCATTGTAGTCTAACGCAAATTTATTACAATTTTCTTGAATTTTTCCGAAAAATTGTGTGGATGAGTCCTTTTGTATTCGCAAATAAAAACTGTATTGTAAATAAGTCAAATTTAAAGTGGAAAACTTTGCTCAACTCTATTTTTTCTTTATTAAAATAAATCTTATGAATCAAAAATTTCTTTGCCATAAAAAACTAAATTTCATGGAAAATGTAAATGGGGCATTTTTAATATAAGCTCTCGGTGTATCGGCTATTCAAAAGTTTACGTCTTGGTAATATCAATTATTTTACTATTTATTATTTGGAGTAAAAATACTTCTAAAAATAAGCATTTGACATAGTTGTTTTATCAACAGGCTTTCAGTAAAATTTGATGAGATATTATTTAAAGCTCAAACTCTTTTAATTACTTAATGCCAAAAGCAGAGTTTTAATTAAACTCTTAAAAATTTATTTTTTAAGTTAAGTCTGTTTATATCTTAATATATAAAAGGCAAGCACGCTGCTCCGTGCCCAATATCTCTCAAACTGTTCAGCCTGAAAGTATGCATATCTTAATATATAAAAGGCAAGCATGCTGTTCCGCACACAGTATTTCTGAAACTGTAATTATTTTTTGACAATTAAGTAATTTTACAAGACATGCTGTTCTCAAAATTGTTCAGAAAGTATGCACAGAAAATATATTTGATACTGATCAGAGACAATATATGGTTTTTACAATAGTACGTTTTGGCTCAACTACCTTTTCAACACTGCTTCAATACGTAAAGTGCTACTTAAAGTGGTACATTTGTATTTTTCAAAAATAAATTTAATAAAAAAATCAAGCTTTAAAAAGAGAAAAAAGTGCTTTCGGCAAATGGCCCCAAAAAGTAAGTGTGCGGAGGACCTGTCGTAGGACAGGCTTTTATACTAGTTAGATTATAAAAGTTAAAAGTTACTTTTAAGAGATACACTACAATATTTACATTGTAAATTAATTATAAGGATGATTTTGTTAATATTTTATTTTATAAAAAATTCATGTACATCATTCATGTAATGTCTGGCAAGTATTAAATTCTGAACTGTACATGGTAAAATGCTTACTCGGCGAGCTGAAATAATTGTTCTTGTTTTACTGCAGCTCCATTGTGATGGCGAAGAGGAAGCAGTGATTCCAGCTATCGAGACAAAAAATCTAAATAAAATCGGAAATGTGTGACGATTAAGGAACCACCAACCAAACAAATGGAATTCATATAGAAATATCGGTGACACTTTCGCATTCATATACCTCTCCATTTCTTCGCTTAAATAACACTGTTAAACACATAGAAAAATAACAATTCCGTCTACAGATTTTGATAGAGGGGACAAAAAAAAAATATACGTGTATCGGCGTTTTTAAAGTTTACGTCTGAGTTTTATTTTAGAGGGGATTTAATTTATCCCTCTTTTGAACATTCTCACAGTGAATCGGCAAACGAAACCATGCTACCCTTTTTTTTTGGTATAGGATGTGTTCATCACATTTATGTAAAATATTACGAGAAACATTTTTGTGGAACATTTTAACCCTCTAACTCTTCAATGTATGGGTCTTTTTTGACCTGTTTTTGATAAAAGGCAAATAAGACCCATAAAACAGGGATATAACGGGTTAAAATATTCCACAAAAATATTTTCCATAAAATTTTACTATAAGTCTCTGAATACACCAAAGATCAAAAACCAACTTGATTGCCAAAAATAAGTGAAAACTTAAAATGTGTTTAAGGGTTAATTTCTCACTTATTTAGAATTGGTGTTAAAATGCCCCACAAAACTCAGTGTTAGGGTGTTAGTTCCTATAACAAAAATGTTATACGTAAAATTTCACTCAAAATCACTATACAAAAGAAACCTCTACATATAATATCTATAAATACAAAGAAGAGAGCAAATTTTGTAATTTTTCCACTGATGCACTAATTTGGTGAATCATACTTAGCAATGACAATGAACCTTATCAGCTGCACTTTGGCTGATAAGATCCGTTACGTTCTAACAAAAAAGTATGCAAAGCAAAATCAAAACAAAAATTAAAATCAATTCCCTTCCCCGCTCCACATTCTTTTTTATTGTACCGAAGTGTGTTACTGTCTTATTTCTTATTGTGTACACAACTTTCGGTGCTTTTTAAAAGAATTGCAGATAAACAGCGATATAGTTTTATGGGTCTTATTTGCCTTTTATCAAAAACAGGTCAAAAAAGACCCATACATTGAAGAGTTAGAGGGTTAAAATGTTCCACGAAAATGTTCCTCGTAGTATTTTACATAAATGTGCTGAACACATCCTGTACCAAAAACGTAAGGGTCACATGGTTTCGTTTGCCGATTCACTATGAGAATTTTCGAAAGGGGGATAAATTAAACGCCCTCTAAAATAAATCTCAGACGTAAACTTTCAAAACGCCGATACACATACATTTTTTTTGGTCCCCTTCATCAGAATCCGTTGGCGGAACCATGTTATTTTCGAAAATAAATGATTTTGTTGTTCTGTGTAATCAATAACTAATTGAACACCACTGAAACTACAACGACCCATAAATTCATCAACAACTTCATCATTTTCTGATTCTTGTCTTATCGATTCACTTGCAATATCCTCATCTGGCATCAATTTCATTATTTCTTTGTCAATAAATTCATAAATTTCTAATTATTATCCAATTTGTATGCTCCAATACACGGTACGTAGGAAATCTTCTTTTGTTTGTTCGTAGAAAATACACGGAGAATACTGTTTGCTAAATTTGTATTGTGGTTATGCAAAATTTGCGCTTGAATCTCAGCCACTTCAAAATTATGTTAGATTTCAGCAAAATCTAATCAAAAGTTGGTATTCGAGTGTATAATAACTTAGCAATATTTTGATTTCATTCAAGCAAAATTAATCAAAATAGTGATAATAAACAAAATAATTATTATAAAGAAGTTATTATAAGCAAAAGTAAATTTCTACTTAATTTAAGCAAATATCTGCTAAGTTATTATTTAAGAAGCGTAAAGCTATAAGCTTACACTGTACATTTCTTCGAACGTACCCCTAATAAAAACGATTAAATTGCTTATTTTTTTAAGAACAAGTTGTCATCACAAAACTGCAGAAAAACTTAGTAGACATTTTTGACATACTTTCCTGAATTTTTTATTTTTTGCAAGTGTAAAGTTTGCAAGAATTATTTAAAAATGCCAAAAATATGTGAAAAATATAATTATTACCAACACAAAAACAAAAAATATTTGCATCCATAATAATATCGAATCCATTGGTTTTCAATTATCTTTAAAAATGAAAATTATTTCACAGTTGCCATGATATGCGCATTTTTGTTGTTGCAAAATACGCTTCAGTTAATATATCGCTCTTACGCTATTCACATCACAAATACGCCGTTCATTGAATACCACTGTTATTTCTTTGTGGTATTTTTATTTTTATTTTTGTTTTTATATATATGGGATTTAGTGAGGTATTTTTTAATGCGTATGGAATTTTTTGTGGGATTTTTTAATGCATATGGTATTCTTGATGGTATTTTTACAAAGAGTGGTATTTTCCTGGTAATTTTTAATGGTCGTGGGATTTTTTGGTATTTTTTAATTACGGAGGGATTTTTTTTTGTTCACCTATACCATGGGAATTTTGGTGGTATTTAATTTATGTTAGTGTGGGAAAAAGGTAATTTTCATGGGAATTGTTCCGATCTTTGACTGGCAACCTTGGCTGCGTACCCAAAACAATAGAAAACAAGAGAAAAAATGTTTTTGATTTCGTTTGACATGTATTGTCTTATGGAGATTTATAAAAGAAACGCCCGTGGAGAAGTGAACAACTGCGGCCTGCTAGTATTACAAATAAATATTGAAAGTAAAAAAATTCAAAATCAATCCTTTCAACTTATTTATTTAATAAAATACTTAAAAAACAATATAAGCGAATTTGAAAATTCGAATTTCAAAAATTCCAACTTTAAATCTTAACTTCAAAAACTTGAGGATTATAAAAAATTTCGGTTTAATATATTAAAGAAATGTTTTACATGATATTAAAAATCAATCCTTTGATCTTTTCATTTTAGAGAAAACTTAAAGAACATTAAATTCGAAATTTAACAATAATAAGACCTTTAAATTAGTACAAATAAACAATCCTTTGCACTTGGTATTTTTTAGAAATCTTATAAAAATAAATCCAAATCAATTTTTCAAACATAGTATTCGACAGAAAGCTATATATACATATAACTTGACTTTGAAAAATTTTAATTTCGAAAAATCTAACTTAAATATTTTATATTTAAAACACAATTCTTTGAACTTTGTTTATTCTATAAAAACTTTATAAAAAAACATTCGAAATCAATACTTCGAACATATTAAGTGTGCAGTCACACTTAAAGATCATTAAATTCAAACTTAAAAAATTATGAACTTCCAGCATCTTTTTAACAAGTTTTCGAACTAAATTTGTAAAATACATAATTTATATTAAATGCAAACTTTAAAATATTCGAATCGAAAAATTTTATCTTTGGCGAACGTGTGTGTCATTTATATTATCACTCCAAAATAAAAAATTTAATAAGACGTTAAATTCCAACAAAATTTTTCAATTCTGGTATTAGCTGTTTTTTAAGCCAGTTTTCAGTATTTCAATTTCAATTTCAATTTATTTCAATTTATTTCAATTCAATTCATTTGTACATTGAGGCAAGCCTTATTTAGTACATCGAGAACACGTTTATATATCGACGAGTACTTTTGTTAATTTGATTCTTACAGACTAAGTTTGCTTACTAAAGCTAATATTCAAGCCTAACATTAGGTAATAATTAATTACGAGAGTACAATTAAATGCTAAAAAACCTAACAAGAGCCAGTTTAAAGAGTTTGTTATCTCGAATTGATTTAATATTTGTTGGTATAAAATTCCAAAGTTTGACAGCACTAACAAAAAACGTTCTAGAGGTCACTAAGTATTTAAATCTAGGTATTATAAGATTTAGTGTTCTACGTGATTGAGTATAGTTAAGTTTGACATACCGGTAATGAGGGCACCGGGAAAGCATAAGCTTATGAAGAAAAACTAAATTTAGTTCATTTAAGTAGGTCGAGATATCACAGTTAAATATTTGTCGGGAGTAAGTCGAAATATGATCATACTTCCTTAGAAGGAAGATGTATCTCGCTGTATTGTTCACAACCAGTTGAAGTTTGTGCTGAGAAGCAGAATCCAAATTGCCATAGACTAGAGCACTGTATGATATAAGTGGAGACAAAAGAGTTCTTACAAGTTTCAGTTTTATTTCAACTGAGAGGAAACTAGAAGAAGCCCATAATTTTCTTATAACTGCATACATTTTGCTTACTGTGTGACTTATATGATCACAACAGCTTAAGTTCCTATTCATCTTGGAACCTAAGCTTGTTACACAAATATCATAGTTTATAGGTTTATAGTTGGCGCAAACTACCGGAAGCGAATGAATGTCAAAACTTGTTGGACAGATTGGTAAAGCTTGCGTTTTTGTTGCATTCAACTTTAAACTGTTGTCAACGGCCCATTTATTAATTCTTTGCAAGTCCTCGTTTAGCCTACATACAAGGTCCTCAAGGAGACATGTTGGTCGCGAAAGGTAAACTTGTGCGTCGTCAGCATATAAATGAATAGATACAGATTCACAACAATGTACTATATCGTTTATAAAAATACTAAAAAGAATAGGTCCCAGTATAGAACCTTGTGGCACACTGGATACAATTCTTTCTAAATTTGATTCTCTCCCATTTGAACAAACACGTTGAAATCTAGAGTTTAAGTAACTTTGTAGTAACTGAATCGCGTATACATCAAAACCATAATACTTTTCTAACTTTATAAGCATAACTTCAAAATTCAGCGTATCGAAAGCTTTAGAAAAATCTAATAATACTAAAATTGAGAGTTCGCCATTGTCATATTTTTCACGCAATAGTCCTTCATAATTTTTATCATGGCCGTGGCACAACTATGTTTCTCTCTAAACCATGATTGATAGTCGCTTAAGAGCCGATTGGTATTGAAGTGTTTAACGATCTGTTTAGCCAATAATTTTTCGTAAATTTTAGAAAGAGCTGGTAATATACTGATTGGTCTAAAATCTTGTACCGCCTGTGCCTCCTTCTTTTTTGCAACGGGTATCACGTTTGCAATCTTCCATTTGGAAGGAAATATTCTTGTTGTAAGAGAGAAATTTATAATATGTGTTAATATACCGACGACTTGTGGCAAAATAAGCTTAACAAATTTGAGATTTACTCCATCTTCTCCAATAGCATTAGATTTTATGCCTAAAAAACATCTTAAAATATCTTCTTCAGTAGTCATTTCGAAATGAAAGAGGCTTTCTCTGCTGTATAGTAAATTTGGATTAACTAAGAACGACGAGCTATCTGTAGAACTAGTTACTGACAAAAAGTATTTATTAAGGGTGTCGGAATCTATCTTAATTTCTGTGTTCTTCTGCTTTCCAGTGCCAAGGGACTTGAGGTTGTTCCACAATTGTTTTGAGGAAAGACTAGGTCGCAGCTTCGACTCAAAATAACGCTTTGTATCGCGCAGTAAAACTATCTTCCATCGCCAATGTAATATTATTTCCTCTAAACTGTTTCATGACCCTTCTGAAAGGTTAACCTTTCACATAAACAACAGCGTCCTTCAATCCGTGAATAAATTACTGACATTGCAAAAATTTAGCACCGCAATAACGGAAAACAGCGCCGAAATAGCTTCAAGAATAGCTATTAGCCAAAAGTTAAGCCCTCGCAGAGTACAAGTTTTGCCAAAAACCAACTTTAAAGGTAAGAAAAAGGTACAAGTACGGTGTGTGTTGCATAAAATTAACTGTTGGTGTAAAATCTGCCATTTTTTATATCCTTAATCTGACTGGGGAGATTAATAGATGCCACTAGCAAAAAAAAAACCATCTTAAATAATCAAACAACAAAGGAAATAAAACTGATTTATTTTCTTGGGACTCTGCTGGTGCTCGCTCCTTTTCATTATTGCAATAAGTTTAGCCTCGTTGTTATGCGGTACAGTGCTTACACACTCCAGACCACCAACCCAAGTAGTCTGGGCCGTCATTTTATTATGACGGTTAAATGGCTTAAACGACATAAAGCTTAAACACGTTAGGGGCAGGTGAAGTGGGTGAGTGGGCAGGTGTTGAGCTAAAGTGCAGTCTAAGGATATACAAAACATCAACATGAAGTGGTTCTTTTTTTGTTATTGGTGTTGGAAAGAAAAACAAAAGCTTTTGTTGCCAATGTTTGCTTTGAGCCTTGCTTATTGCTGCTACAGGGCTTTGGCGCTATTTTTTATTTTCTGTTTTCGCAGTTTGTGAAGAATTAATTGCAAAAGCTTTTGAGTGCAGCAAAGAAATTCCTAAGAATCAGCTTAGCTCGCAGAATGTGGCTAAAAAAAAGACAGAAAATGAAAAGGTAGGCAGCTGTAATTCCGGATAATTGGAATAAAGATAATAATAAAAAGAAAAATATCAAGGATAAGCGCGGTTCATACAAACGTACAGACGAGCCGCAACGCCTACCTAGCGAGAAAAAGAGAAAGTTGTAAACAAATATTCTTGCGTTTTTGTTTTCTTTTAATTTGTCTACCAACATTGCAGATGCTTAAAGCTAAACCGGCACAAAAGCAACACTTTGATGTTTTTCACCCTTCAAGCTTTGCCAACCTGACTGGAGTAAGCGTGCTGACTGGCTGCATGCGAGCAGCTCCAAAGGCTGGCTGCCATTAAGCAGATAACATTGTGTGTCAGTAATGTGTGTGTATGAGTGTGTGTGTGCGGATAAGTAATGGATAGGCAAAGAAATTTGTTTATCATTAGAGCTCCACCATGTGTAAGGAGTGTAAAAATAAAGCGTTTATTAATTTAATTGGTCTCGTCTGTATTGACTTGGCCTCAGACAAAAGCTCCAGTGAACAAAGGTGGTTTTTCTAACGTCGTCATTACCATCATCATCATCATCATCATCATCAGTATTATTCTCATCATTATTAATCTCATCACCGTCATCAGCAACATGTTCTTCATAAATGTGGTTTAGCGTTCTTTGGGGGAATATCACGATTCATGCGTTGCGATTAAGCAGTAGGAACACAAAAAGCCTTACTTATATAAGTATGATAAAAGGGAAATTATTGAGACGTAGAAAAATTGTGCTTGGGCTAAATAGGTTAATTATTATTTTCTGTTCTGAAGGAATTTGAATGAAGGCAGGAGTGCAAAATTACATTTGTAATCAACAACAAAGATCGGGTTATGCGTATTCTATTTAATTTTTAATTATGCTTAAGGTGCGCTTATACTCCAGTTCACACTCAAAAAATCTTGTGAGTAAAAACATATTACTAGTAACAGCGTTCATTCTACGAAATTTATTCGCACTTTTCAGCCACGAAAAGGCTTGTCTATAGGCTTCCTTTAATAGGAATTCGTAGAACGGACGTAGTTTGGTAAAAATTTACAAACTTTTTAATATCATCTTTATGGTGGCTGATGGTTGCCAATAGGGTATGCAACTATTCGATATTATAAAAAAACCGGTCTCGAATAGTACAATTTGTACAAAACCGGTTTTCCAATTACTCGATTAGAAAAAACCAGTTTTTTAAAATAAAACAAATTTTTGTCTTTTTACCTACATATGATATATCTATGCAGTTTTTATTTAACAAAAATAACAATTAATTTTTAAAGGATAAAGAATAATTAGTAATTAATGATTGGTTTTAAAATACTACCTAAGAAATAAAATAAAATTTAAGTTTTTAGCTTATAGACGGTTTTTTGGGTTTATTTTTTACTAGCTGATATACCCAGTGTTACTCGAGAGTAATTTATATAAACATTTTAATATACACTTCTCGATTAAATGTTTTTTAAATTTTAGAATTTTGTAAAACCATGTTGAATTTAAGTTTGGGACAACCATAAAAATATTAGTTAAAAAAATTTTAGCACTGTTTTTTAGTTCTAAACTGTATTTACTGGTTACTTGTAAACTTGTTACTTGCACTGCGCTTATGGAAATCAAATTTGTAAAAAAAAGGAAAATGAACTGGTGGTCTTCCTAAGTTTTTAAGTAGTTTTCCAGTTGAAAAATAACAATTGGTTTGTGTCTTAAATAAAAAATGAAATAAGCTGAGTCTGATAGATGATGCAATTTCTTAAATCTTCTGAATTCCTTTTTTATGCGAAAAATTTTACAGTCGTTTCTTAATGTAAACTAGGAAAAAAATGTAAGTTAAGAAAGCAGTCGCTTTTTAATATACAATTGTAGTATAAACGGCAACCTGTTACAATATTATCGACGTAAACAGTTGATCGACATAAATCCAGCTGAAAAAACTGCAAGAACAGTGCAGGTCCTTCTTTCTTTCTGGTTGTCAAAACGTATAAAGACGACGAATTCACTTAAAAATAGCAGACGTTGATGTAGATGTTCCTTCCGCCGCACCGGTTGTAGGTGACGCCATGGATATCCATACCGCGCTTCAAGAAGTTCTGAAGAAGTCATTGATCGCCGATGGTCTTGTTCATGTCATTCATCAGTCATGCAAAGCTTTGGCCAAGCGCCAAGCTGTGTTGTGCAATCTGGCTGAGTCTTTTGATGAACCCCTCTACAAGAAGCTCGTAACAGCTATCTGCCATGAACATCAGGTTCCATTGATTCGTGTTGATTCGCACAAGAAACTGGGCGAGTGGTCAGGTTTGTGTAAAATTGACAAGGAAGACAAACCACGCAAGGTGTGTGGCTGTTCCGTTGTTGTCATTAAGGATTTCGGTGAGGAAACACAAGCTCTGGTTGTTGTCAAGGAGCACCTCAGACAAAACAAATAAACAGTGTTCTTTCCTAAATTGTGACTAAAAAATGGGAAATAACATGCTTTCGCAAAAGGTTGCGAATTTTTTGTAATAAAAACAAAGTTATTTAAAAAGTTCCATTATGTTATTTGCTGCAAGTTTACGCTGTGTGCGAAAAGATCTAAATTGAGTAACATTTACTGACTTTTCTAAAATATTTTAACCGTGTTGGTAGTGCAGTGTTGGAGTTGCTAGCCTGTGTTTTTATACCGGAACCTTCGGATTAAGTAACTTGCACGCAACAAGTTCTCGACACGTTCTGAATCTGTTCAACGCAACGCGGCTTTCCGCAATTTTCATCGGCGACTTGTTGCCTCAATTTGTTTGTTTTGTGAATTCAATTATTTTTCTATATATTAATCAAGGTGAATAAGTTAATTAGTTCCTTTTTTCATTAATAGAATCTAAAAGAAGAAGAAATAGTTTGCAGGGTGTATGAGCAAGTGTTAAATATTACATTAGTGCAAGAAGTCCAGAAACATGAGTTATTATATAATTATAAACTTACACATGTTGCATGACTTTTGAAGCAAGTCTGAAAGCATTCGGTTTTGCTTATCAACTTTTTCGCTGTTGCGTTGAAGTTGCGTAGGAATTGCGTTGACCAAGTGGGGAAAAGGCCTTACTTCTAATTTTTAACATTTTCCAGCATACTTTCGGTTAGTACGCTGTTGAACCGAAAAATTTGTTCAATGCAGCCAAGCGTACAACCATGGTTGTAGAGTTAAAATGTCAAAATTTCGCTGTATTTTCGGTATGTTGCTACATTTAGTTGGCGTGGAAATTTGACTTTCAATAATATTGTTCAAATAACAGATTAAACATGAAAATATTTACTTTTAGTGCATTCTATTCACGGTCATCTTTTCGATGAAATTGTGATATATATACAATAACTAAAGTAACATTGAGAAAGAACAGAGTGACAACGCTGAAACTGTAGTGAGAAGAAATGATGCCATCACCATAAAAAACATTTAACAGGGTGGGGAGGGGGGTAAGGCGGCAAAAATTGACGTAATTAATTCCATAATATAAGAAAGATATTTAGAATAGAGAATTTTAATATAGCTGGTATGAAAAAAAAAGATTTTTAGCCGTAACTTCTGATTGGAAAGAGATATTGGGGTAATTTTTTCACATAAATTATTTTTGAGACTTGAATTTTTTGTATAAAATATAAAAAAAAACATTTTGGAAAAAATAATTTTCGCGAAAAAAATCAAAGGGGTACCCTTGTTGTTTTGATGACAAAAACAGTAAAGCTAATGTTTTTTTGAAAACTGGTAACACTGTTATAGTATTGGGCGTTAGTTTTCAGCGCGATCTGTCACGCAGTTTTTTCTTATTGAGTTGTAAACAAGTTCACTTCGACTCTAGCCTGCAAATTTCATTATGGAAAAAAAGTTGAACAAAGAGTGTGTTTAAAATTGTGTTTACCTACAGAATTTCTTGTCCAGATGAATTGAAAATATAACAGAAAACCTATGGGAAATCTGCATTATCACGTTCGCAGGCATTTGAATGGTATAAATTGTTTAAAGAGAGTCGTACATCAGTTGACAACTTGCCTCACCCCTCTCGTGCAGCAACATCGATAAACTATGAAAATGTCAAAAAAGTAAGGAAAATTGTGCTCGCAAATCATTGTGTTACCGTGAGAGATATAAGCTGCGTTCCTTTCGCCTTAATATAATCGCGATAACAAATTTTCTCAAAGGAACGGCAAGAAAAACGACTCGTAGAGGGCACTACCGTCGCAGTCAAAATCAAAGTCAAACAAACAATCATGATACAATAACTATTAGGTGTCATGAGAACGGGTGTCGTTCAAAACTGTTGTGAACTGTTATGGTAGCGATACCTTAGAGAATGATGTTTTACTCTGAATGTGTTTTGCGCTAAACATCAGAAAAATTGTAAATTATTTAATTTAATTATTAATATTATGCAATTATATAAATAATTAAAGTGCAATTGTTGGCTCCGCTGAATGCGTCCAATGTGTGTGACACACGCGGTTTGTTTTCTTTTCTTTTGTTTAACATTCGATGGTCAAAGCTCGTGAGAATAAAGGTAGCTGTCATGGCTACCTAATAGTCATAATATCAAACAAACAAATAATTCAAAAATGATATGACAGCTCACAAAAATATACAGGTTTGAAACCTGTGTTTCAAATTTTTTAAAGGCTAGATCACAATTTTACATGGATAGCAAAAATAATCCTATTTGTTATAGAATTATTATTTTTGTTTTTGCTTTGCATGTAAAATTGTGATCTAGCCTTTAAAAAATTTGAAACACAGGTTTCAAACCTGTATATTTTTGTGAGCTGTCATATCATTTTTGAATTATTTGTTTGTTTGATATTATGACTATTAGGTAGCCATGACAGCTACCTTTATTCTCACGAGCTTTGACCATCGAATGTTAAACAAAAGAAAATAAAACAAACCGCGTGTGTCACACACATTGGACGCATTCAGCGGAGCCAACAATTGGATTATTTTGAAGTGAATGGAACGCAGCTATAGCTTTCAAGCTTGATATATCGACCGGATTGGCGCACACCATTTTAAATGATATTTTAGAGGCATACGACGGGTTGCAGCGCGACTTGTGCCAAAAATGATGAATTTCCTTCAAAAAGAGTTTCGCAAAACTGTCGCTCAGGAAATGCTTTAAATGGACGATACGAATATTCAGCGCATCATTACTGGTAACTTGACTTAGGTTTACGAAATTGACGTGTAAACAGCATAACAATCTGCAGAGAGCTCTATCCAAATAAGTCGAAACCCAACAAACCACGAAAAGTTCGTTCAAAAATTAAGCTGATGTTGATTGTTTTCTTCGATTATCAAGGTGTCGTGCACTCGGAATTCCTTCCGCAAGATCAATCGGTCAACCTCAATGTTATTTGAGTGTTTTAAAGCGTTTGCGCGAGAATATTTGGAGAAAAAGCCCTCAAATTATGGAAGAAAAATTAATGATTTTTGCATCACGATAATGCACCAGCTCACACATTACGCATTGCACGCCATTGTTTGACCAAAAATAATGCCACTATAGTTTAACAAGCACCATATTCGTGTGACTTTTTCCTTTACCCCAAACTTAATTATCGCTTCACGGAAAACATTTTGAGACGACTGAAGTCATCAAAGAGACTTCACAGAGGGAGCTAAAGGCCATTCCGAAATCGGCCTACCAAAAATGCTTTCAATAATGGATAAAACGTTAGCATATGTGTATCTCCTCTTTTGGTGATTATTTTGAAGGTGATAAAATAAAAATTAAAGAATAAATAACCGTTGTTTATTTTATTTGTACAGTCCGGTTAAATTTTGAACAGAAATGATACCATTCAGTCAATTTCTCCTTAAACTTATTGGCAAAGACGTTCATTACAGTTTGGTAGTAAAATATTGAAAGAGACACCTGTTAACCAAAAAAAGATCCAAAAATATATGCCATATTAATATTTCATCTTTCATTTTAACATCTGTCAATTCATTACTTGTTTACAAGTTGACGTGTCAGTGCTTTCTTTTTTGCAATTGAAAAACCAAATATCGTGCAGTTTTATATTTTTTGGTTTTAGAAGATTTATCAGCAACCGAAATTCATATCAAAATGATAAAGTTTAAAGGGAATCTGCTCCTTCATTGCAAACTGTGCATCGAAGAATCTGAGAGTTTAAGCGTGGACGTGTAATCGTTGAAGATGAACCACGTTAAAGATGTTGGTCCAAAAAAATCCCATAACACCAGAAATCATTGAGCAAGTGAATGAAACTGTTTGTGAAGATCAAAGTTTGACTAAGTGTGAAAATGCTGATACCATAGGCATCTCAAACGAATGAATATTCCATATTTTATATGAAAAATTACAGTATAGCGTGTATAGTTAGTTGGTGCTTCAATTGGTAACGGTTTGCAATAACTTAAATATGTGATACATGTCCGTGATACAATATTTTCGAGTTGATTTTTCGAGTTCAATTTTGATAGTTCATATAAAAAAAATTTCAGAAGAAGGGGGTTACATGTATGACCTGGTCCTATTATTTTCCCCCCTTAACATTTCTTCTCAACACACATTCACTCTATCTGCCATCCTTCTGGGGGTCTTGAAAGTAAAAAAAGTGTTTTGTTATATGAAGTTGGGTCTAAAAGTCAGGAGTTCATCATTTGTTTTCTCCCAATAGTACATGATCAATATATTAAAAGGTTGAACATCAAAAAACTCGGTAGATTTGCTTGCAATTTTCACAAGATGCTCTTTCTCAGGACTCTGTCAATTGATACAAAAAAACATGCAAAATTAAATTTTCTAGGGTAGAAGGTGGCCTTAAAAATTATTCAGAAGTAATTTTGGGAAAAGTTACATACTTTGTAGCATTAAATAAACGGTTAAAAGTTCGTTTATGGCTTGCAAGATTATTTACATTTATGGAATAAATACTCTTAACGAATAAATATTCCTTACGATGAAATAATGGCTAAAAACTTTGAATCTATATTCGCGTTTTCATGTATTGCCAATTATTTTCCACAAATATATTTAAAGCGAATGTTTTGAAAAATTATGAAAAAAAAAAATGTACGCAAATTTCGTTCGAATCCATCTGGAGTCGGGCAATTTTCTTTCATATACCTCGACAGAGTATCTTTTTACCATAAGAAACCAATAGCATTTTTATCATCCTTACATTTAAGTTAATAATAGTCCTTTGATGCACCATTTTATTTTTATTTCAGCCTTTCTCGCTGGTAATCGTTTAATGTGCTGCTTATGTGTTTTACTCTAAAGTTGTTTTGCAAACTGTATTTCCGCTTTTCTAAATCACTGCTCTGAAAAAGAAAATCTCATTCCCTTTACCCTTTTTCTCTTCGCTTCCCCCCAACCCCTCTCTCCCTTAACCATTGAACATGCGTCTTTCGTTAGCGTGATTTTAATTGCAGTAAAAAACGTTAAACTTGTGAACTTGCGGTTGGCTGGTTTTGCACGCTTGAAGGATTTGTGCTCATTTATCGATTGGATTAGGGAAAGAATTTCTTTAGAAGAAATTGGTAAAGAGGAACGGTTTATTATTTAAATGTCCGTCATAGCATATAGAGTCTCAAAGGATGTGAAAGAGCAGTAATAAACGTCCTGGATGTAAGTCCAATAGAAACCGAACTCGTTCTGTTTACAAAAAGAAAGAACCAAACGTTTCATACTACAAAAATTCATCGTAATAACTCTAAGGCTTTTCACTAAAGCATTGCATTATCCTAGACAAAAAGCTTAGCTGGCAACAAGCTTAAGTTCTATTCACATAGAGGAGTTCCTGGTAATTTTGGCGACAAAGAGCGATATCCCTAATCTATCCTTATAACCTTACCATATCCTCAGAACCTTTCCAGCATGATTTTGTACAGAGACGTTTGGTTAAATCGAATTTAGCACCTTTTCCTGAATATTGTATATCAGCATTTTTAAATGGCTTTCAAGATGCTGTTATTTAAACAGATTTCTTAAAAGATTTTGATAAAGTTTCTCATATCTTATTAATAAAAAAATTCTAATAAATTGGTTTGCATTGAACTTTTAAAAGAAGCATTGAATATTGTATCTCTAAAAGACATTGTTTCGTAGAATTTGACAATTTTTCTGTTGTGACAAAAAGAACGATCATAGTTCTACTGCTTCTAAAATGTAAACAAGATCAGAACAGTATATGCAATACCAAAAGCTTCGCTCTTCCCGGTTTTAGAACGATGTAATGAAATGAGAGAACTGTCGCAGATGTGAACCAGATATAATGCTAACTCAAACTGCGTCTATAGCATAGATCGGCACTCCATACCACAATTGTGGAAAACCAATTCACACAGACGCTTACGCTCTTTCGTATTTTGCGCTCTTTCGTTCAACCACACAGCGCAAAATATGTTATTTTGTTCATTCGCCTTTGAGCCACCGAAGTGAGAACATCGTGCGCAAAATGGAAGCTGAAAATATATGCGAAAAATTTTTCTTATTTAGGGATGCCTTTAATGAAATGCAATGCTTAATTTGTTACACAGCATTCAAAAGTCCACGCGAAGACGCTTTTAAAAGGCATTATGAACATTCTCATAATGAATTAACTAAATTGAATAGAGTTGAAAAATATAGGATTTTTAGGGAAAAAAGAGATTCTGTGTTACAAAAATTCAAGTTATGGCTTTCTGATATGGAAGCAACAGATAATGAAATGAACCATCTGGAAACCCAAAAGAAACTTAAAGTGACATTGTCAACCATAATATCTCTTCATATAGCAAAACATGGCAGACCTTTTACTGACGGAACTTTTATTAAGAACATTTGCACTGATATTTTGAATAAAATAAATTATAAAACTGATGTTGTTCAATCCATTCCCTTGTCCGTGAGAACCATAGCTCGACGTATAGAACAAGTAGCTCACTCTATTGAGTTTGAAATTTTGAAAACGGTGAATAACTGCAAATATTTTTCCATATCATTAGATGAGAGCACTGATATTAACGATCTGTGTCAATTAGTAATTTGCATCCGAAGTGTAAGTTCTGATTACGTAGTTTTTGAATCAATGATCTCCATGGAAACATTACATGGAAATGTTACGGGAAAAATTTTGTTTGATATTCTAAATGAAAACGTTTTCTCCAAATTAGATATGAGTAAATTAATTGGAGTGTGTACGGATGGTGCTAGCGTTATGGTTGGTAGAAATGATGGATTTGTGGGTCAATTGATAAAGCACGGGATCGAAATGTCATATCTTCATTGCATCATCCACCAGGTTGCACTTGCTTCAAAGTTTTTGAGCACATTTCCTGCCATGAAAACAGCAGAGAAAATTGTTAACACAATAAGAGGAGGACACCATTCTCTAACCCATAGGAAATTTGTTCAATTTCTTAAAAATACCGACGCCGAACATTATGACCTGAAAATGTTCACAGAAGTAAGGTGGCTCAGTCGTGGCGATTGCCTTTCCAGGCTTTACGATCTAAGGGATAAAGTAATGCAGTTTTTGAAAATCGAAAAAATAGATAATACTGAACATTTAATAGATGCTTTACAAGACAATAGCTTTAATTTGGATTTTGCATTTTTAACAGATATAACCAATTTCGTAAATAAGCTAAACCTTCAGCTTCAAGGAAAAAATAAGACTGTTTACAATTCATACAATAGCATTTTTGAATTCAAAACAACACTATTTTTACTTTTAGCTAATATTCAAGAAGAAAATTATTCAAGTTTCCCAAGAGCATCATTTTTTGAAAATATTACAAGCGAACAAAAGAATGAACACATTGACATAATAGAAACCCTTATAAATAATTTTGAAAAGAGATTTAAAGACTTTGAAGAAATGCAGCCGTTATTTAATTTATTTGAAAATCCTTTAAAATGTGATGTAACGAAGTATGAATTCCAGATTCAATCTGAATTGATAATTCTCCGAACCGAAATAGAAATGATCGATGAACAGCATATTGTAGAATTCTGGAAAACCATTGATGGCAGCTTTTACCCAAAACTAAAAGCAGTTTCTTACAAACTGTTAGCTTTTTGTCCTTCCACCTACTTTTGTGAACAAATTTTTTCCGACCTGAAATTCATATGCTCAAAGCAGCGAAATAGATTAACTAATTCTCCTCTAAAAAGCATTCTTTAAATAAGAAACTGCGATAACAAAATTAACATTTCTGAACTTATTAATAACATACCTTTGCCATAGTATGTTTGAAATAGTTTCATTAAATCACTTTTGTGTGCAAGTGTACAAATTTTAAAATCATATGCAGCATAAATTTTTTTCACTGCAGAATATTTGCTCTCACCAACACACACTCAGTTTGAGTTTTGCCGACCTCTGGTCTATAGCAGGGCTGGGCATTCTAACACAGTCACATTTTATTTTGTCTTGTTAGTGTTGCTCTCGAATAGCGCACACTGCGCGAAAAAGTTGTCACAATTATCTAGATTTGCAAGTTTGTGTATTTATACCTCCACACATTCTGTAATATGTGTTAATTTGTTATTTTTAGTCATTGGTATTGTTCACTATTTCTGTGTCATTATTGCTCCAGCATTTTCTTCTAAGTAAATAATTATTTACTTTTGTTTTAATATTATTAAATCCTAATATATACGAATCATTAAAATATAATCAAAACCTCAAAAAAGTAAGTATCAAAAAATTAATGAATACAAATAGTATAAAATTAATAATGCAAAAAATCTTAATAGGCAATATGTATGAATTGTATTAAAACTTAAAATAAAAAATATATGCATAAGAATTATGAATCTACAAACCAAAATTTGTTGGTTTTCTAAAAGTGTACATAAAATTTCAGATATAGGTGTTCACTGCATCACAGTCGGCGAACGACTGAATTATATTCTCTTCTGTTGTGAGTTTTGTGTACGTGTGAAAAGTTACGCTCAGAGAGCGCTCAGTGAGCTATTGGGCGCCCAGCGCTGGTCTATAGTCATTCAAGAACTATAAACGTTCAAGAAGCCAAATCAGCGGCAAAAACTATTGAACACATTTTGACCACGTCAACTGTGTCAAAATCTATTCAATTGCTTAAAATAAAATCTAGATCTGTATGATTTTGGCGTTTTAACGCCACGCAGGCTTACTAGTATCGCATATAAGTCTAGTTCTGTCGATCGTTTTATGCAAAAGACAGAAGCCCATCGTAAACCATTTGTTTGCATCCTGGAAAGTCTGTCATCGACAAAATAGATCAGTGTCTTTTAAGAAAAATATATTTTTGTGATTTAAGTAGTTAAAATTTATAGTACGCTCAACTCCTTTTTTACATGGAAAATACATGTCAAAATAATTCGTTTAAACAAGCGATATATAGTGAATTAAGAAATGTGTTCCAAAACTTTGAAAAATCCTGTAAGTTGAAAAACTTTTAAATTTTTGCTCACAAAACCATGCGAAAAAGTAATGATTTCAATATAAAGCAATTAAATCAAACACAAACAATTAATTTTTATTAAAAAAACCAAAAGAAAAAATAAGTAAGAGTACAACGTAAGAAAGATTATAGAAATCGGATATTCCTCGAAACTTGTCAGCGTAAACCAGTGGTCGGTAAAATTTTTAAGTCAGTAACACGCACTTGTGGGCATAAACCGATTATATTTGAATACAGCAAGAAAATACTTTGCGAAAAAACATTTTTTTTTAATCGTGCAAAACCTAAAAATTCGTGTAAAAAAAATTTATTGATAAACTGTGTTCTTTCAAAATCGAGCAAAATAAGACCGTTTAAGAAAAAGTTGAGTGTAGTTCTAATTTATTTTTAGCAGATGGGTCTCAGCCTACGAATATAACCAGTTATTATTCTTGAATGCTAAAGATTTTATAAAACTTATAAAAACAATATATTAAAAAAATTCAAATCGTCACAAAAATCAAAGGTACATTATATTTTTTTTTAATAGAACGATAAATTTCGTGTCAAACTGAGACAATTTTTTCATAAAAATGATACGTCATATGAAAGAGTTTACAAAATGCAATTTTCAATTATTATTATTTTCCAACAGAAACAACTTTTGCACCGTTTTTGAAAGAAACGGAAATTAGTTGGACCTTTTTTTGAAAAAAAAAGATTACAAATTTATTCAAAAATTCATTGTACTAAGACTTTCTATAGTCTTCAAGGTATGAGAATATTGTTGGTGTCAAACGAACGTAAAATTTTTTACATAACTATCATTTTTAATTAGTTCTGGTCATTCAATGTAGGTCCTAGGACCTGTATATAAGTAGCGTTGCTTCGTGATCTCGCGACTGCATTTCGCCGCAACTAAGTTATTTCTGTTTCTGGTACCGTGAGAATGCGTGAGTATGCTTATTCAGTTATGTAGTATTATAGCTTATACTTTTTATATTCCTAAAAACTTGCAGTATCAGTTGGTATAGATAGAGTCTATCTTAGAATAAGACATTTTTAAACTCCTCCACATAAAGTTGTTGGCAAGGATAAAGTGGTGGTAGCCCGAAAACTGCTCTTATGAATTTATTTTGTATTCTTTGCCTTTTTTTCATCTCTGATGTTTTTTTATAGGCTCAGCATATCATCGTATATGTATGTCAAGTGTGAATGGACTATAGACATATATATAAAGAACTTGGTGTCAACAGTGAGATTATTTTTGAATTTATAAAGTTGCCCTAACCCAAACGGTATTTTCTTCTGTTTTTTATATGAGAAGTTCATACAATGTTGTTGCTTATTGTAAGGGCCAGGAACTTAACTGCATCCACGTTTTTTTATTTTTCATTTAAAAAAAAGTTATTTTGAAAAGTAAAAAGAAAACAGATTTTGAATGCTAAAAGTACCCTATGTCCCGACCCGAGGCGTAAGGAACCCACATGTCAAGTTTTAAAATCCATCTAGAAGTTTTCACGTGATGCGCGTACAGACAGATAAAAATTTTAAAAATTACATTTTTAGAATCCACATCGTTCAAATAACATTAAATATACAGATTTTTTTACTGTTTTATAATATGTATAGAATTATGCATTTAGTAGCGCAGGTCCGCTGGTAACAGGCATAAAAGAAAACAGAACTAATCTAAACCGGCTTATTCACTCTGTCAAAGACCAGGAGAATTTCTTTGCATTAGAATCCGATAAAGAATTTGAAGAATGCTCAGAAACGCTTCCAGCTTCTGAATCCAGGTTATGTAGGGAATGGACTCTTGGATCAAAGATGGAATATCTTTAATTGATGATATAAACAATTATTTTTATTTTTAAATTTTACCTTCAAAAATAATATAATATTTTTAATTGAATTAATTTCTTTATTTCATATGCCAAGTTACTTTATAGAGGTGAGGGGAGGTGTTTTGGATTGCACTACAAAAAGTAACGGAAGGGAGGGGGAGGGGGAGGGAGAGGGAGAGGTAAAAAATCTGAAAATCGGTTACGTAGTTTAGGGACGACCCCTTAGTAAGTGAGTAAGTACGAAAGAAAATTAGTAAGTAAGTAAGTAAATAAGTATTTAAGTAAGGAAGTAGTAACCCGAAATTTAAGATTTTATTTGAATGTGTAAAAGGATATTCGTAATATTTGAATACAATCGCATGATACCCAGCCTATGTCCCATACAAAACAGCACCATAAAAATTTGTAGGTAGGCAGACAATTTTTTTTTCTATTTGCCGCTTAGGGTGATTTCAAATTTTTCAGTGTGCTGTATTGTTATAAAGAGAAGTGTAAATAGGCAAGTTTGTTACTTCTATACGGTGATTTAAAACAGAAAGTATGTACGTTTAATGAAATAAAATGTTTTCACTATCATACATATTTCTCAACGTAATAAATTATCGATAAAAAAATTATATGGAAGGTGCCTTGCACACTTGTCCAAATGGTTTTTTTTTATAGTTATTATAATTATAATTATTTTTTTATAATTTAAATAAACGAGGAAAATTTTAGTTTTCTTTGATCTACATTCCTGATAAAATTTTATTTTATTCGAAAAAATATTATTACAACTTGGTCTAGCCAGGGAGAAGTTTTCACTGCAATTTGGCTTGAATCAACCAAGAATCATCTATAAAAATCAACATTCCCTTCTGGTTCAGTGGGTAACGTGCTCGCTTTCTAAACAAATTTTCTGTCAATTCTTTTTCGATTAAAGTGGTTTATATCCAAACAAAATATAGTATGTAAGGTGGATACATACCAAGTTTTAAGTAATATACAATAATATTGTAATGTTTTTGTTTTAATTTTTATGTTGTTAAGTGAAAGGACCTGCCTCGAGTTTTTGCCGGCGCTTAAAAACGCCACTGGCTCTAAGTAAATTATTTTATTTAGCCGGCATAAGAATGCACTTAGGCTTGAAATATTATTTTTATTCAGCCGGCATAAAAATGCGCTTAGGCTTGAAATAAATAGATGCAGCTGATTTAAAGCTTGTAGAATTAATGATCTTTATTTTTCAATTTTCGGTGCTTATAAAGCCAAACAACGGTATTTTGAAAAAGTGCATAATTTTAACATAAAAAGTGCGGGAGTGAATAATAAATATAAACTTAATGCGTAAGTGCGTAATGCAAAATAAATATAACAAAATATATAAACATTAAAAGTTCGCGAGTGAAATAAATAGAACATTAGCTTAGTGCGAAAGTGCGTCATGTAAATCTAATATATAACCACGGGTCATTGTGCGTGGTGAATAATAACAAACATAAATACAGTGCAACCAAATAGTTTGTGTACGTTTGGTTGCTTACTTGGTGCGCACTACAATATAACAGGATACGGTATATATATTTAAAAGAAAAAAAAATGTAAAAGAGACATTCCTAAGCTTAATATACCTATAAATAATTACTAAAAACTGGAAGTGAAATAAAATATATAACATAAGTACCACATGACCATCAGTCGATTACCCTTAACCAGATATTCACCGAAGAGAAAAAGTGAGTCGGTGATAGAACATGGAATAGGAAAGTTATACTTATGCAGACTGTTGTGACTAATTAGTCACAAACGTTAATAATTAACTTAAAACAGTTATGATTGCAATGAACACTGATCTGCCTCAATTGAAAGTGAGTAATCAGCATTCATTGCAATTCAAAAGTCAAGCTCATGGTTAATAGGCGACTAAATAGTTGAGTAAAGAATATGCGTATAAAGAAAGCCAGCTTGCTATTTTAGCTGCGCTTCTGTTAACATGACTTGACTACTGTTTTACAAAAATGCAGTCGTTGCATTTTTGGACTTTGGCTTATTAAGCGCGAGGTAAATAGTTAAATTGATATTTTATTGTTGTAACCAACATGATTATGAAATCTGAGCCAAAGTTCCCATGGCTGGGCGGTCGAGTATGAGTGTATGTATGTTTGTTTTAGAAGAGTAGCGGCAGTATTAAAAATGTATGTGCATGCAAATAAGCATGAATAATTGTTTTGTTTATAAGAATAAGAATACTATTTTGTGTATCTAAAATAATAACAATGAGATTGCCTAGGTTAAGAATTTTACTTTAAGGTTGTTTATATTTTAAGGTTAAGTTATTAAGCCAAATAGAATCTCACCCAAGAATGGAAAATTGTAACTAAGTTAAGAAAATGAAGAAGAAGAAAGCGAGATCAGATTTGTTATAAATATCGGTTCTCTGCAAATAAAGTGGGGAGTTGAAAAAATAAGATAGAGTGACGAAAGTGGCTCTAAAAATAAAAGTGAAGAAGTCAATTAAAGGAAAACAAAACAAAGACTTTTCATTCAAATAAAAAGGAACAGGGTGAAAAATGGACAATTTTGGTAAGTATTCTTTCGGTTTGGGAACCACTAAAAATCCCCATTAATTTTAATCTATCGCGGCAACCTCACGGCTGCCTACTGAATGGCATAAACCACCATGCCTCCCAAACAAAGAGGTGGTTAATATAACAAAAATTAGGGAGAGTGTAGGACCTACGTGTATCCTCAGCGGAGGATACAACAAGACCGTGGAGCAAGAAAGCAAAAGTTGGTTGTAGAAAGAAAAAAAAAAGTGTGGTTCTTGTTTTTTTTTAGCCAAGTTTATAAAAAAAAAACAACATAGAAAAAAAAAATACCGAATAAAAAGACGCCAGGAAGAGAGGAATTCGTGTGAGGATTGGTTGGAATTTAAAAAAAAGAGGACAGGAGAAATCCAAATCACTACAGCTGATCCTGAGGTTTTTTTTTTGGGTGCACGAGATCGTGGGTACATTCTTATTACCAGTATACGGCAACACGTATAGCAGCGCTTCGTAACCAAATTTTAGCGGAGTCTAACCCGTCGTGGACATGGCGCAGCGTTAGCGTACTTGCCCGGTAGACGGAAGGTCGCAGGTTCAATCCCTGGGCGCGACGAGTATTTTTTTTCTTGATATTTTTTTTTCGGTCATAATTCAATTTTAAGTGATCACAAAGCAACCCCAATTTGACAATGTTTGTTATCATTCTTAGTAAGGATGTGGTATAAAACCATATAGTTACGACAACCATAGTTGTTTTTTTTTCGATTGAATAAATCGTTCCCTTATCGAAATCGAGATAAAGTAAATTGTCAACTTATACTTTATTGAATTATTGTTGGTTTATAATTTAAATCTGAATGATGAATTCATTGGGGCACATATTAAGAGGGCAATAAAAAGTGAGTCAGTTAATTGTAAACCCAGGAGAAGCAACCGGTTGTGGCATTTTGGGGTACGGGGACTCCATTATTTGTAGTTTTTTTTACCTAATTTTAAGTAAAATAAATTGAATTGTAAAGATTGAAGGAAAGTTTCAGTGTTGTCATTTTTACAAAAAAAAAAAAAAAAAAAAAAAAAACAATAAAACAGAGAAAAGAAAGGCTGCAGCCTAAGGGGAAATTCGCGATAGTTTCTACTTAGGGGCGGGTCTCGGGATATCGCGTGGCGCCCATAAATAAATAGACAAATACTAATTTGGCTCACGGCACATCACGATTGAGCTTACCGACCCTGAGTTCTCGCCATTTGTCTGCAGCGACCCACGCGTAAAAATACAATAAGCCACGCGTAAAAATACATTGTTTTTAAAAGGGAGTTTTTTTATCATTTCTTACCTATTGAACATTTGCTTGTTTTAACCTATTTATGATTTAACCTACTTCATTTACTCCAAGTTTGTTAAAAAAAAAAATTATTAAAGATTCGTCACTTCCTTGTCTAAACTCGTTTATTTTATAATCAGATATCTGTAATAAGTGCTCGTATACACAATTTTTTTCGTTTCACCACTTACATCCTGTGAAAAATCCTTGCATCAAGTTTTCAGTTATATGAGCGGTAGGCGTGTTTTAAAAGCACTGCTAGACATTTGAAGGTTTACTTAAAGCTGAATATGGTATATAGAAAAAACCTGAAGCATTAGGTTATAAATTGGAAGTACAATCATAAAAGGAGTTCTAAATGAATCTTTAGACCCATGCGGAAGAGCACTGGTAAAAGCGCACGATTCTTCTCATCTAACCTTACCTAGAAATTATTTACCACTTAAATTTGTATCACTAAAATGGTCACCCACGACAAACAAGACACAAGATGCAATAGAATTTCGCCTAGAAGAAAGTAATGCTTTTCGTGTCTTGCTTTTCCTTTGTATGCATTTACAAAATACAAATTGAAGCCTTAAATGTAAGCAATATAAAACTAAGACTCAATCTGTTTGAGGTTTAGTGGGGAAAATTTTAAATGCGTGTTTAAACTCACCTTTAACCAGTTATCGGTCAACTTGAGTGTGCGTACAGACTGCGCCAAAGCAGCTGGAATCTGACAAAGTCCAGTACCGCTGGCATCGAGCTCCTTCAAGCTCCATGAGGCGACGAACTCCTGCATGAAACCGCCCAACTCCGGATTGTAGGCAATCGAAAGACCCACCAAATCGGGAATACCCTGTAAGGCACGTATCGACTCGCCACGCAGTTGATTGTGTGACAAATCGAGATACTGCAGGTTCGGCAGGGCCAAAAACGTCTCATAGTCTATATCAGTAATATTGTTATGACTAAGTATCAGTGTGTTCAAGCTCAGAAGATTGTAGAAAGTCTCGCGGTAAATGCATCCCAGCCGATTTTGCGCCAAATTTAGATACTTGAGGTTGTGCATGCGTTGCGGAAAGAAAGCAGTCTCCAGATTTTCAATGCGATTGCAGGAAAGATCGAGCACCTCCAACAAAGTAAGGGCGGATAGATTGAGTGCTGTCAGGTTCTCGATTTCATTTGCGCTCAGGTGCAACTGACGCAGGTGGGAGCAGTTGACGGGTGCGTTGGCGGACTTGATGTGATTGTCATTGAGATTGAGCGTGGTTAGCATAGAGTTTGCATCGAGCGGAAAAGCGGTGAGCTTGTTGTGCGACAAGTCCGCAAGCTGAAGTTGTGACAGAAGAGTCAAGTTGACGTGACGCAATGCGTTGACGCTCAAATCGAGCGAACGCAGCTGAATGTAGATGCCAGAAGTTAACGTTGCTGGCAAAGTGTTAAGATTCGAGGAAGACATGTTCAGATGATGCGTTAAAGGCTGAGAGGCTGCCATATCCTGTGGATCTGCTGATCGCCGAAATACCTCGTGCGTCGGCTGATACGAGCGCTTCTGATAGTAGCGCAGTTCGGCATCTTCACGGCGATAAATCGGCTCGTTCTCGTCGCGCAGTATGCGATGAATTGTCTCGTAGGAAAGGCGTCGCAATTCGCTGCTGCGATACATGTCAAAGTGTTGTTGATTTTCATCGTCGGAGTGCGCTGATTCTTGTTCATGCGTGCCGCCTCTGGCGTAGGCAGATGCTGTGGGCGGTGTAGCGGCTGGCTGTATTTGTTTCGGCTGTTGTAGCAGCAACGCCTCATCGTTCATCAGCAGCTTAATTTGAGCATCTAATTTGGCACATTCTACGTAGGTTGTAGTTGTTGTAGTTGACAAGATGGCGGCGGTGACAATAGCGATTAGAACGCAGCTCCATTTTCGACGCATGTGACGCAACGCCATTGCAGCGTTGCTTTGACGTTGATTTGGCATTATATAGAGCCTTCTTCTCACTATCTCTGTATTTGATCGCACTCAATTTTTTGTGCTTTGTCGTCGTATTTTTCAATTTAAATTTTATTAATATCTTAAATCTATGCGTAACGTGCTTGACGTATTGACTGACGCTGCTCGTTTGTATCCGAAGTCACAGTTGTCGTTGTCGTTGTCGTAGTCGTCGCAGTCTTTGTTGTAGTTGCTTTAATTTTCATATATATGTAAATTTCTCAACATGTTGGCATCTACTGCCAACTCTTAGCACCTGTATTTCAGTTGCTGTGCTGTTCGTCACTCTCTCTCTCTCTATCTCTCTCCCTTTCACACCATGTATTCTGTCTCGTTTTGTTGTAGTTTTGTGTCGTATTTTTTGGTGATTACAAATTTGTGTCACGTTCTCGCCGTGGACAATTTCAGCTGTCAACAGTTTTTCATTGTTTTATTTTTGCGCGTAATGCAGTCATTTCCGTTTCCGTTAAAATTCTTTGTTCTTTGCGCTGCTGCTGCTTGTTAACAAGTTTGCTCCCGCTACTGAATATTCAATTAAATCTACTTTTGTAGAGCCATTCTTTGTTTGTCCTTGTTTCGTTCTTCCATTAGGTCATTCTTCTATATATTTTACTCTGTGCTGCTTGTCGTTATTGCTGTTGTTTTTTTTCTGTTTTGGTTTTTGAATCCTTGTGTTTATTTTTTGTACATTTCCCTAATTTTAACACAATAATCGTGATATTCGTGTCAAGCGCCTGTATGTATGCTATATAAAAAAAAAAAGATACAGCTTGGCTTTTTGTGGCAATGCTTTTTTAATAGTGTTGTTGTCCGTTCTTTTTGATTCTTTCTTTTTTTGCTCTTTGTTTTCTTTGTTCGGCGTGACACTTGATTACATTTTAAAATGTCAAGTACTTGTTATTGTTGTTTTTGTTGTTGTAAAAAGCTCATTACAATTTGTTCTACTTGTAGTTGTCGTTGTAGCTGTTGTTGTGTTGCTTAAAATGCCATCACGTGTTTTTCGTAAAAGCTTTATTGTTACTGCTTCTCCTACTTTTAGTTATTTTAGTTGTTGTTGTTGTTTCTGCTTGCGGATACAGCAATCTGCAATGAAATGTAAAATAAATTGTTGTAATTAGTGCTGAACTTTTGGGAATTGCTCAGAGCTTAGTTTTTAATTCGAAATAAAATTCGCTCCATACTTAAAGGAGCTTAATATTAAAGTAGAGGATTTTGTGTGTACTTGCTTAATTGATAACTTTTAATTTTTCCTGGAATTTATTGATAAGAAAAAATAAAAAAATATTTTTTTTTTCCTGATTAATATGATAAAACTGCTTCGACAAAAAAAAAAAAAAAAGAATCAATCTAAAAAACTTTTATGTATCCATGGGACTTAAAAGCTGTTGTGTAGTAAATACTATTAACATACATAAAAAGAAATTATTTTTATAAATTATTAGAAAGTTATTTTCAATAAATATACCAAATCTAAATGAACTATAAAAGAAAAAATGTCTGAGTCTTAAAAATTTTATGTAATTTTATAATTGTTGATTTTATATGATTTAAATACAAATTCTAAATAATTGATAGTTTAAATCATACTTGATTTTAAATACAAATTCTAGTTGTTTGACAGTTTAAAATCGTTTATTGACTTTAGGTCAAAGTTAGAACAATTAATTGTTCTAACGAATCTTTCCAAAGAAACAACAACAACAGCAACGTTTTTCCAATATGAAAAGGAAAAAATCCACTAGCTGATTTTATTGCACTTTCGGCCCTGCTAAAGGCTTCATCAGAAATCTTTGTGATACCCGTGCAATATTTTTATAATTTTAATTTTATATGCTAAACAAAATTAACGAAATCACAGTTTTAAATTAATTTTTTCTTGAATTAGCACAACGGCAACAACTAAAAAAAAAAATTTAAAAGAATAAAATATATATATATATATCATTGATATATTATATAGATTGTATTATATATATATACAATCAGAAATTTATATCGGAATAAAATTACAAAATTATATGATTTAGTGCTGAATTAATTTGAGCATTAAAAAGAGTTTAGTCTATTATTCTAGTCTAGATAAAATATCATCATTATTAATTTTCATATAAAAGAAAATGTAACCATAACAGATATACCTGAGTTGTTGTTGGATTGCGTGTACCCAAGAGACATGTATGAGTGAAGCCATCCTTTTTTTCTTACAAAACAAAAATACAATTGGCAATATCTCAAAAACTGAAGGATGAAAAAAAATTTAGGGTAGTTTTCGGAATTTCCAACCTATTTTACATAAGCAATCAATAAATGCAAATTATCAAAGAAGTTATGATATTTTTACTGTAAACAAGTTTAAAATAAAAGAAATTAAAAATTTAAACAAGTATACACAAATAAGATTAAGAAAAAGAACAAAATTTTAAAAATAAAATAATTAAATAATATACAAAATATATTATATAAAATTAAATAAAAACAAATATACATATTGTTAAACCATAGGAAATGTGTTTAATATTTTAAAAATATAAAAATTTAAAAAATGTAAAAAATTTAAAAAATGTAAAAAATTTAAAAAAAAAATAAAAAAGTTAAAAAAAAATTTGAAAAGATGAATGATGAAAGATAATTTGAAAAAAAAATTTTCTTTCAACGAAACAGCTGTCTCTTTTGCTTGGTAGCTTGTTCTGTAAAGATTTTGTTGTTGTTACAACCTGTTGCTTCATGAGCTTATTAAGTAAGCACTAAGCTCAGGCATAATTATAAAAAAATAACATATTTTTTTAGAATTATATCTTATATATTAATAGGCAAACATCAAGTGTTGTCTTATACTTTTTCGATATTAGTTTTAGAATAAGGGCAATGAAACTTATATCATTCGAAACTGCGCCCTATGTGTGCAAAATCTTTTTAGATTTTAAATTTATGACCTTTGACCCGAAATATTAACGTTGAAAGTTTATATTATTTTTAGTTAAGAATCTCAGGGCTAGGAAGAAGTAGAATGGTGAATGAGGTATCAGATAAAAGGTCTGGCTGCACAGTATGATTGCATTTAAGATAAGTGACCTTCGACCTGAATTATGAGCATTAAAAGAGCATTTATTAAATAAAAGCTTAACTGTAAGAGATGAAAAAACTTTATGTAAGATCAAATTTTAGACATTGATAATATGTGGAACAAGTAATTGAGACGTTTTTAGATATCTCTTTTGGAAACCCTACAATAAGTATTTTCTTACATAATAAGTGTAAATATACAGTGGTGGAAAAAATAATAGAAACAAGCAAAATTTTTTTATATATTTTTTTATACATTTTTTTATTTAATAACTTAAAAAAAAGAAGTATACAAATATTTTCTTTACTTACATTGTCTATCGAAAAATAAATGAAATTCAACATTAACATAACTTAACATAAAAATCTGTTATATTTTCCAATTTACTATTGGAAAAAATAATAGAAACAAAAATAAAAAAAAATATTTTATCATTCCATATAGTATACAAGAAATCAAAATTATTTTAACTTAATACTTGGTGAACCCGCCTTTTTTTCGTATTACTTCAATACATCTACGATTCATAGAATTCACTAGATTTTCGCATGTTCGCGGCGGTATTGAATACCATTGCTCCTTGACTTTTTCCCAAAGTTGTTGTTTATTTCGTGCTCTAAAGTCACCCAGCCGTTTCTTCAAGACCCGCCATAGATGTTCAATGGGGTTAAGGTCCGGTGATTGCGATGGCCACTCTATTACCTGAACACTATTGTCGCTAAACCACTTCTTTACGAGCTTCGATGAATGCTTTGGATCGTTGTCCTGCATGAATTCCCATTTAAGAGGCATTTCCTCTTCCGCGAATGGAAGCATCGTTGTCTTTAATATTTATAATGACATAATCTGGTGCACACATTTTTGTATCTATCAAATAATTTGGACCCACACCGTTTGAGGAAAAACAGCCCCATAACATGATAGACCCTCCGCCATGTTTAAGAGTTTTTTGGTGTACTTTGGGTCATAGGCCGAATTTGGGGGACGTCGTACATAAACTTTTCCATCGGATCCAAACAAATTTATTTTTGTTTCGTCCGACCACAAGACATTTTTCCAATTTAATCGGTCGATGTGCCGTTTAGCAAACGCAAGTCGCAGTTTAATGTTCTTTGCGGATAGGAATGGGACCTTTCGTGGAGTTCTTGCCGGCAAATTTGCTTCTCTTAATCTGTTTCTGATAGTTCTACTGGTGACTTCGATATTTAAATCCCTTTTTAGTTCCTCAGAAGATTTAAAAGGGCTTATTTTACTGCAACGTACCAACAGTTTGTCCTGGCGTTCTGTGGTTTTTCGCTTTCGTCCCCTGTTCTCAGCTTTTTTCCCAGCATGAATTGCAGTAAAAACCTTTTTCTTGGAGGAGCATTTCATCATTTTCGCAATTTCTTCCATTGTTTTTCCACTTTTGCGAAGATTTTTTATTAGTTTCTGCTCCGTTTCAGTTGAGTGGTTTCCACGCCCCATTGCAGTTAATTTTGTAAAAAATTTTCATATAAAAAGCTGGCGAAATAATAAAGTTTTGTATTTTAAGGACTATCTATACATAAAACTCGCTTAAAAAAATAGTTTAAAATTTTACTTACCAGATCAAACGCAAGAACTGAACTTGTTTCTATTTTTTTTTTCCAAATCAAACACGTGCCTGTATCACTCAAACGAATTTTAAATGAAAATGATTTGAAAAAGAAGCAAATGCAAGTAGCCACAGAATGTACCGTTAGTTAACTTTGAGTTACAGTAGTGAACATCAAATTGGAATGTTTCAATTTACGCAAGGAAGCTATTCAAAAAAATTTTAATGTTGTTTCTATTATTTTTTCCACCACTGTATGGTGAAATTTCTTACAAATAATAAATTCTGAAAAATTTCCTTTATTTATCTCTTACGGATACCCTACAATAAGCATTTTTTTCATATTTTTGTATGAAAAGTCCTGGTTGAGAAAAATAACGGTGAACGAAAGTTTTCTTCGGAAATGTTTTTACAGATAATGTTTTACAGAATGAAAAAAAAGCGATTAAAATTTCAGAAAGCTGGTCGAATTCCAGCCACAGGCGATACTAGTGAAAATAAATAGCAATAACTGCAGTGAAAGGTAATGGAAAAACCCACGCTATAATGTTTCCATTTAAATAATCTCTGACTAGAGTTCCAAATCGAACGCTTCCAGTCCAAAGTAATTTAAAACCTCTTTCAAAGTCAGTTAACCCTTTCGGGACGCACGGTACAAATGTGTACCATCAATGTACTTCATCACCTGAATTGCGTCCTGAAAGGGTTAAGTACTTAGGAGTAATTATTTGATGATGAGAAGTTATTATTTCGTAACCAAATAGATAGCAATAAATACCATTGAAGCAATAAGGTGCAGTAGAAATCTTAATTCCCTTATGAATAAAAACTCTAAACTTAACATGAAAAATAATAAAACATGATGCTGTACAAATTGTGTATAAGGCCAATTCTGGCTTATGCCTGCCCCGTTGTAAAAAATTGTGCATAAATACACTTAAAAAAGTTACAAGTTATCAAAAAAAAAAAAGGATCTGAAAACGATTTTCGGTTTACTAAAAAAGTTCTCAACGCTAGAATTACAGACGTTAGCTCAATAATAAAAAATATTTCAAATATCAACGACTTGAACCTGTTATTTATCAATAGAAGAAAGTTTTCTACTTATGCCCTCGGGATCAAAATGGCGGACCACAAAACTCCCATTCTTCTTAACATTTGATGATATTAATATGGATTTTTTTCTATCATTTTTCTATAAATATTATTGTTTTTTTTTAAGTGACTATCTTTATTGCCAATTTGGAATTTATTTGCTCTCAAATCCATAGGATTAAATTTCAAAATCTGTAACTTTCATATGTAAACATTGAAGTCATGATAGAATAAACAGCAACAACAACAACAACAAAAATAGCAATAAAAATGCCATCATTAGTTTTTCAATCTAATGATTAAGAAAAAAATAAAGCGAATTTTTTATATACTAAAATTTTTTGTATATACAAATATATAAAAGAGATATAAAAATTGTAAACAATATAAAAAATTAAAAAACTATGAAAAATTTTACAAAATATAAAAAATTACACAAAGAAATAAAAAATTCTAGCTTCCAGTTTCTTATATATAAATTTAGCTATTGTATTGGAATATATATATACATTATTAAAACTCATTCATCCGTATTATAAAGAAAAAATTTACAAATTCCAATTGAACCCGAAACGCTGAGAACGATTCTTAACGCTATTTGCTGCGTTAAATTCGAACCTTCGAATTGTTTGTCAATATTGCTTGTAGTTTTAAGGATAAAGGTTTTTTTAATTTTCCTGTGCTAAAAGTTTTGCATACAAAATCATAACCTTTTAGCACATCCCAATTTTTGAACTCCTATTCTAAAGCGAAGTTAAGGGGTCTTTTTATTTTGGAAATTATTTTTTTTTTCGAATTTATTTTTTTTTGTGTGTTGATTGATATATTCGCAAAAGCGAATAAATATAAACACATCTGTATGCTATGGAACAAATTATGTTGTAATGCAATATATAAAATGTCCAGTGAAAACTTTAAAAGCGATTTTCTCAACAGCATTTTTAAAAACGGTGCCAGAGATTTTGGAAAAACTATCAGTCCGAGTGAGCTCAAACTTTTTGAATTATATATATAAAAACTATAAGACTACCCTCAATCATCCGAATCAAGCGAAAGGTAAAAAATAGGGTAGTTTTGTAAATTTTTTTGTTAAGAATGTCGCCAAAAAAAAAAAACATATGTCATTGGCTGATAATAGATAATCTAATAGTTTTTAGTGTTATCTTTTATATGATCATATATTTTTTCATTTATATCTTTAAGAAGCTGAGAAATCGTTGGAATCGTTTTGGAGAAAGGCTTAAAAAAACAAAATCCATATATAAATATATGTACTTAATAATAAGTAGTAGATGTACAAAAGTTTTTTAAATTATAGCCAAAACAAACAAAAGTTATTTGATTTGCCAACCTTTTTCTATATCTTTATCGTAGTCACTGTACCAATTCTTTTTCATAATTCTCTAAGTCAAGTTTTTCAAATCGATTTCTTAGTTCTTGTTCTAACCAAGCCTTTTTTTTTATTTTTTTTTGTGCAAAAATTTTTATCTTTATAAAAATCATGTTTCTAATCGTTGTCCTGATCCTTATCCTAGTTCTTCTCCAATTCTGTTATCGTGATAATGTTGGCGTTGCCTTCGAAACGACCAAAAGTTGTTTGATTTGCCAACCTTTTTCTTTATCCTTATCGTAGTTACTATACCAATCCTTTTTATAATCCTCGAAGTCAAGTTTTCCAAATTTTTGTCCTAGTTCTTATTCTAGCCAAGCCTTTTTTATTTTTTTTTTTTTGTAAAAGTTATAGTTATCCTTGTCAAAATCATGTTTCTAATCGTTATCCTAATCCTTAACCTAGTTCTTCTCCAATTTCTTGTCTAATTATTTTTTAGTACTTTTCCTAATATTTGTCGAAATCGTGTTTTAACTTTTTCTTATCTTTTTCCAGATCGTTGTTTTAATTCTTGTGTTAAATCTCTACACTCAGAAAAAAGTTTATCGGAATATGAGAAAAAAGGCATCATATTAAGTGAATAATGGTATTGACTTTGCTCCAGAGATTGCTTTTCTCTAAATGTGATCCCGAAAATTCCCTAAAAATGGCAAAAAGCTTCCATGAAAATGAGAAATATTTTCTCATTAATAAAAGACACCTTCTCTTTAATAGAAAAATATTTCCTTATAATACGTTCAACCGTTTTCTTTATTGTGTAAATTTTTCCCGAAAACAGAGAAATATTTATTTAATTTAAATATATGTTTTCTTTAAGTTGCGTTTATATTTTCTCACAAAAAATAACACTTTCTTTAAAAGAAAGATATATTTTCTTAACATTGATGCAACATATTTCTTTTTTGCGTACATTTTTCTTTAAAACACAGAAGTATATCCGCAATTACGATTAAAAATTTTTTTTTGTAAAACATTTCTTTTAACTCAGTTCTACGCAAAGTAAAAGTATTGATATCAAATTGTGATTCGGTTTTAAAAATGTTAGTTACGAATGTGTCAAGAGGTAGAATTATTGTTGTGGCATTGTTTTTCGGGACTCTTTATAAATATTCCAGAAATTTATTCTGAAAAACGATTTTGTAAATGCATCCAAAGAAACAGTAGTAATAAACAACATCACTTTGTGTAGCTATGTTAAGTAAAAAAAACCTTTTGAAGAAACAATCGTCATAGTATGCAGAATATGCAACACTTGCTTTTCACAACATTAATCAATTGCTCTCACGCTTTCTATTTTTTTCGTACCTCAATCAATATAAGAAAAATATATCGATTTTTGAGAAGAAGCCTTTTTAATTTTTGAGAAAGAATTTGTTGTTACTGAAGAAAATATTTCGCATAGTGAATTATTTATCAACAATAGAGAACATTTTTCATTTTCTAAAAAATTTTTCTCTATTAAATGAGATTTTTTCAGTGAGAGAAAAATACTTATCATTATTAGAGACATGAAATATTTTGATTTCCCACAAGGAAGGAAATATTTCTTTGAATATGTGAAAATTTATTATAATTGAAGTAAATTTTATTTGAAGTAAAGAAAATTTCTGTTATCGAAAATAGAGAAATTTTTTATCACAAAAAGATAGGTGTTTTTTTCTGAGTGTACCTAGTCCTACTCCTTGTCCAAATCCTTGCCCTTACCCTTGGTAAAACTATTTTTGTACAGGTTCTTGTTCAACTCATCGTCTTAATATTTTTCCAAATCTATGTGCCAGAATTAATGAGGACTTAACTGTAGTATCCACTTGGGCAGAAGAAAACATGCTATTGTTGAACCCCCTGAAATCATATGTTTTACCAATATCCAAATAACCATTTTATCATGAGGATTTGCCTCCAATTCTTTTAAAAAACGTGCAGCTGAAACTGGTTAGTACGGTCACCAATCTTGGTTTTCGTATAAACTCATCTCTATTATGTTGTGATCACATCAACTCCTGCATAAAAAAAATATACTATGTTCTTCGTAATCTTCGAATGACATCGAGTTTTGTGCCCGTTGAAACTAAAAAAAAAACTGGTATTGCAGCTGTTGATGCCGATAATAACGTACTCTGAAGTCGTGTATTGTAATCTTGATTCACGGTCGTCGCATAAGCTTATGGTCGCCTTTAATAATGCAGCCCGATATTTTTATGGTCTAAGAAGGTTCGATCATGTCTCCATATATAGCAAAAAATTACTTGGCTGTTGTTTATTTAAATACCTTGAAGCGAGACATTTTTCTTCACCGGATTATTTACACTCGATGTCCTGCGTATCTTTTTAATAAAGTAATATTTTGCAGATTAAGCAGAAGCATGAACCTTGTGATCCCTAGATATAATTTCGTTAACTCTAGTAGATTGTTTTTTGTCAGTGTTATAAGGTCATGGAATTCACTACCTAATAGTATCAAAACTGTTTCGAATAAGTTTGACTTTAAGCATTTAATCTTCGAATACTTTTCCTAATTTCCTTTTTTCTAATCTTCTTATTCTTACTGTGCTATTTTATTTCCCTAAATAACATTTGTATTCTTTGGTTTGATAATAATTTTTCTTTTGTAAATTCGAGTTATTTTTTTAGTGTCATAATAATGTGATAGTTTTTAATTTGTTTTTAATTATTTCTGATGTTGTTATTTCAATTGTCAAATGCGGCATGCAAAAGATTTATTCTTATATGTCAACAATTTTTGTTAAATAAACTGAAAATAAATAAACTAAATAAAATCCATCTGTGTTAAATTTATTGCTCTAGTTATTATCTGAATCCTAGACCTTATCCTTATCCTTGTCCTAATACATGTCATAATGTCTGTCTCAATCCTTGCCCTTAGCTTCGTCTTTGTTAAGTCTTGCTCTTAATTCTTGTCCTAAGATTTTTTCTTATTTTCGTCGCAATCTTTTTCCTAATCTTTGTCTTAAGCATTGTAAAAATCCTTCCCCCAATCCCTGGCCAAATCGTTGTACCAATTCTTCTTCAAATCATCTTGTCCAAAGCCATTTCAAAATCCTTGTCATAATTCTTGTTCTAATCCTTGTCATTATCTTTGTCTGTATCTTTTTCCTTATTCTTTTCTTGTTCTTATCCTTGAAACAATCGTTATTTCAATGCTTGTCCTGTTAATTTGTCACAATCCTTTTCCTTATCCTTTCCCTAATACTTGTCTTAGTTCGTGTTAAAATTTTTGTCCAATTCCTTGTTCTAATTCTTATTCAATCCTTATCCTTATACCTGTCGAAATCTAGGTCCTTTTTGTTATCATTGTTTTAATTCTTTACATAGTCCTTGGCTTAATTCATGTCCAAATCTTCTCCTAATTCTTGGTCAAAGCCTTGTTCCGATTCTTGTTCAAATCATTGTCTTAGTCCATGTCTCAATGCATTTCAAAACCTTAGTTAAAATTCTTGTCCTAATCCTTGTCCTTATCTTTGCCTTCATACATTTAAAAATCTCTGTTCCAATCAGTATTGAAATCCTTGTTCGAATTCTCTTAAAAATCCTTGTCCCAAACTTTATTCAAAATTATGTGTATGTCCTTGTCCTAGGACTTGTTTCTGTTGCAATATTTGTCCTAATCCTTGTCTTAATGCTTCTCCAAATCCTTTCCCCAGTCCTTGGCTAAATCCTAGTTAAGATTATTGTATAAATCATTGTCCTTATCCTTGTCCTTGTTGTTATCCTGTTTACAATCCTTTTTTCAATGCTTGTCCAAATTCTTGTCCAAATCCTTGTCCGAAACCTTGTCCGAAACCTTGTCCAAAACCGTGTCTAAGTCCTTGTAAAGCCTTTTCCTAATTCTTGTCCTAGGACATGTCGTAATAGTTGTCGCATTTACTTGTCCATATCCTTGTCTAAATCCTTGTATCAAGTCTTTTTCTATTTTTGGTCAATCTTTGCTTTTTTTCTCGAAGCCTAATCACCAACTCTTACTGTGTGTGGTACAATAACATTTGCCTAGGTGCCATGCAATATTTCCATACAACGATGGTGCATTTACGTGACATTAATATTAGCATCCTAATGATATCTTAATTTATTTATTTTGTGCCATAAGTCCTAAGAACCCACCATAAAATATGTCTTAATGCCTATTTGGGAATAACAAAGTTGGTTAGTGATAAAAATTTGACATTGAAGAAAAAAAAAAACCACACAACAAATATTTTTTAATATGTGATTTTTTTAAATAGATAAAGTGAACAACGCGAGTATATAATCTAATGTAAGAATAAACAATTTCGCGCTTCGAGATAAAACTAAGTAGTTTTGTTCGAAAAAAAGATACATGCTCAAATTTTTTCAGGCCATAGACATAACGGACAGCATTATTCAGAGCAACTAGCAACTTGTAAGAAGACCGTGAGCCCAAATTGCCATACACCACTTCAGAGTACGTAAAAATAGGTATTAATAAAACATAAATCTTCAATTAGACCAATAGGTCTGGATAAATACAGCTGAAAGTCATCAGCATATGCATGCATTGTGACGTTATGGCACTTGGTAAAGATGTTAATTAGACTTGTTTAGAATTTTAATACAATTTTTTTGATGTATTCTTCAATGATCTGAGACACCTGGTTACCGAGACATCAATTTTTAGAGCAAAAACAAACTTTTCAATTTTTTTTTATTTTAATAAAATAGTAAAAACCCCATTTGAGACACGTTATTGAAGTGTTATACACTAATTTTTTCCAGGAATTACACGTACTTTGATTGTCAACTCTTCCTCTCTGACTTAAAAATGACAGTTATAAATAATAAATGACAAAAAAAAAAACACGATTTTAATAAACAAATTTTATGTCTTTTATTTATTTATTTTATTTTTATGTCTAAAATTTTAATTTTCGGTTAAAAAATACGGTCATACGTGCCGGTATGAAATTGTTTCTTGGTAGTGAAAGATGGTATTATTGATTAAGATGGTGCTGTGACTCGCCAGAAACGTGCTTTGAGGCTTCCGTCACAAATTTATCACATCTATCTATGGCTTGTGAGTGGCACGGGTAGTTATGTAGCTCGATATCAAATTTAATTTCTTCCACTGCTACATTTTTGATTTTGCCTTTGAAATTAGGGTAAGTGATTTAAATTTTGCCAGTCGCTCAATATTTTCTTCCTTGATCTAGAGTTCGCGTAATATTGGGGTTGTTTTTTGCTCGGGTGGAATTTTATTCCAGCGAAACATATCCACATAGTCCGTGCACGAATAGCTTAATAGTGGATGCTGCTTGATTAGTAAATTAATCTGAGCGTAAGCTCGCAATACATAATTAATTGTATGAGTTTTTTGAATGCAGCCGATGAATATTAGTTGAAACGTTAAATACATAGTTTTATGATCTATTAAATTATTACATGAATTAAATTGCGGTGTTAAGCTGTGATAAACTTACTGTTTAAATTTGTATATGACTTCACACATTTAGGAATTCATTCATTGGAATTATATAGCTATTAATCATATGACATTTTAAAACAGTAGGCTATTTATAGATCACCGCCATCAACTCTACCAAGGTTGCCATCTGTTCTAGTTGCTTCTTTATTTATTTCAATATTCATTGGTGTTCGACAGTATGTCGAACAATTAGTTAAAATAATAAATATTGATTTAAATCTCTAAGATATCATATATTTTTTCAATATTTACCTGGTTCACGACGCTCAAAGTTTTCTGGTACGGCACCAGTAGAAGAATTTTGCAAATATCTATCAGATATTTACTGTCGGTACTGAGCATAGTAGTATTATAATCACTCAATTCTTCTTCAAATGCTTTTCTTTCGAACTATACCACTTGTATTTCTGTACATTTTTAAAGTTTTCCGCCAATTGGTCCAGTGAAATTGTTTGGATCCTTCGTTTCTTATATAAATTTGAGCAATAATAGCCGTAATGGCAATTCGTTTGCGTGCAGTAAACACGCAAACCATTGCACGTGAGACTTCACTAACAATTCGAATAAGCGAAGAACACCAGCCTTTGCAACAACATTTACAGCCGTGCCATCGTAACAGATCGCTTTGATTATTGACATGTCAATATTCTTTTCCATCAAAAGATACCAAATTAATTTTGTAATACGAGGTGCATCGCCAATATCAACTACAGGAGTATTATAGAGAAATGATCTTCTTAAACTTTCTTGAGACAACCATATTGGTATTTCGGTGTTAAGTACTTTTTTTCCCATCGATGAAGAAGGCATGAATAATTTTTATGTAGCCTATGCTTTCCAAACTTGTCGAACAATGTGCTCGACGAGCCCGATGAACTTTCATTCGATCAACAACGTATTGCTTATCTTCGGTTGTTTCCAAGCCGGCATCTAAGTAAGCTGCTGTTGCGTTTGCTGCTGTGGCGGTGTCAGATACAATAGGGCTATTCCCGATTACGGGCAAATAGCGTGGCATCGTGGCATTTGCAAAATATGATGGCAAATATTTTCAACACAACAACAAAATGTACAGATTTGCATTTGCCCGACTGTGTCAAATTTGCAACACTAAAATCGCATTGCATACAGTCGAGCATGGGCAAAACTTATTTGCCAATCAATCAGCTGTCACATTTTAACCAAACGCCGCTAATAAAACAAAATTAACAGACTCTGATATGGAACTCACTTTGATAAATAATACACTTTGATAAATAATATTGAAAAACACCACAAATATTGTTCGTGTTGTTTTTTTTTTCCTCCAAAACAGCTGTGAGTTTTATTTGCAACAGTGTTCTAAGAAGTGTGCTCACAGTTGATGGCAAATATTTGGTAGGGCATACATTTGCAAAGCTATTTGCCCGTAACTGGGAATAGCCCTATCGTATCTGTCGGCTGCTTTCGCAACTATAGTCATGGGCAACCAGATATACGTCCTAAGGTCATCTTCATAGCACCATGTGAATAGTTCAGATGAATATTCCGAAGTAAATGATGACGATCCTTGTTTCGAGAATAATTCAGGGAAGTCTGGAGTCGACCGCTTAGCTAGAAAAAATTCTGCAGATGTGAAGTAGCTGGCTGCCACATTGTTCATTCTTGTATCGGTTTCGACGATCTACTCGTTTTTGCAAAACCTTTGTGAAGGGTAAGTGGAATGAACCCATAACCATTTGTCGTTTTTTTTATAACTACTACTAATCATCCAGAAATAACAAGTGGAAATACTTCTTTCATAGCAATAAAACCTTTTCAAAAGAAAAACTATAGAAAAAGAATGAAATATAAAAAAATATTAAAAAATTCAAATACATAAATTCATAAAAATAAAACTATGGTTTGTACTTTGAACAAAGACCTTTGTACGAAGCAGGCACAATTTTTCCCCTATGTTTTTCGTTATTAAGATATGAAATTTACTCAGAAATCGTGTATTTTTGTCATTTATTATTTCGAACTGTATAATTTTAAGTAAGAATGGTAAGTGTGAGCTATCAAAATACGTGTCATACATGAAAAATACTAGTGTAAAACACTGCAATGACGTGTCTCAAAATGGGTTTTCCGCTAAAAATGCGAATCTGGAAAAATTTGTAAATTTAGTATTTCTCCAATTTACTTTAAAAATTTATATCTCAGTAATCAGATGTCTCAGACAATCAAACAATATATCAAAATATTTGTATCGAAATTATCTATTTTTCTGTGAACATCTGAAATTCGGATTTTTGCCACCACATATTGGGGCAGGGGCGGGCCGGGGAGGTCCCAAAAAAATTTACTTAAATTTATAAACTTTTTATCACTAACCAACTTTTATCTAAAACAATCGTTTACCTCTTATGCCTATAGCCAATATTGTTATTTAAATATAACGCTTTTGCATTTTTGTTGCACCAAGCTGCTATCGCCGCGATCTCATGGCGTCGTAAATTGCCTATTATTATTATTATCTCATTTAATTTATTAGTAAGAGAAAGAAACAACCTTTTCTGTCCTAAAATATTTTTTACCGTATCACCTAAACCGTTTTTACCGAGTTATAATTCCGTGTAACGATATTGCATTTTTGTTGCATCTGCTGCTACCGTCGCACAGTGGGGTATTGACCCATGAAAGATGGTATCAATTCAATTAGGAGACGGAGGAAGCTTTTGGCATTTTTTTAGTTACGATGGGTCCAAATAGGAAAAAAACAACAACTAGTTGATATCCTTAAGTGGATTTTTTTCGTAATTAAAAACAAATTTTTCAGACCAACAAAAATTCTTTTGATTTTTTTTTTAATAACTCACTGCCGCTTGTTAAGTTTTTCTCATTTGTGTCAAAAAAATCGACATCACTACTTTTCGCCTATATTTTTATCATTGTCTTCATCGGATTTTTCCGTATCTTCAGCGTTGTCTTCATTTGTTGGTGGTACAAGCAAATTAACAGCCATTTGTGGCAACTTTCACAACTTCTTTTGCGATAATTTCCTTTTGCCTGATATGATTGGGTCTGAAGTAATTAAGATCCTATTTAAAATATCCTAAAGGGTTTTTTCTGCTTATTTTTCTTGAAAAATGCTCTCTGAAAGATTTGAAGTCCTTATTTCTTGCTTCTTGCGACTCTTCATAAAGTTGACCAATCGGCAATAAAGCATATTTTATGATTTCAGGGTTATGAATTATTATTTTATGCACAGTTGGTGGCATATTATATCATGAGTATTTTTGTACAAAATATCTTGCTGTATCAAGCGCATAGTCTCGAAATTTTTTATGTTTACTTCGGGTCCGCTTGAAATTACGTTTATAGATCTGGGTTATAGATGCTGTTATTACTGCATTTTTAAAAAAATGTCGAGCAGTATTGCCGTCATTCGAACTTCCAAACCCTGGCTTTGGTTTATTAATAGCTAAACCAAGTTTTATTCTAAATTCTTTTCGAATTCTCGACTTATTTGCTGATACAACCTGCTTCTCTGCTTCCTCTCTTATCAGCCTTTTTTTGACTGGTAGCTTGTCAGCTCTCAAAAACTTTCCAAAATGCTCTCAAAAAATCGTATCCAACCATGTAGTGTTGATAAACCAAATTGAAGGTTTTCGACTTTTACATTTTTTTGAATCATTAAATCAATTGAATTAAATTCTTTAATAGTACCTTCACATAAATAGCACCTCTGTGTAGATGTTGTTTCAGTTGACACATCTGCTGTTTCTTTAATAAACTCCATGCGAAACGGACTACAAAATCTTGTTGAAGAAGGTCAGGGATTTTGCCAAATAACTTTAGATCCACAAACTAATTTGATTGGAACCATGGAGGTTATAAATATCGATGCATCATTTGCATCCGAAGCGTGAAAAGCTTGCTGTTGCCCGAACTTCCGTCGAAACCCCACTTCGAAAATAAACAAAAATTAGATAACTCATTATCCTCTAAAGACTGGCTTTTGCAATATAAGCAAACGCTGGATTGTTAAATTTAGCAAAGCTTGCAAGTTTACTTCGCAAAAAGTTTTAGAAATTGTTATAAATTTTCGGGAAAGATAACAATCTTTTTTTGCGCTCTGCACAACTGGGAAACTTTTCGGGTGCAGCTCCTTTAATAATGTTGTACTGATGGCGGGATAATTTTGCTTCTACAAGCACAGCTAGAGCATCTTCTTTACTAATTTTAGTAGGATTTTTATATTTTTCATACGATTTCCTATATTTAATTGCCCTTTTAGGTGAAGTTGTCAATTCATGTAACAATTTTGATGCAAACTCATTTTTGTGGCATACGCTAAAGCTGATAATGGAATCTCTTAACTCTTTACATTTTGCTCCTTTAGTTCTCTTGCAGGAATCTTCAAAAGACACTTCCTTTCGCCCATTTCTTAGAATTAAAAATGGAGAATGCTATTGATGAAGCCAACCAATCGCGATTTGAATTAAGAAATCTTTCTTCAGTTCTATGTGCCCTTGTACACCGCATCTTAAATGCGGAAATAAACTGATTAATTATTTCATCAAAATCATTCATATATCCTTCCGCAGGACAAATTCGACGCATCATTTCGTCTCTCAAATATTTAAATTTATCGCTAAATTTGGACTGGCCAGATCTTTTCATTATATCAAATAAGTTTTGACGAGATATAAACAACGTGTTTGAAGCAGTTCCTGAAAAAGACAGTGAATTTTATGTTTATATAAATCGAACTGCATTCAAATACCCGAATACCCATTTAACACAATTAAACTTCACTAGTATACGACAAAACAAACTATTGTCAAATAAAACACAAACATATGCAACAATGACTTTTCGGCAAGGTTCAAACGGTTTTACATTAAAGAAAAATAATCACTCTACAATAAATTTTTTTTTGTAAGTTTATTCGTCTTTTATTTTTTTAATATTAAAAAGAGTATGTATTTCTCTTTCATATCTTTCATATTGTAAGAGAATAGATCAATATCAATTAGAACAGAATATTCAAAAATAGTAATATTACATGGGTTTCATTAACACAGTGAATACATTACAAAAATAATTAATTTTTTAAGTCAGTTGTACAGCCTATACCGCACACTAACATCGACAGCTTAAGAAGAACAACAAAACAAAAAGAAATAAAAAAAACATTGCATTGCATTACATTGTTGGTGGGTGCCTGCACTTGCTTGTTTTGATTATAGCGACTGGAGTTCTCTCACAAAAAGCTTAATAAATTCCGAAGAGGCAAATATGGCAGGACCAAATTTTAAACACTTATTATGGACAGTCTATATTTAAAGAAAATCACAATCAGATGACAATGATGCACAAGAGAAAACACTTTAACACCACTTGAATAACAAAAAACTAAATTTTTTAATACAGTTTTCAATAAAAAAAAAAAATAATTTTTTAAAAATTTATTCAAAAAAATTTTTAAGCAGTAAGAGCCACAATTACCCAAAGTTAAAAGTTCCATTAAAAAAACTTTCTACAAATATCTTTTTTTGAATAAAATTATATTTTAAAAAAAAACTTAAAAATTTCACTGCGCGCGAACGAAATCAAAAAATATTGATTTTCAACTGCAATAACATTTCAACCAGAAATGTCAGGTGAATAGTTTTTGTTGTTAGTGACGCAGAATTTTATTATCTTTAAACTGGTATCAAAAAAAGTTGGTACCTCAACAATTTTTTTTAATTATAGCCATAAAAGCCCATAAAATACCCCATTGTGCGTCGTGATCTGATGACGTTGAAATTTTATTTTAATTTTATTCGTGGAGCCACGTAGCCATTTTTCGTTTTCCTTTCATAACTTTTGCTGTAGCGAATATACTCATCGAGTAATGATTTTGTGTAACGCCATAAGGCGCTTGTTGCATCTTTGTTTTAGAAGCGGCGTGTATCGCCATGAAGTCATAAATTGTTTCTTTATTTTTGGGAGGAGGTCACAACGCAGCCTTTACTGGCTTAATATCATTTATATCCTTGCACGCACCTTTACTAAGAGCAAGTAATAATTCCATGCAAAAAGTTTTACTCTTTGTTGCATAAGCGTATTCTTCCGCATCCTGATGACGTCATATTTTTTATTCATAAAATTTTGAGAAATAAATTCCTACAAAATCAGTTAGTTTTAATATTCGTTTTTAGTTTACACTCTAAAACATTTGAAAGTATAAAATATATAAATATATTCTTAAGCTTTCTTTAAATCTTAACTACGCTCAATGGTTTTCGTTGTTTGCCCTTTTTTAGTCCCTACATCCATCTATAAAATGCACCCAACTCATTTGGTTTTTTAGTTTAGTTTTTAAAAAAATTTTTTTTTGTTCGAAAAGACTTTAATCGGATGTTAACATTCAATCATCCTTTTTCTGCTCTTCAGTTTTTGCAACATTTATCTAAATCACTTTATTTCGCTTTAATGCGTCCTTAACTACCTTGGATATCCTTTTATTGCTTGTTTAAGTAGCGCGCATTTTTTATATGCTCCTTTCTGCTCTTTATTGTGCCATTCATATTGTATGTCAATACGTAAAAAATATGTATGTATGTAGGTATGTCTATATTTTGTTAATAAAATGTTCATTCTTGTGTTGTTTCATTTTAATTTTATTTTTATATCTTCTCTCTTTATTGCAGGTATGTCAATCAGCTTTACATATGTTTTTCGACAGCATAAAAAATTATATGCATCAGCAAATTTTACCCTGAATGACAATAAATTTAAAGTGGAACACTAAGTTGCTGCTCGCAGGCAACTCTGACTGAGTGAGTGTATGTGTATGGGAGTTTCTTTCTGAGTGGGCGCTGTTTGCGAGTGTGCTTTAAGGGTGCTCGTTATGGAGCATATGCTTGTATGAATGCAATGATAAAATATTGGAAAATAATTTATTTTAAGTAAGTCGCTTGACATAGTAAATAAAAAGGTCACAAAAGCCTAACTATATTTTGTATGTATGTGTGTGTGCTAATATGATGGTATGCTGTGGAAAAGGGTAGTTTTTTGTCGAACCAAATGGTTCTTTTGCCAAAGTAAGCGAATGTATGTTGTATTTTTTATGCAATTTGTTGCTTTTTGTTCTGAACGATTTTTATGACGCGCTAAAAATTAGGCCACAATTTGTTAGGCTCAGGAATAACTTTATTTTCATTTTATAAGTGGAAATTTTAAGAACTCGCTTATAAGTTGGAAAAATGAAACAAATTTTAATTAAATACTACTATAAACAGAACTCCACAGAAATTCTGTATACAATTCTTAATAACATTTGTTCGAACACGGCTGCTAAAACTCTGATGACATCTGCCTTACACAGTGAGCGACAATGGCAGTAGATGATATGTTGCTAACGACGCTTCGCCATTTTCTGCAATTTCTTGCAATTTTCAAAAGTCAAAATCATACAACACAGAGTAATCAATAGACTTAAAATCATGATACGTAACATATATTTGAGAAGAAAGACAGCGTGACTTAAAATTTATAGCACAAAATAGCAGCTCATGACCAGATATGAATCAAATTGATCAAAAATTAAAAGTATGGAGACATCAGACACAATTATATTTTAATTGAGATCTATTAGGCTAGGATTTAAGTCGATTCGTTATCTTAATACATAAAAGGCAAGTACGCTGCTCCGTGCCTAATATCTCTCAAACTGTTCAGCCTGAAAGTCTACACATCTTAATACAAACTGTATTTATTTTTTGACAGTAAAGTACTTTTACAAGACAAACTGTTCTCAAAAATGTTCAGCCTGAAAGTATGCACAGAAAATATATGTGATACTTATCAGTGACAATATTAGGTTTTTACAATGGTACGTTTTTGATCTAACTACCTTTTCAACACAGCTTTAATACGTTAAGGGCCGTTTTCTCAATGTTCGGTTAGTCAAGCGTAAACCGGGAGATAGCTAACCGTACGATAACTAAAAAAACAGTTTCGTTTTCACCAAGTGTCGGTTAAGCAACTGTCGGTTAAGTCATTAATTGTGAATTTTTCAATTGTGAATGCGCTCAACTGCATATTAGCTGCATATTAGCCTGTTTGTTAATTTTTTTTATGTGAATATCTAACAAGGATTAATTAGTAAATAATTAAAAAACGCAACAGAGTGCTGAACTTCAGTGCATATGAAGAAAGTGCAGTACGTAATCACGCCTATGCGTTTTGTTTTTTTCTATTTTGGTTCTTTTTTAAGTTAGAAAATAAACGAAATGTTCGAAATTCTATCCATTTTCAAATTATAAAATATGTAATTATTTTTTACACTACACAGCTGTTCTTCCGATTAGCAACTAACCGGAACCGCAACTTGCCGTTAACTTAACCGACACTTAAGACCTAACCGAACATTGAGAAAATGCTTTTTTGCTAACCGTCGGTTAAAGTTCCGATTAGTGCTTAACCGGACATTGAGAAAACGGCCCTAAGTGTTAATTAAATTGGTACATTTGTGTTTTTCAAAAATCAATTGAATAAAAACATCAAGCTTTAAAAAGAGAAAAAAGTGCTTTTGGCAAATGGCTCAAAAAAGGAAATGTGCGGAGGACCTGTCGTAAGATAGGCTTTTATACTAGCATACTAAATATATAAATAGGCGTAGGCGAAACAGTTCGGTACTATTTTCTCCCGTGTTTCTGAACCGATTTTGACTATTTTTTTTTAAATAAATAAGAGTAGGGAGAAGAAGTGCACTAAATATTTTTGTGACCTAAGAATATTTCTGAAATAAAACCTAAACTATAAGAAATGGAAGAACGTGCTGTAAGAGTAAATTTTAGACATAAAAAAATGTACAAAAAACATTTAGCGCTATCTCTTACGGATACCCTGCAATAAGCATTTTTTTTATGCAACATGTGTGAATATATTTTAAGATGGTGAAATTTCTTACAAATAGTAAACTCTGCAAAATTCCCGTCACTTTGATATCAAAGGTATTACGATATCTCAACAACTGTAGCTTTTATCAGTACAACATATTTTTGTATGAAAAGTCCTGGCTGAAAAAAAGAACGGTATACGAATTTTTTTTTTTTTGGTAATGTTTTTACAGATAATATTTTTAAAAAAGTTTCGGCTATTTTGATATCAAAATTATTGCGATAATTTGAAACTTAAAATTTTCTTAGCACAACATATTTTCTTATAGCAAGGTCATCGCCTCAGAATGAAAAACAAGCGATTGAAATTTCAGAAAGTTGGTCGAATTTCAGCCACAGGCGATACTAGTGATGCAAAATAAGAGTAACTTTCTTAACTGAGATGAACGAGTGGATAAGTTGTTGGACCATCACATCAGAGGAAGTGTGTTAAAATAATGAACTGATCAGAAAAGTTTTTTATTTTAAGTTGATATTTATATTGTTTTTTTAACTTTTTGCGGATTAAAAACTATTCTTGTTTGGATGAGAAAATTTTAAAGTTTTCATTGGATTAAAAAGTAATTTTTTTTTTGGTGTTGTCCCTTATGTAATCCAAAAAAGTTAAAAATTTAGTCTAAGATTTTTAAGCGTGTATATATTATATATCAGCATCAAATCAGCTAAGGAGTCGATGAAGAGAGATGTCTATTTGTTGTATTATCCTTGGTCATAATTACAGTTAAATTTTTTCTTTAATCTAAAAAAGGGAGTGATCTCGAAAATAAGCCAAACCAGTTCAGACTACATCAAAAAAGTAAAGTCTCTTAAAAGTACACAAAAATTACTTTAATAATTTAAAATGGAGCCAATAAGCCTTGATTACAAATATGCACGCAGTGTTTGAAGTGACTTGAAATTTTGTGCATAAGACTTGATTTTAACGACGCAAGCTGCGTTTGAAATTTTTTAAGATCATATAAAACCCAAGTCTACCTCCCATACAAAACGGCGTCATCAATATAGTAAAAACATTTAAATTCCAAAAAAAATAATGTAATTATTTGATATGTTAGAGTATGGTTTAATATTTAAAAAGAAATCTTACTTTCAAATTTGCTCAAATGGAATAAAAACTACATCCCTTTTTTGCCTTACAAAGTGACTTCGTTGAAATAATAAAACATTCATAACTTCGAATATCGATGTCGATGCATCGTAGGTCTAAGATAATTACTATTTTAACTCTGTGAAGTATAATGGGACAAAATTTTAACCAATGAAAATTAAACCTTTGTGGTATGTTGGGCCAAAATTGAACCCACTCAGATTTGATGTTGTAGCCCTAAAGTAAAGCGGTTTAATTAGTTCTCACCAGCCGTCGGGCTCTTTGTCTGAATATAACCTGTAAAAATACAATTGTATCCAGTTCGCGCGTTTTTCGTAAAATCGGCAGTACAAAGAAGTAGTGTTTAATTAGAGTTTCTTATACTTCAAGGGTATTTTTTATAATGAAATTTCCGTACCTCAGAAAATTAAAGCATTTCATGAAAGGCATTTTAGTCCGTGATTCAAAAGGGTTAATTTTTAAGTGCCAAAGATGTACTTTTCTCCTCCGCATATGTTGATAAGGAAAATTTCCCGAAAAGATTTCAAAAAATATTTATTTAAAGTGTGAAAAAGCACCACTTTTTCGACTTTAAAGTTCACTTCAACTTGCTCTGCGGTCACGTATACAATTTCTTAACTGATGTTTGTGAACATTTCTGTCCTCAATATAAATATAAGAAGCTTCAAGGAAATTTATCTGTATAAAGTTTCTTTTTTTCAAGTTTCGCGTATTATGGTCAATCGTTTTAATAGCACAGTCTTTATTGCCAATATCTGATTGATGCCTTAAAGTTATTTCACATATACTATTTCTTTCTTTTCTTTTTCTGTGGCATCATCAAAAAGTTTTGCTGCTTTAAAAGCTTTTGAAATTTTACTCCTTTTTCATGCGGTAGCAAATGTTTTTTAGACAATTTTGTTGTTTTAGCTTGTTTTATTTTTGTGCTATTTTCCTTGCGCCACACTAACAGTCAAAAACACAGCCAGACAAAGATTGTAACTTAGATATCAAGAATATGAGTGATTCTCTTTGGCAGTGCCTAAGTGTGTTTGTGTGTTAGTGTAGATGAAGAGTCCTGAAATTGTCTGCGAGTGTGTATGTGGTTGATGATATTACTTTATTAATGCCCCTAGGACTTGTGTGAAAAAAGGATTTGATTTCATCGCAATAAAGTTTGACACATACTGATGTGTGTGTGTGTGTGTACACACGAACGCAGCCACACACACGCTTTCTTTTGTACTACTTTTCATTGATGTAAGTCTTTTTTTATTTGTGCTTTTTATGTTTTATATCTTTTTTGGCGTATTGTTCTTGGTCGAGATCTGTGCTGTGAAATATTTTGTCATTTCTTATTTCTTTTTTTTATAGATTTGTTAAATTGCGGCTTGTGTCTAGTGTTGCCAGATTTTGGAAGAGATTATTCCCTTTTTGTTAATGAATTTCAATAAGTTTTCCCGTTTTTTCCTTAATATTTTCCCGTTTTTCCCCTTTTTTAAAGCTCAGTGTTTTATTTGAAATAGAAACAATATTAATACCAATCCTTACTAATATAATTACATATATGCCTTACAAAATATATCACATTTATTACATGTACATATTACTTGAGTGTAACTGCAAACACTTTCTTTTGATGTCTAATGCTATGCAGTTTTAATTTTTCATATGCATTTTGGTGTGTAAAATAACATTTATAGTCTAACGGCTTTCTTATATTAGTTCTATTGAAATTTATGGCAGAAAAAGCTACAGGGTCCGCCAAATAACTTTTTTTTTTGAAAATTCTATAAAAAAAACTATGGATATTTTCTCAAATTTCTTTTTTTATTTGAAAGTACAATCCTTACGGTTAATTATAAAAAATAATTTCATTTAAATGGCTGCCTCGGCTGGCCATGCAGTAGCCTGCACGATCGGTCCAATTTTTAAGCACATTATCGATTGTGTGCAGCTGTATTTCACAAATGGCTTCACGAATATTGTCCTTTAAAGCGTCAATTGTCTCTGACTTGTCGGCGTAACACTTATCTTTGAAAGCACCCCACAAATAATAGTCCAACGGTGTCAAATCGCAGCTCCGAGGTGGCCAAACGACATCAGCTCTGCGGCTGATAATGCGATCTTCAAAAACAGGGCGCAAAACATCGAGGGTAGCTTCGGCTGTGTGGCACGTAGCGCCGTCCTGCTAAAACCAAATGTTGTCAATATCCTCCTCTTCAATTTTTGTGAACAACATGGCCCGATAACGATCGCCATTGACTGTAACGGCCACTCCTTGCTCATTTTCGAAGAAAAATGGCCCAATTATGCCTCTGGACCAAAATTCGCACCAAACAGTGACTCGTTTTGGGTGCAGCGGCTTTTCAATGTATGAATGCGGGTTTTCTGTGCCCCAAATGCGACAATTTTGCTTGTTTACATACCCGCCAAGATCAAAATGAGCTTCATCTGAAAAGATGATTTTTTTTTGGCAAAATCGACATCTTCTGTAAGTCTATTGCAGGCCCACTTCCCAGCGTTGTTCAAGCGTAAACACAACCTATATTCGTTTAGCGGAAGGATAAAACTAATTATCTGTCAAATCAGACATGAGCTAAGTGTTACCATTCACGAAATAAGCACTAGTTGAAAAAAAAAAACGTTAGGCGGACCCTGTATTTCAGCGCATGCATCTTTATCAATTTTTTTTAATTTTTGGGAATATTTTACTTGTATTTGCAAATTTCATATTTAACCCTAGAACTACAAACCGGGTTAGATATCTACCCCAGGCAAACTTCGAACTTCGTTTCTAAGTTAGTCAATGACGTTATCGACTGATGACTTATGCCATAATTAAACTCAAGGTTCTAACAATAGGGCTAGGTCGCGAGACCCTTTAATTTATTGTTTACTGTGATAGAGTGAAGACGAGATGCTCGTGTTGGTTTGATATCTACCCCGGCTTGTACTTTCCGTTAGTGGTTTGTATAGGTAAGTTATTTTTATCTTTCTTGCTAAAATAAATTTAATTCACGTAAATACGTTTTCACGTATTTTTTTTTTACAATAAAACATTAGATATAAAATTTTCAGCAATGATTTTCATATTTAAAGTATTCATACACTGGGATTGTGTATCCCAGTTTCTAACGCAATTGTGGCGCCTTTGAATGAGTTAAATCGTTACTTTACTTTTGAATATTTTTTTTTTGTATGTGTATGAAGTTTCTTTTTTTTACATTTTGCAAAACAGAAACCGAAATATATTCTTGAAAAGCAATATTACAAGGATTTGATTTTTCCATATATAAGATTTTCCGAATTTTTTTTTAGTTTGCAGAGTCTCAAATAAACAGATGTTTTTAGCAAAACATCATGTAAGTATTATTTTTCTTAAAGCTTCATAGGTCCTCTTTAAAATCCCGTTTAAGATTTGAAATTTGGTTGTTTAGAAGTAAAGTCATGCTTTGTTATTTGTTGAATTACGGTTTGACCGTTTTTCAGTACTTTTAGCTATTTAAATCGATTTTTCATCAACTTAACCTTAATAACATTGAACTTGTCCTTAAGCTTTCTCTTTGGCATAAAAACACAAACAAAGGGATGCACTTAAGAGTCAGATTACTGCTTTCAGAACGATTTACGAAGAAGAAACCCATGGGGCAGATATTTATCCCGGTTTGTAGCTTGCAGGTAAAAAATGGGTTTGTAGTTCTAAGGTTAAGGTGCCAACAAATTTTGCACATCTTGTGTAACTTTCTTTCCTTAATCAATATTTTTAGTGACCTATATTCTAAGTCGATATATATTCAGATTTTTTAAACAAATAGGAACACAACGGGATCCACAAATGCAAAAAGTCTTAATGCTCCGCTTTCGTCCCATAAATGATGTCTTGTAAAAGTTCTTAGTTGTATTTACCCATTTTCCATAGTTTGCCAAGCAAAAAAATCAAATTACGCTGAACACAATAAAAAAAATACGTTTGAGCTTACAACTGACTATCAAAACGAATTTAAGCTATACACACAGGCTTATTGAAATTTTTAGTAATAAAATTAAACTAGAACTCAAGATGACTTAGATAATTTTAAAATGTATTTAAATACCAGATATTAAAAAAATTCTTAACATAATTTGTTGATCTTGTGATGATATTACCCTTTTTGCACAAAAACCCGATCAACCTAATTTTCCCCGTTTTTAAGAGTGTTAATCCCGTTTTCCCTTTTGCGTTGAAAATTCCCGCAAAACGGGAAAAATTCCCTTTTCTGGCAACACTGCTTGTGCCAAAGGTCCCAGAGGCCCTTTATCTATGTATTCTCTACATGTATCTGTGTGTTTTTTCTCTCTCAATCTCCCTCTCACCTACCTCAAATTAAACTGTGTATCATAATGCTTGCTTTTCGCTTGATTTCTTCATTTTTCTTAAGCTTTTTGCCACAGCGATTGAACAATTTTTGCTTGTATTAGTGCGTGCTATAAACTATAAAACTCTCTCTCTCTCTCTCTCTCTCTCTCTCTCTCTCTCTCTCTCTTTCTCTGTATGTAGATGTTTAAATATTAAAAAAGAAGAAAAACAAAATGCCTTTTAGAAAATTGAAAAACTTTTTCAATAAAACATTTCAATGTATTATTGTGTGGGTCGAAATCAAAAGTATACATATGAACATTTATGAGCAGCGTTCGTCTTGCTGCCTTTAAATTTTCTATATTTGCACCATGCAATTTTTTTTTTTTGCTTGTTTATAGTGATTGTTGGCTTGTGAGCTGGTGTGTTTATTAAAATGGGGTCAGAAAAACAGAAATATTTTATCTTTAAGGCACTTTAAGTTATGCATTAATTTGTATGGTATGCTTTCATAATTTAAGTTACAATAAAAAGTAAAATAACTTTTTAATCACAGACAAACCATCAAATGGGTAAAATATTTTCACAATCTTTAATATTGTAATAATTAATCAATTGTTTAAAACATTTCTAGAAATTAAAATTCTTGGTGTTGAAAAATTCTGCTAAAATAAAGCTAACAAAACGTGAAGATAAAACAATGAGTACATTGAAAATAATATTCGTAACTACGAAATGTTCTGCTTTTTATTGTTTTGTGTTGGAGTTTTTTAAAGATAAACATTTACTAAATAGCTTTATGATATCGTTTTGATTAAGCAACCAGTTAAATCTAAAACTACATAAAATTAATTAATTTAAAATCGTCAACAACTCAGAGAAACTTTTTTATAATGTAAACATAAGTTATTTTTATCTTTCTACTGCACAAAGAATCAAAACTAAAGTACTTCTCAGCACAACTTTTCTCTGATCAAATGATGGTGTTCTATATGGATCAAAAAGGATAGCGCCAAAACACTCATCGTACCAGAAAGCCCCTCTAAACAAATTTTCATGCTAATCATATGAGCGGTTAAGGTGTTTTTTTAGGTTTTGTAAAAGATTAGCACTACAGCGCCCTCTGGTGGCAAAACATTTATCGCTTCTGTAAATATGCGAATTTTAATTCTAATCAAATGCAGTTTTTGGAGGCTTCCTAAACGATTTGCATTACAGCTCCCTCTGGTGCAACAGACAGATTAAAATTGATAGCGACTCGAATCGTATCGAAGAAGCTCTATACACAAATTTGCATTTTAATCATATGAGCGGTTCAGGAGTTTTTGGCGATATTTTTAAAAGATTTGACGCTGTAGTGTCCACTGGTGTTAAAGATAGATAAAAATATTTTTCGCCAAAATACTTATCGTACCTGAAAGCCTTTTTATGAAAATTTTCTTGATAATCAGCTTAGGCGTTAATGGGCTATTCCTCGATCGAAACGCAACCTACCAGGTTTAATTGTACATCTATGCAAGTGCCTTTCAAAAATAAAAATGAATGTGTGTTGGTGAGCAGAACAAAATGGTGCACTGAAAACAAATACATTCAAATTAAAGCATTTCATACTAAATCGAAAAATGTGAATGTTATGCAAATGCTTTTTTTTTGTTAGTCAAAAAAATTTTAAAAAAATCATCATATCTTTACTGCTTTTTAAGAAGTTGCGAAAATTGCTTTTTCGCTTTATAAAATCTTCGCTAAAAAAAATCAACCCATTCCTGAACATTGTTATGATCGAATTCATAATGCCTTTCGCATTAACTGTCTTCATTCCTTGGACCGAAACATTAAAATCATAAAATATTTTTCATATATGAAGGGCTTATTGCAATAGTTTGATAAGCCACATGATCTAAAAAATTAATTTTTTTAAGCTGAATACATTACTCAATGCACTGTCAACAACCACTAAAGAGATTTTTGCTATTTCTTATTAATTTTCCAATCCATTCGTTAATTTTTCCGTGTTCAAATCCATTTTTTTCATACAAAAATTAATTTTTTAAAACCTTAGAGTCGATTATTTGAAAATGTTTTTTGTGTGGCTTAACATTTTCTTGCAATAAGCCCTTCATATAATTTCACTTGCCATTTTCATACATTAAATTTCTCGGTGTGGAGTACCATTAAAACCGCTCTCGATGTTGTTGCATTGCTGTCTCAATAGAGACTAATCGAGAGAGCGTAAGAATCAGGGATGTAATTGGACCTTTTAAGATTGTGCCGAATTGTGCCGCTTTGAAGAAAAAAAGCCGTATTTTTTTGTATCCAAAATTTTATTTTGAAATATCGCGCTCATTGCATGTAAAACTGTCACAACTCAAAATAAGGCATTTTTAAATAAGCATACAGAAAGAATCGCTATACGAATTTCTATTTATGCTTCAAAACTATCTTATTTGCGTTCAAATAACGATTTTGCGAACACTTTTGTCACTCTGTTTCTATGGTAGCTAAAGTAATTTAAAAATTTCAAAACCGTCTCCTGAAAAATTTTAAATTTTGAATCTTACATGGATCTTGCACGAAATGAGCGATGCATTTAAATATATATATATATAATAAGTTGGGGATTTGCCGAAGAAGACTACACTGGGTTCCTTTTCGTCCCCTATTGGATAAAGGGTGCTACTGCTCGGATCACTAATACGTGAGCATGCTCTTTGTATGAGCAAACTTTGCCACCTCAAGCATATCCTTGTAGGTCAGTTATCCAATCTTGGCTTCGCCAACAAATTGGTAAAGAGTGTCCTTTAACCAACATAAGTGTGAGCTCATTTGTATGGGCGCACATATTGAGTTTTGTAAGATATTCTATGGCCAACCTGAAAGTGGTGTCTGTAACACTTATAAAACAGTACGACAGTGGTTGGTACACATGAGAAATGTTAACAGAATATGAAAATAGACTTAAAATAAAGAAGTACGTGTCTCGGCATTTTGCTGTAGCACGTCAGAATTTTGAGAAAATCGATTTTTAAGCTTCGAAGGACCGTAGCGGTTCACTTGTAATGTAATAATATTATAAAAATTTCTATAAAAACAGAATGAGTGAACCGATTTTAATGTTTGAGCCAGTTTTGAAAAGGAAATTAAATTTGGATTTTTTTTATTGAAAAAACAATTTTTTCTCTGCTAGATGGCGCTTTAATTTTCATGTAAAGTTAAAAAATAGCCAAAAATTTACGAAATTCATTAAAAATACAATGTTAATTTGAAATCCAATTACTAATAGTTAAGATTTCATATCAATTTTTGTATTTTTACATCACATTTACATTACATTTTTGGTTATTTTTTAACATTACATAAAAATTAAAGAGTCATCTGCGGAGAAAAAATTGTTTTTTTTTTTTTAAAAATCCAAATTTAATTCCCTTTTCAAAACTGGCTCAAGCATTAAAATCCGTTCACCCATTCTGTTTTTATAGAAATTTTTATAATAGTATTACATTACAAGTGAACCTCCGCGGTCCTTCGAAGCTAAAAAATCGATTTTTCAAAATTCTTACGTGCTACAGAAAAACGCTGAGACACGTATTTCTTAATTTTAAGTCTATTTTCATATTCTGTTAACATTTCTACGTTACGTTTAGCATTCTGTTTACTTGTTCAATGGTGCTACTAATATTTACACTACTGTCTACAAAAAATTTATTTAACTCATTTGCAATTTCATAATCATTATCAAAAGTACGCCCATTAATTAGGACTTTAGCTATTTTGGGTCGTGCTTTCGTTAAATTTATAGTTTCCTTAAGAAATTTCCACATAGTTTTACTATCCTGTCTATAACTATTAATTTTAGTTTCCATATATTGCACTTTTTTATTTTTACTAGCTTTTTATATAACTTTTTAATATAATTGTACTCATCCCATACTCCCTGTAGTGATAGTAGTGCTGATTTGTATAAATTGAATTTGCTCGTATTTAACATACCTAGCTCGTGGTCATACCATTTATTCATGATTTTTAAAAATACTGTTTTTTCAGAAGTAAGAGATTTCATTACATTCGTGAGACAGTGGTTAAGATATAGCACTTTATTTTCTAAATCAAATCTCTTAAATCTACTCAGGTTATATTGCCGTAGGCCATTCAAAAACAAATCTTCATTATAAAATTTCCACGAGGTTATATTTATTGGACTTCTCATTTGAAATTTAGGGATACTTTTAAGTTTAAATTTAATTGTTTCATGGTCTGAGATTTGAAAATTTTCTTTTACAAAATACGTTTTCAAAAATCGGTTCAGCCGTTTAAGTAGAATTCAATTACAAACACAAGTACAAAAAAACTATATATGTAGAGGGTGTCTCAGATCAATGTTTCAATCCGGCGCTGATTGATTCCTTGGTCCAAGTTCAGCAAATGGAAGTTCAGCAAAAAGTATAAAAGTATAAGTATAAGCAAAAAGTATAACGGATAGGAACCTATTTGAAACCTATTTGATTATAAGCCTTCATCGTAGACCAATGAATAAGAGCGAATTAATTATTTTATGAAAACAAACGTTCACAAAGCACTTGCAACCAACCTAACACGGCACCAGCAAAGTTTCGCTTCACAAATTTAGATTATAAAGGGTCTTTAGTAATACAAAGTCTTACAGGTTTTATTATGATCAAATTTTTGTGTGAGTGAAACCTTTATCTGTTTTTAAAATTTGAGTATGAATTCTGTAAAAAATTTAAAAGTTTAAAAAAAACACGACTTTTTGACCGAAATTTTTTTCAAAAGAATCAAAACTTCTCTCTGATAACACTGTGCCACTGTGCGAACACAGGTCGATAGTACTGATCTAGACCAACAAAACCCTAAGAAGGTTTTGCAAAGCTAGCTCGCTTTTAAATGTTATAGCCTTTGAAAAATGAGCTAATTTTAATATTTAAAAGAAATACTTGCTATAATGTAATTTTACAATTTTGTTTATATCTCCTTTATGGTTATTCTTTCTTTAAATCACATCTAAACAACATTTGTAAAATCAATTAAGATCCATCGAACGGGAAGCTCAAAAATTCAAAAAATCAATGCTTAGGTAAGTTGTTTTGACGAAATAATATGTAAATTTCATGCTTAGAAGAACAATTTTTTTAAAAAATCGAAACACGAAAAGGAATCGTGGTATTAACCTGGTGTTTGAAAATTTACTTTCAGAAATATTTGAAGAATCCAAATTCAGAAAGTTATCTTCGGTACCGCTTCTGATGCCCGAGATAAAATGTCTCATATAAATTAATTTGTAAAAGTTTTAAAATTGCATTTACGTATGCATTTATCAAAAACAAGAAAATTCTTTGGCGAAAATTATCCAAATTTTTAATGGCCAAATGTAAGAAAAACATTAATGCTTCCATACCACCAAAATTTAGACAATCAGATAACAATCGAAAGTTCTGTGCCATTTCGAGTGTACCTGAAGACTTGCATATCATTCACACAGGACACTCAGGGCAGAAATCGAGAGTGGCATCTTGTTTAGCGAGATATTGCTAGTTTAAGTCTATATTTACTTTAAACATAAGCAATTTTTTTACAAAAATCAAAGCATGTTTAGGCCGCTATTTTTCTCAAAAAGCAACTTTGTCCTTGCGGGAGAGGAAGCATACTTTTTTTCTTTAAATTTGTTCCCAATGCAACTTTTGAGACCTCTAAGAATACGAATTCCGAAAGAAAATTGTAATTTAATACGCCCTAATGAGCACTTCATTTTTAAAAAATACTCTGCAAGAGGTAAATTTGCAATGCCTATATCTTTTAAAAGCGAGATAACTTTGCAAAACCCTTTTAGGGTTTTCTTACTATAAACCAGTACTATCATCCTGTATTGTCCGCTATTACGTTAGAAAAATGTGTTGCACAGTGCAATCTGTTTCGATGATTTGACTCTTTTCGTTCAAATCGTTTCAAAAAGAATATTGAAGGATGTAAAGGACTAGAAAAAAGTTAGTTATAAAAATAAATCTTATTATTTCGACTGTTAAAAATAAAATTTTCTTAATAAAGGCCTCTATCAAGCGCTCAAGTAATTACTTAAGAAATATTTGAATATATATCTTAAGTAGAAAAAAGTAGTATGACAGCAAATTTGACATCTCACAAAAATAAATAATTTATTTTTATTTTGACAGAATATTTTTTCAAAAAAAGGCTGTCGAGCCGTTAGCTGATTTTTTTGGTTTATTTGAATGGTGATCAGAGAACCGAATGAGAACATTCATAATTTTTGCCATTCGAATTCAGCTACAATCGCACACTCAAATGAATGCATTCATACGGCTCAAGCTCGTAAACAACGGTTTGCGAATGAATACTAAGGCAACATTCAGACAATGAAGACATTCGGACGCTTCGCTTGAAACTCGAGTGTCTGCAACTCAATATATATACTTTTATACCTCCCTGCCGTTCTCTAGCAACGCGTTCCTCTTTGTTGTTGTTCCTGTTTGTTTCCATTTAGTTAATTTTTGCGTACTTATTCCTATTAAATATTTAATTAAACATCCGCGACAGGTACTTCAAATGTCGCACAGCAAATATCATGAAAGCTGCAATTCGTTAGAGTGACGTAATTTTTTTCAACGCGTTCACACGCTTTCCGTTAATCCGCCAGCCACGAAACGAAAATACAATAAATACGTACGCTATATTCTCGTTAGCGTTTTCTTTTTACTTTGAGAGCTGCAGTTAATATATTTTTCATGGAGCGAATGAACGTAAAAGCATGTATTTTTTTGCGAATGTTACTAATATCTTGCTTCGTTGTGCATTCTTGTGTCGTAGACGTTCATTATCACGAGTGCTCTTAGGCTGCCCGCAGAGTAAACGCCGAAGCAGGCAGGCAGGCAGGCGCAGGAAAACTGTGTGAACAAGCGAGAAAAAGTTATTTCTATCTCCTTTCTTCGTAGTGCACTGCCTGCGCTGCCTGGTTCGGCGTTTACTCTGAGGGCAGCCTTTTTTTGCAAACAGAGTAAACGCCGATTCGGACAGGCAGGCAGACAGGCACAGACAGTAACCTGCAAAGAAAAGAGAGAGAAATAAAGCCAAGCTGACTTTTATCTCGCTTGTTCACACAGTTTGCCTGCGACTATCTGCCTGCCTGCCTGAATCTGCTTTCACTCTGTCTGCAACCTTACGCTATAGCATTTTTATCTGCAGCAATTGGCACATGTATTCACGTAGCCTTACATGTAGGCTATTCAAATAATCTGGGTTAACTTAAATGCAAAGAATATATCTCGTATATTGACGTGAAACTCTAAACGTCATTTGAATGCACTCAAGAGGTTCTCTCTCTGATGTTGACACTAGCAATCAGCGATATCTAATTAGCTCTATTGCGATGTTTTGCTACTATAATCCCCAACTACCTGTTAGTTTAAGTGTGTAACACACCAGAAGAACTAAATGACACTTAGTCTAGTGTGGTTACGAAAAACCATTAGGTTTTTTATTTTTGTAGTTGTAAAGTGCCCCTAAATTGCTTAAAAAGGCTTTCCTAGCGTACTCAATCAAAACCTGGCTAGGACGAGGAGAATGCTAAAAAGAGGGTAAGTGTTTTTTTATTATGTTCGTCGCAACTGCCACAATTCATTATTATTGCAATTACAAACAATGTAATTATTTAACGACAGTATGTACCTCATGTGAAGACTCCATTAAAAAAGGGCTTATTTAACGAACCGGAGGAAAAAGATTTCTTATTAACTGAAAGGATCCACAGATGTCTACAGTATTTACCAAACATGGATATGCCAAATGCTTAGCACTACAACTGCAGAAACAAAAGTGGGTAACACCACTATAAGAATCAAAACAACAAAAGGCTGCCCACAAGGCGGAGTCCTTTCTCCACTGCTGTGGAGTCTTGTTGTGGACGAATTATTAACGATGCTAACCGAGAATGGCATAAAATGTCAGGGTTACGCAGACTACATCGCCTTAATAGCGAAAGGGAAGTCCGAGGATACACTCTGTAACCTGATACAGAGAGGACTGTCAGTAAAAAAGGAGTGGTGCAACACAGTGGGATTAAGTATAAATCCAGCGAAAACCACCATACTACCTTTTACTAACAAAAGAAGCCTGCCAAACCTCCGAACAATGAGAATGGATGGCACTGAAATTCCTTTCAAAGGAGAAGTAAAGTATCTGGGACTTACACTAAATTCAAAGCTTCTCTGGAGAAGACGTGCAGAGGTAACTATAAACAAAGCAACGCGCGCACTCATGGTATGTAGGAGCCTGGCGGGGAAAAGCTGGGGTTGTAACCCAACAATTCTCCGCTGGATGTATACCATGATGGTGAGACCCATTCTCACCTATAGTGCAATAGCATGGGCGGAGAGAACCAAGCTAACCACAACGAGGAATATGCTAACAAAGGTGCAGAGACTTGCCTGTGTATGCATCACAGGGGCCATGAGGACATGCCCTACAGCAGCACTAAAAGTAATTCTGGACCTAACACCCTTACACCTTGTCATAGAGGGAGTAGCCAAGCGAACTCTGTTGTGCATTGCAAAAGAGAGGACAGGTTGAGGTAAAACTATCAGCAGTAGAGAGAAGGAGGATATTGCAAAGCACACTCCCTACATCGATCTACCGAGAGACGATATAGTAAAAAGGTATAACTTCGAAAAACACTTCGGAATTGAGCTTAGTACCAAGAAAGAGTGGGACAGCGAGATGATATCGCAAGTCAAGAAACCACACAGTATAGCATGGTATACAGACGGGTCCAAGACATTGGAAGGTATAGGGTCCCAGGACACAAAGGTATACAGGGTAACGAAGAAGCCGATGGTCTAGCGCGACAGGGTGCAGCCACAAAATTTATAGGACCAGAACCATTCTGCGGATTGGGCACACATTATATTAAAGAAGAACTAAGAAGGGAGGAGAGGCATAAACGTTCAAACCTCTGGAAAAGCCTCCCAAAGCTAAGACATTCAAAATTGCTCCTCAAAGATTTTAACACTCGGAGAGCAAAATTGTGCATAAGCTTAGGCAAACCGAATCTAAGGATTCTAACGGAGTTCCTTACAGGACACTGTAAACTCAAATACCACCTGATGAAATTGGGCATAGGAACCGATAGTAACTGCCGTTTTTGTGAAGAAGCAGAGGAGACTCCAATACACCTACTCACAAACTGCGTCGCCATGGCTCGCAGACGTAAGCTAGCACTGGGGAACTATGAGTTGAGTCTAGAGCAGGTTTCATCCCTTGAACCTAAGAATATTCTCAAATTCATTAGAGAAATAGGGCTGGATGGAATTCTGTAATCCGCAAACCCAGCGGAGCTTTGAGAAGGAGGTACAATAGATCTAATTAAGGTCGCAGTACGCATCTCCACCACATAACATTAACATTAACATTAACATTAACATAACATTAACATTAACATTTACCAAACATAAAAGCTCTAGTTTATTATATATAGGTAGCTCGCGATCTCCTAAAAACAGTGCTCATGGCTCTTTCCAGGAGCCTAAATCAGAGTTCTTCCATTTTGAAATATCTATTTTGGTGCATTTATGAAATGAAATGGGTTAGCATTCTATAATATTATCAGAATAATTCAGAAGAAAAGAAGTATTTGTTTCTACCCCGAGAATATGCATGTGAAGTAGAGTAGGAAATGAAAGTACAATATTTTGAGGATGTAATTACTTCCTTACATTATCTTCTTTGTTGTTGCATTGGCAGCCTAGGCTACTGACCAAAGTCGCATAACTTTTACCATATAATGCTATGGTATCTAATTAACCGGATCTAATTTCCGTCTGGACTAATTTTAGTTTACGAAGCAAAGATTTTTTCAGGCATTTATATCAAGGCTTAAACATGGAATTTAAACGATTTTTAAGATTTTTTTCTGTATGAATGGCATTAAATATAAGAAAAAATGGATTTGTAAGGGTATTATTTTCTGTATCTTTTATTGTATTCGATCCTATTCCTACTCGAGCATAGGATTTGAATAATTTTTGAATTTGCTAAATATTTTCTTTTGCATGAATTGCATAAACTCTGCGTTACCTCTACCTTACATGCATTTATATCAACATTTTCGTAAATAATCACCAAACTATAGCTAAGAAAAATAAAAAAAAACATATCTGCAAAGATACTTTCACAACTTTACTTAAAGAAACAATGCCTCGAGCATACATTTCTTTTCAGTCACAGTGTTTCCGTGCCTGAATTCCATTGAAAAAAAGTAGTATAAATAAAAAAAATTTTCTTAAAAGCTGGATTCATTTCTAAGTAATTTTGAAAAAATAAAATTTCTTTTTGATTACTTTTCAGTTTTTTATATGAAAAATTTGCTTTACTTAAGAGCTGGAAACAATCCTTAAAAGTTGACTAAATTTTTGCCTTCTATTCCCGAAAAGAAAAAAATTCTATTTATTGGACTTACAAAAATTTGGAATTCTTTTCTTAGTATTTATTATATAATTAACTTGGCTCGAATCGCAGCCAATCTACGTTGTTGATACTTTTTTGTTCAATTTGCTTGCAGCTGTATTAAGATAAAATACTGCCAATGTGTGCTGTTTTCATTTTCTTCTTTGCAGTAACTTTCCGAAAATTGTCTTGTTTTATAATCCTGCCACTAGCTTAGTAAACCGAATGCAAACTTGAGTCAACTCGTATGCAACAATGACCTCGAGCTGGCTCCCAAATCCAGTAAATAATTTGTCTTATTTTATTTTAGTTTATTTTCTGCAGCTGCAGCATTTGCTGCTTTGCATCTGTTTTCTATATTTTATAGAGAGTATTAAGGACTAAAGTCCTGACGGCTATAGTAGCAGCAGCATCAAGAGCATCTGATAGTTTTGGTGATGTTCACTTTAAAATAGCAGAATAGCAGTAAGCAAAATTAACTGTATTGCAGTGGGATATAGTTGCTACTGCAACGATCTGGTAACGCCATATGCGATAATTTACGATGTTGTATAATTTTGCAGTGCATTATTTTGTCCTATTTTGAAACTGACACATTCGGTGACTACTAAAATTACACTGTGTATTCAATATGCTCTTCGTTGTTTGCGTTCTTAAATTTTCTTTAAGAGTGTAGCATGAGTTTGTTTCCTTGCTTGCTTTGGACAAGATAATCAGCTTCTTTTTCAATATGTTCTTATTTTTTGCGACTTAAGAGACAACAGAAAAATGGCTTTGATGTTGTGTCTAAGAATTTGATAGAAATATTTTAATAAAGCACATTTTTTTCTTCTCATAAAACTACCACCAACTGGTAAATGCTAAAATATGGAACCATCTTCTGTCTACAGCCCCACACAAACTTAAATTAAATAAGTCGCCAAACTCCTTGCAATATCGCAAAAATGTCACAGGTGCTAAAAATATATCCGATGACGACACTTCAATATTCTTTGCGGAAGAAATACCATCATCTATTCAGTCGAGAATATGTATACTCGTATGTATTTATATCCTCCTAGTTGTGTGAATAGCAAAATTCTTGCTGCAAAAAAAGTGTCATAAAGTGGGCGTAAATAAGTGAGTTGAACATTGCATGCATGATTGTCAAAAATGGAGAAGCAAAAACAGAAAAAAAAAATACGAATTCACGACATTTCAAACTTATTGATATGCAAAGTGCATGCGATAAAAAATACACAAACACACATAGTTTTTTGCATGCTGCTTAAAACCACTGCTTTTGTGTGATTGTGTGCAACTGTGTCGCTGTATAGCTGCACAAATGCACACACTCAACTTTATGACTTCCGCTTTGTGTTTGTGGTGTGCAAGCATAAACATGCTTATATATATGTAGTTGTTTATTACACAAGTGCATCTGTGAATGCTTACGCTTAGGTATGTGTGTGTGTCTCTTTGCTTGTCAGAACTAAAATATTTGATTTTATTTATATACTTTAAAGTGTGGTTTTTTACACACACTATATTATGGTGTAAAAAACAAACACATAAAGCCTTATGGGTTTTATAAAATCATGTCGCTTAAAAATTGTTTTGTTTTTCTTCACATCCTGGCTTTATTTTTTTTAACACACTGCTGTAAAACTATCAATGTAAAAATTTTTCAGTTCAATATACAAAAATGTAGAAAATCTACGACTTTCAAGTCTGTGTTTATCAAGAAAAGAATTATATTGTAAAAAATTATCATTAGCTCAAAACTTTGTGATTTATTGTTAATAAAAAATGTATAAAAAAAAATGTGCTACGATGCGTGTCGTTCCAAACAATTTTATTAAAAATAAATTGTTTATATTTTCAAAGATTTAAACAAAAAGCAGTGTACGAAAGACCAATCGAAGTTGATTTGAATGCCATCCGAGTAAAAAACGATTGCTATATACGTAGGCAGTTTGAGAAGTCAGAGACTTTTTGAATTTTCTGCTGAGTAACTTTAAAGGAAACACTGGTTCTTTCAAATACCATTAGCGGATATGATACAAGTGTCAAATTGTGAACGCAAAATGCGTCATTTAGTTTCTGTTTGACAGCCACTGAAGCAAACAACCTCGTGTATTTGGAAGAAAATGGAAAAATATAATTTCGTGTACTCATCAAGCATTACCTTTTTTATGTAAAAAAAAGAACCATCACTGAAACCAAGGAAAGACTGGAAAAATACTATAAGAATTCTGCACCACTACTTAATTCCGTTGTGGTCGTACTATTACAAATGACGCTGTACGTTTAGTTCGCCTAAAAGAATTCGTCACGTCAGAATTCATCGATAAAATTTATGAAATGATATTGGACGATCGGAGAATGAAAGTGCGTGAGGTGTTTAAGGCTGTCTGCATCTGAAGTGAGCAGGTCATATAACATCACATTCCACATCAATATTTGAACTTAAGAAAGCTATCCGCACGAAAGGTGTCGCGATTGCTCACAGTCGACCATAAGTGCAGCCGTGCGACCACTTCAAAGGAGAGTTTAGCTATGTTCAACCGCAGTCCGAAGCAGTTTTTGCGCTTTTGAAGAAACATGGAGAGATCACAAAACACCAGAGACCAAAAAACAGTGTAATCAGTAGATGTTACCGGGTGAACGTGCACCAAAGAAGGCCAAGGTTGGTCTTTCGGCCAACAAAGTCATAGCTACAGTTTTTTGGGATGCATGCTAAGTCTCTTATATCGATCACCGGCGAAAATTATTCAGAGCTGTTGGACAGATTTCACATTGATTTGAATTAAAAACTCTACCATGACAGCGCATCGGGACACACGTCTGTAGTCGCCATGGCAAAAACCAATACATTGGGCTACGAAATGTTAACCCATCCACCATATTCTTTAGGCTTAGCTTCCTGTGACTATTTCCTATAACAAAGTAGTTAGAGGATTATAAAAACTTGGAAGAAATCCCCAGATACGGACTTATTGCTGAATTTAAATTGACGCTTTGTCGCGAATTATCTACACAAAATGCGGCAGCATTTTCCCTTTAGGAAACAAAGCGCTTCGAAACCACTTTCAAAAAGCTTTATAAAACCACAACAGCGCTTTGTTCTCGTTTTAAATAGTGCTTTTTTAACATTCTCGTCATGACATTAAAAAGAAGACCTTTGTTCTCGATATGGAAAGGTATTCAAAATAGCGCTTTGCTCTTCCTTCAGAAAGAGCGTCTTCTTCGTTTGCAACTGCATGCGCTACTTAATCTTTGATGGCGTATATTTTACCCCGAACTTATCTTTTACATTTACGTTTTGAATATCCAAAAAACTTCCCCCTTTTTTATGAAAACATTACATTTTAACAGTTTATAAACGATTTAACCTTATATTTTTCCCAATTTTGCTGAAAAACTTTTCCAAGAATTAAACATTTTTCGTAAGCTTGTGATGAGTAATGATTAGAAAAAAACAAGTGATGTAAGTGATTCGAATATGAGTAGCCAGCAGAGAAGATAAGGAAAAAGTACGAAGCATCTCGAAAACAAACAGCTTTTTTGCAGCTCAGTTCGTAGCGAAAGCAAAGCACTTCTAAAAAGCACTGTTCATAAGCAAGTCCTTTTTACTTGCTTTTCAATAAAGCTCTTTAAAAATTCCTATACATATAGCAAGTAATAATATTGCAAGAGCTAAAAAGCAACTGACCGATGAACGCTTTTTAAAATACACTTGCATGGATATGTTGAAGTGCTTTGGCTCTACTGCATTAAAAATAGCTGCTCATATTGATTATCACCAATTTCGTGCCCATTATCACCAAAAATGGTCACAAGAAGGACAAAAAGCATAAGTATGCAAATAAAAAAGAATATTAAAAAATTTGTTTTTTTCGTATTCGGCATTTCCACTAGCCTTAGATTAAGCACTGATGTTACAGATGCCGCTTAGTTTCAGAGCTTGCATGTGTTCATTCATGAACTGCTCATTTCTGCTTCTATTCATTCATTTAAGAATATGAAGAAAGATCAAAGTGAGCAGCTAATTTTCGTGAAGAGCTGAGCAAATTTTTTTTGTTCATGAACTGAAGAAGATGAAACCAGTTTGTGAACAAGAATATTATTTACTCTTGCGAAGAAACTGTTGCTATTCATCTCTTCTTTAATTCTTCACTTGTCATTCGTTGGCTCTTCATTTATTCGTTAATTGTTCATGAAGTGGTGAAGGCAACGGATGATACTCACTTGTTCACTGGGAATAGATGGTTTGTATCACAGAAGGAACTCGGTGTTGGCGCGAACACTAGGTAAAAATGGGTCGCTAAATCCGCATACGTTGTCAGAATTTCGAAATTATGAAATTTTTTATATCTAATAGGGTTGCCACCTAATAATATTTATTTTTAATAGTTTTAAACATAATTTAACAATGTTAGGGTGTCGCTGATTTCGACACTGGGTAGGGTTGCCACAGTATTTTTTTTTTATTTTTACGAATTCGGGGCTGGCGCGAACTAAAATTTAAAATGGTCGCTGAATCCGAATCCAATGTCAGAATTTCAAAATGATAAAATTTTGAAATAATAGGGTTGCCGCCTAGTAATACGTATTTTTAAAAATTTTAAACATCATTTACCAGTGTTAGGTATTCGCTGATTTCGAATATGAAGACAGAATTTTTAAATTCAAGATGATGGATAGAGTTGCCACATTATTTTTTTGTATTTTTTCGAATTCGGGCCTGGGCCGAACAAAGAGTGAAAATGGGTTGCTGAATCCGAACTCTATGTCAGAATTTCGAAATTATAATATTATGAAATAATAGGGTTGCCACAAAATAATATGTATTTTTTAAAGTTTTTAACATTATTTAACAATTCTATCATGGCGGAACCCATGACCCCCTTACACTGAAAAATGATTTTCTAAACACTTAAAAATACATATTATTATGTAGCAACTCTATTATTTCAAAATTTTATAATTTTGAAATTCTGACAACGGACTCGAATTCAGCAACCCATTTTTACCCTTTTTTAGCTCCAGCCCCGAATTTGTAAAAATAAAAAAATTGAGGTGGCAACCCTTAAATTTTAAAATTCTGACATCATATTCGTATTTTAGGGGGTCACAGATTACGAATATGATATACGGATACAACACCGTTAAATTATGTTTAAAACTATTAAAAATAAATATTTATAGGTGGCAACCCTATTATAAAAAATTTCATAATTTCGAAATTCTGACAACGGATGCGGATTTAGCGACCCATTTTTACCTAGTGTTCTCGCCAACACCGAGGTCCTTCTCTGATACAAACCATCTATTCCCAGTGAATATTCCTGAATAAATGAAGAGCCAACGAACGAAGAGTGAAGAATTGAAGAAGAGATGAAAGCAACAGTTTCTTCGCAAGAGTAAAAAATATTCTTGTTCACCAACTGGTTTCCTCTTCTTCAGTTTATGAACAAAAAAAATCTGCTCAGCTGTTCACGAAAATAAATACGAATACGTTTTTTTTTTTGAACAAAAAATTCTCTCATATTCATAAAGTTTCATGAGTAAGCAAATACAAATACTGCTTAGATTTTAATTTTCATGAAATATACAGGCAAACATTTTAATGTAGAAAAACAACCACTGAACTTGATTTCATTATATTACACCACTAAAGGAAAAGATATATTAAAGGGTGTCAAAATATTATTAGAGTTATAATAGTATAAATAAAATAGTTTCGAAAAATTGAGCTCATATGCACAGTAAGGCGCCTCAAAAAAAAAGTGGTCCGGGTCACCTCCTGAAAACAAACTTTGGTTTATTTTATGATGATTCCCAAAATATTGCAACTCTAGCTTTAGCCGTTCGTGAGCTGGAATGGTTTGAAATAACCTCTAAAAATCGCGTTTTTGATTAATACTATTTATACCACACTACCTTCGGTCAAAAAAATTGTCACAAATAGTGTAAATCGATGAAATACATAGTTTTGTTTTTTTATTTTTTTTAAATCTGCCCACACACTTAGTTATTGAGTTATTTGCAGTGATTTTTTCAATTTTTTTAATGCAGTTTTTATAAAAATATATATAACTTCCCCATTTATAGCCTGATTTATCATTCCGTGGTATCATTGGAAAGGTACTGAATGCTGCTTTTCATTTCTGTCGTTAATTAACCCTTATAAGCACTTTTATAAAAATGCATTTTTTATCAACATGATAAAAAATTTGTGGTTATTTATTAAGTCGCTAATTAAAAGATAAAAAAAAAACAATTTAGAGTTTTATCAAAGAAATAATTTTTTTTTATTCCAAATCTTTTCGTGATTCAATTTTACAGTAACGCTTGCGCGATTGAATCTTGTTTGCAATATGTGCAGGTCTGTTCTTATCAATTACCGAAACGCAGGATTGGCTTACCACATGTACAAAACGTTCCGTATTTTGTGAATGACATGGAAATTCTGAAAATTGTTTGTTAAGAAAAGCATAACAATTACTTTAAAAACTTTTCATTACCAGGAATTTTTACAATTTCATTGGAGTCGTGTAGTTCTAATAAGTATTGTTGAGTATAGAACTGGATGCATGGCAGTTCTGTATTAGTTCTTAATTCATTGCAATCTATCATATTTTAATAGGAATCACAATTGAATTGTATCTTGGGGACATTAAATTGGCGAATTCCTTGTGTGTCATGAGCACGCGATTGTAAAATAATATCGTAGGCTTCCTTTCGTGTCGCCTTGCTCTCATCTGTAACCATTGCCAGTAAAATATTTTCTGGGTGAGCAAAAAATCCATTAATTTGAACAGAGCGTTGTACAATAAATTGCATATCTGCCGGTAATTCGCGCGTCCACTCAATGTATTTAAACAAGTGGCGGCTGCCATGAATGGCTTTTGGTTGGCTTTTTATTAAAAACCAAAATGGTGCGTAGACCCTCATAACAAAAAATGCTAGCTGCTTTAACTTATCGCAAGCCACAGGCTTCGTAACATATAGCCGCAAAATTCTTGATGCTGCTGTCAACCAGCGTGAAAGATTGAGCGGGCCAGGTTTAATGCTGGCCAAATGTTCATCGCACGCCCCAGCATCAACTGCTCGTACCATATCATAAAGATATTTTTGATCAGCTCGCAAAACCCAGTCATCAATATTTGTGGACATACAGCCCATCGCAATTGGATCAAAGTTATGAGCAATCTAAAGTTAATATTTTATTGAAATTAACAGTTAAAAAAAAAACAACAAAATAATTGAATACAATTTACCGGCACATCTTCGCAGCCCTGTAATGTATGCCCAATTATTCCTGGCCAGTTTTGCGGCCCATTAGCTTTTCCTAACATTTCTTTGAGTAACGCAGTGAATGGCAACTCGTTAAAATGAAAGAGGCATATTAGCCACTGCAAAGGGCGCTGCAATTGTCGTTCTAGGTTACAAATCGCTCCATTAAATTTGCCTGTGTTGGTGCTGGTTCCGTCGCAATTTACAGCGACCACGTGCTCTAGTGAAAACTTTTCAGCTTTCAAGTAATTGACAATATCGTTTGCGATACCAGCACCGCTTCCGTCTACGGGAGTTAAGTAACCAATGTAGTTTGAGCTGGGTTCGCTTACCAGAGTTATATGCTCCTCCATCATTTTAACGTTGCGTGGTTTGCCATTCACAGTAACTTGTTTCAAAGTGCGTTCCCTTTTTCCATCAAAAGAAATGCATTTTAGTATTTCATTGTTTTTTATGTCTCTTAGTGATTTCGCCCTAGCTTTAGTTCGCTCCCTTTGGATTTTGTGCTGATCAATAATTATGCCTGGAATGTCCAAGTCTTTTAGCAATGTTGTTGCGAGCAGAGCCCCAAAGCGATTGGATACACTGGCACGGTCCAACGCAGCACTGAATGTTGGTAAGGAAAAACTTTGTACGCTTGGTCCAAGATCTTTAAGATCTTCCTCAGACGATGATGAATATGGATCATCCACATCCATTTCTCTTAGTTGTGGTACAAAAGTGGCTGTTGCAATACTTTCGTTTTCACTTTCGCTTTCGAAGTCCGTAATAGAATCACATGGGATGTGGTTTTCAACGTCATCTAGCGTGAGCAACCTTCGGCTCGACTGATCAAGGTAAAAATTCCAAACATGCAATGGCATTTGTTTTTCACCTGGGCAACTACAAGACACTCTAATTTTTAGAGCACATTTGCAAACAGAAATTGAAAATAGTTCGGCCCACTCGCTTGCATTGTAATGCGATGGATTTTTTGTGATATCCCGATATAAAAGCGTTAAATTTTGAAGTTTTTTGCGGATCGCAGTCTTCGATATAACCGGAATTTCTGCTCTTTTCCAAATTTTGCTTAAATCATTTAGCATGTTTTGATGATAATTATATAGCCCGTAAGACCGATTATTATTTTTTTCGTGCAAAAATAATAAATGTTTTATTACATCACTTTTTGTTGGCAATTGATTTTTATTTAACTCGCGAGAAACGAAAAGCATTTTTTTTATGAATAACTTGAACAATTAAGCGATCACAATTCAAAAACTCACATTTATATAATATAATATAACTCATTGTCAAACCTAAAAGTCATGTAAAAGTCATGAGTGACTACTTATAAGAACTGTGGTAAAATTTACTCTTAGCTGTTTTGTCTAAGTACAATAAAGTATTTTCCTATACTTTATTCCAAAGTCCATTTAAAAAATGCATTCTTTATCTACATGATTTAATTTTATTTCTCTTATATTTGAACAAATTCAGGAATTGAGGCAAAGGCCATCACAAAAAAATAAAAATAAAATAAAATGCATTTTTATAAAAGTGCTTATAAGGGTTAATTAACGACAGAAATGAAAAGCAGCATTCAGTACCTTTCCAATAATACCACGGAATGGTAAATCAGGCTATAAATGGGGAAGTTATATATACAATATTTTTATAAAAACTGCATTAAAAAAAATTGAAAAAAATCACTGCAAATAACTCAATAACTAAGTGTGTGGGCAGATTTAAAAAAAAAATAAAAAAACAAAACTATGTATTTCATCGATTTACACTATTTGTGACAATTTTTTTGACCGAAGGTAGTGTGGTATAAATAGTATTAATCAAAAACGCGATTTTTAGAGGTTATTTCAAACCATTCCAGCTCACGAACGGCTAAAGCTAGAGTTGCAATATTTTGGGAATCATCATAAAATAAACCAAAGTTTGTTTTCAGGAGGTGACCCGGACAACTTTTTTTTCCTCCATACAAGTTGAGGCGCCTTAATGCACAGATGGTGCTAGAAGTATGCATAGAAAGGCATGTGGTTTATTGGGTCGATTTAAAAAGCAAAATTTGAATATTCTATTTTACCATTGATTAATTTATCAAGAGTCCCTATGTGCTATAGTCATTGGATTGACTAATACTATGACTACAGTAATTCAGATATGCAACAGAATCAGAGCTGGTCACAATGCATTAACACACCTTCAGTTTCAAGCCCTTTTGTTTGAATTTACTGTAGCATATAAAGATTTAACTGAAAATTTTTTTTTAAGTTCGTGGGTTAAGTGAAGAGTTTACATCAAATGTAAGCACAGTGTACATTAAACACAGCCGCTCGCCCTACTCGCTACTTCGGGCACGACCGCCGACGGTGGTCGTTCGGCATCAGCAACGTTGCACCAGTGTCGTGTAATTCGTTTTGCAGAATTTAAGAAGCTATACATCGTTCTAAAATCCACCCACCCAAACTAGCTGAAAGAAGATCAACAATCCTTGAAAGAATACGAAACATCAAGGTAACAAACGAACATGTATTGCAACGAGCCACATCAATAAAAAAATTTAACTAAACAACAGCTGCTACAATAAACAACACCAAAGGGACGGAAATTGTACTCAGCCTACACTACCACCCACCCATACGGAAGCCAGAGACATCACTGCGACAAACTCACCAAGGAACATCACGATCAACACAACATAATAAACCCAGTTTAAACTAGCAACACTTATTGCGACGTATTAATGAAAACTGAGTGACCGAGTGGAGTGAAGTGCTTGAGTGTGCATTTTGATTGTGCGATGTTAGTTAAGTGGAGTGTGGAATCCGTATTAAATAAACTCCACTCCACTCTGAGTGCAAAAAAAGCAACGCTGAGTGTTCACTCATGTCAGCAGCTGTCAGACAGTCAAATTTGTATTTCAATAGTAAATTCTTTTGTGTCATTTGAAAAAATACGGTACATTTTTAAAACTTTTTTGTTTTAATTAAAATGGATGTAATTTTGGAAGGCATCCAAGGTATAAATAAATTGTAAGGTATGCAAAATTTTTGTTCATATGTGTTTGTTTGCAATTTCAATGTAGATCTTGATGAAAATACAGCGCTAGAACTTGGTCAAGTTCAAGATAACGAAATGCTTTAAAGAGATCCTGATGGTTTTTTTAATTTTTATAAGTAAACTTTAATATTAAGATTGCGTAAACTTATTGCAATTTTTTTAAAAGTTTTAAATTTTAACCTTCAAATAGACAAACTAACCTTTTCAATGATATCCTTTTTACGAAAATCGCATTTAGCCTATTTAGGCTACTAAAATTGATTCTAAAAATTTATAACTTTGGATTCTAATAAAAAATTTGAGCCAAACAGGAAATGGTAAGTGCATTAGATGTCATACTTCATTGTGAAATGATTAAAATATGATATTTGTATAGCTTGAGTAAGGCTGAGGCAGCTAGATAGCGCGCTCAACTTTTGTTGAGTGTTCTCAAGTTTTATTAATACGAAATAAACAAAAACTGAGTGTACTGAAGGTTGCGATGTTTATTCTGAGTGAACACTCAACGTCAAATAAAAACATGAGTAGAGTGGAGTTTAGTTATTTTATTAATATTGTTTATTCATACCGATCAGAGTAAAAGCGATTGGAGTTCACTCCAATCGACTCGCTTTATTAATACGACCCATTCTTTACTAAAACCAATTAATATCTACCAAAAGTTATAATTAAATACAATGTGCTGCAGACCCAATCTAACCCATTTGATCTCCTTTTCCGCCAATCCATCCACGATCGTTCGCTACCCGAACAGAAAGTGTCTCAAAAGACTTTTTTCACTGCGTAAGACAGTTTTAATATTACTTGAACGAAATGTTAAAAACTCTGCAGAATTTAAACATAAGTTTAAAGAAGACAATAACTTTTTAGAAGAACTTGCATTTTTACCAACTTTATGGCAATTTTAAACTTGAATTACATTTATTTACAAACACCGAAGCAAACCATAATTTATATGATATCATCAATGGAAGGATTAAAAAAAGAAGCTGCGCTACTAAAAAGTTTAGTTAAATGCAAGCCGATTCCAAAATTCCTCATCCTGCGCTTTAATTAAATGAGAATATCCAAACAACGAATTTGAGTCTAATAAATAATATATCAAAAAATGCAATTGGAATTTTAAAAATCGTTTTAAACATTTTGAAGATACTAACGAAAAAGTTGAACTTTTTCTGAGACCAACAAAGTGCAACATTGTAAAACAAAACCAACAAAATCACTTGGAATTAATACATCTTCAATCTTGTTTGAATATATTTGTCTTAAATGAAACTCGTTTATCTTTTTGGATGCAGATACCTGATTTTAAATGTCTGCTGCTTTAAACTGAAATATTTTATCTATTTTCGCTAGTACATATATAGTACATGTCTGAATCAGCACTTTCTCATGTAAAACAAATTAAAAATTAATATTAAAATAGACCATTAAATAACAACATACTCAATTTATTAATAATCACAATTTTTGCCGGAAAATTTTCAAGTGATCATATATGATTTAATTACAAATTCTAAATGTTTGGTAATTTAAATCATACTTAATTTTAAATACAAATTCTAGTTGTTTGATAGTTTAAAATCGTTTTTTGAGCTTTAGGTCAAGGTTAGAACAATTGTTCTAACCAATCTTGCCAAAGAAAAAACAACAACGTTTTAAATATGAAACGGAAAACATCACCAGCTAATTTTATTGCAATTTCGGCCCTGCTAAAGGCTTCATCAGAAATCTTTGTGATACGCCGTGCAAGCACGCATTAGCGCAATGCACCATAGAAGCGATGAGATTTGTTAAGTGTCAATTTCTCAGTTTTTCTCTCAGTTCATATTTTAATGTTGGTTGTTGTCTTTATGTTTATGTTATTTTTTATACTTATATATATATTTATATATATATATATGTACATGTATATACATACATGTATATACATATATATTTATATATATTTATTTTCAAGTCTTAATAAATAACGTTGATTGAAATTCAGCAATACAAAACACAATATAAAATAAAACAATTAAAAAAAAAAGAAAAAAAAATGAAGAAAAAAATGAAAAAAAAAATTTATACATGCATTTAATTGCTAACTTTAGATCAAGTACGTTTGAAAAAGGCAACAGCAACAAAAACAACTCTGTATAGAGTCAATCACACAGCAGACTAGACAGCCTGTTGTTGTTGCCTTCTTCAAACGTACTTGATCTAAAGCTCACAATTAAATTCATGTAAAAATTTAAAAAATTAGATCGCAATTGAAGGGCTAATTGCAATAACGTGATAAGCCACACGATCTACAAAATCGATTTTTTACCCTCGATACATTACTTAAAGCATTGTCAACAACCACTGAAGAGATTTTGGCTATTTCTTATACAATTTCAAACCTATTTGTAAAAGTTTCCGTGTTCAATTCCATTTTTACACACAAACACAAATTTTTTCAAAACTTCACAGTCGATTATTTCAAAATATTTTTTATGTGGCAATAAGCCCTTCAATCTTGCAATAAGAAGCCCTTCAATTAATATCAACGCTAAAAAAATAAACTGTTTTTAAATTTTAAGAAGCGGACTCGAAAGCGGCTACCTTTACTTGGTGAGATCTGGGCTCTCATCACGTACACGGAGATAATTATTTTGCTTGAAGCAAGCAAATAATTTGCTTAAATCAAGCAAATGTTTTGCTTAAAAGCAAATCAGCAAGACTTTGCTCAATCATGGTGTGATTTTAGAAAAAGATTGTTTTATGTAAGCAGTTTTCATTAATTTAGGAAAAAGCAAAACTTTGATTAAATTCAAGCAAAATTTTACTAAGTAATTATAAACTCAAATAGCAAATTTTTACGAAACTTCTGCAAATATTTGCTAAGTTGTTATAACCTCAAATAGCAAATTTTTACTTAATTCAAGCAAAATTTCTTCTAAACACACGAGAAAACGTTTATTCTTAATGAAAAAAATTAGGCGGCGATTGGCTAATAACTGCGATGGTCAAATGGATAAGCCCATGCACCTATACTAAAGCGGCCGAGGTTCAAATCTCCAGATGGTGGTCATTTTTCAATTTAATTAAATTAATAATATTTATTTTATTTCAAAAATATGCTAGATTTCAGCAAAAACCAATCAAAATTTGCTAATCCAAATAAATCCAAATATTGTTTAGCAAATATTTGCTTGAATTAAGTAGAAATTTGCTTTTGCTTAGTTACTATAAACTGGAATAGCAAATTTTTATTAGATTTTTCTGAAATCTAGCATAATTTTGAAGAGGCTGAGAATCAAGCGCAAGTTTTTCCTAACCACAATACAATACAATTTAGCAAACAGTTTGCTCCGTGTATTACGAGAATCGTTTGATGTTATCGTTTCAACGATACTTTAACATCACGTTACCTTTAATTTTATGTATTGTCTGAACGATATCGTTTTGCTTGCTTCTTGTATGGCAAACAATTGTCAAATGATATCGTCGAAACGATTGCTTGACGCGATAGCTAATTTGGTATTGTTTGGCTATTTTTCTGGTTGGAAACAATAATAAAAATAATTTTTAAATTTCTTGGGCACTTTTTTGTAACATTGGTCCATAGCAAGCCTTAATAAATTAGTGATGGGGAATTTTTCGATATCGAGGATTTTATATTTGATGCTCAAAAATATTCGTTATCGATACTCAATACCGAAAAAGATTTGATACTTTTTGTGTTTCTCTGTATTATATAGGAAATTGTGGTACGGTGTCTTATACCGCTGTGCCAAAGAGCTACAGGTGGCTTGCAACCACTTTCGCGTTTTCGGCATGAAGAAAATAAACGCTTTTAAATTTTCAGTTTTTGCGCATCTTTAAAATGCTCGCAATTCTAGGAAAATAACTATTTTTCAAAATTTATTTTTCAAACTTGCTGGTGGTAGAGTAGAGGGGGGTAATGTCGTGCACTCAACTTTAAAGTGCTCGTAAAGCCGTACATGACAAGCGAATACAACGAGTAAGCATCCGATCGAAAGATAATTTGGTTGGTAACATTTATGTGTAACAATATTCGTGTAGCATGAAATCGTGTTAGTAGAAATAAAAAAAAAAATGTGCACGACATTACCCCCCTCAAAATTTGTGGGGTAATGTCGTGCATTGTATTGTAAAGGTATCAGAATGTGTGAAAAACGATAGGTAGTGGTTCGATTCAAGAAGATATAGCATTATTGTTTATTTATTTATTATTGTTAATTATAAGGCAATATACACAAGTCCGAAATATGATCAAAAAATAAAATTTTATGAAAAGAAAAGTGAAAATAGGCAATTTGCTATATGAAACACGGAAAGAAAAACAATATTTTTTCGAAAAGTGCTTGACATTGAGAAAAAATTTTGGAAAATTTTATTTTGATTGTAGCGTTTTGTTATGGCTTCACGACTCCCTTGGTACACTAGGGCGACCACGTTTCCTTCCCTTTTCTTTTCTGTATAGTTCACGACATTGCCCCACATCAAATGCACGACATTGCCCCAAAGGTCGTTTTCAAGGTTGACTTCGACAAATCGGTAAAGAACAAAAATTTTTTCGATCACAATACATCTTTTTTTTCGGCGGAAAATTTGCTTTAAGAAAACACTTACCTGGTTTATTTTCCTGCGAGACAAATAATTTTTCTGATCCGATAAAAAAACACTTTCGTCGTCCCGAGAACGTGCGATTTTTAAAAAACGTCGCACATATTGCCCTTACACATGGATATTGCTAGTATTGTATGCATGAGCTCTGTAGGTCAGTAGGCCCATACCTTACCAACGGCTGGTATATCATTCAATTTTTTATGCTAAAAAAGCCAGTGCACGACATTACCCCCTGCACGACATTACCCCCTTCTACTCTAGTATAGTTCATAAACGAAAAATAAAAAAAATATTTGAACTAGTGAATTTTCTATACTAAGGCCTTTTCCACATGGAGCAATTGAAAAGTAAGGCAACTGCAACGCAACAGCTTAAAAAGTTTCAAAACACTTAAATTTTAAACTGAACTGCAACCTACGCTTTCAGATGAGCAAGTCACGTTGCAACGCAACATTGAAAAATTCACAACAAAACAAACACTTATTTAATGGAAGCTTTGTTAAATAGATATAAAAAATTAATTGAGGATAAAAAATGGTATTTCTTCACTTCCCGCACTTATTTCATATTTATTAACTGATTAATTATTTTCATAGCACACAACACAAATCGGAAACATAACAAATCGCCGATTCAAATTGCAGCACGCCGTGTTGCATGGAACTGGTTGCGAATGCGTTAAAAACTTGTTGAGTACAAGTTGTTTCATGTGAAGGTTTCGGTATAAATACATTGGTGAGCAACTTTTGTTGCAGTTTCATTCGTTTTCAATTTCTCCATGTGGAAAAGGCCTAACGGAACTACTAACTTTTCCAGATAACATTTATAGGATTACCTTTTAACTTTTTGTGTTAAAAAAAGTTTCTGTTTACCAGCTTGATTTAATGAAGTTTATCAAAGCATTAGCAAATGCATCGTCAGATAATACCGTAACCTGATTTGTTACCTCAGGTTTAATTGCCTTAGTCAATTGTTTGCCTAGTTTAATGCTCCATTGATCAAATGAATCCCATATCACACCTTGAGAAAATATTTTTTGTTCGCACATAACTCAAAAAACTTTAATTTTTTGAATCGATTGCGAATCGATTCTAATCGTTGGTTCTTAACATCTAGTATCGAGGTATACTCGATACCAAAGTATTCGATACCAAAAAGCATCGAGTTTACCCATCACTATAATAAATAAATAATTTAATTAATTATATAATAATTGTATTATTATGTAAGTTCTAATAAAAAAATAAATAAATAAATAAAATAAGTGGCATTATGCAAACGTACTTATTATAACATTAAAATAAATAAAATAATTAATTAACTTATTCAATTTGATTAATGTATAGCGTACTGCACTAGAAATAATTGAATTCACAAAAAAAACTGATGCAACATGTCGCCGATGGAAATTGCGGATAGCCGCATTGCGTTGAACAGGTTGAGAAGGTGTCGAAAACTTGTTGCGTGCAAGTTGCTTAATCTCAAGGTTCCGGTATAAATATATAGGCTAGCAATTTGAGTTGAAGTTGCGTTGACCAAGTGTGGAAAAGGCCTAAATGTCACTTTTGGCACTGAATATATGTTTTGCAGTGGCTTTCAAACTTTAGAAAACTCAACGGTAGACGAAACGATAGCGATGAACTTGTATGAAGCAAACTAAAATCGTTAGTAAATCAGAATCTATTCTAACTAGCAAAAAGCTCAGCACTTAAAATTGCATTATTCATTATAATTAAAATTTTTACAGTGAACAGGGTGCAACTGGCTTGCGTCTTGTTGCTTTTATGTCTTGTTTTTATGTACACAAATCTTTATTGTACGGATCCTTATTGTATCTTCCTTATTGTACCGTACGCATTCAATGATTTGTTGTTTTTGTTTCAATTGTTGTTGCACTCTTCACAAAAAATCCTTGGCGATCTCTGAACTAAAGCTTAATCTTTGGCCATCTACACGGTTAGAGATCTTGTACTAAAATTGAAACTTTTCTGTACTACATATAAGTCTACACCAGCTTTGGTTTCAAATCTAAATGTTTTTAATGCAGCTTTGGTTTCAAATTTAGTACAAGCTTGGATTCAAATATTTAAAAAAAAATAACAAACAACGCGAGATTCGATCACACAACATTGAGTTTGTAAACTCACTACTCTAACCACAGAGCTATTGGCTTATACATAAAAGGCGCGATAAACAAACATATGAACCGAGTCGCCTAATATTGAGTCGCAGCATTGCCAGGCCAACTTTTTACGGGTCTTAATCAAAATTTAGTATCCACATGTACTAGAATTTAGTATTATTTGTATTAAAAACAAAAAGTAATACAGAGTTGTACTTAAATTGAAACCAAAAAGACTAAAATTGAAACCAAAAAGCTAAAATTTAAACCAAAAAGCTAAAATTGATGCTGTAGTATTTCTTTTGGTTTCAATTCTAGTACAGAAAAGTTTTAAATATGAGTTAGTATTTGAAAAGTTTCAATTTGAAACCGCAAGGTTTAAAAACATGCAGTCATATTTTAGTGGGACTAAAATTTAGTCCAAGATTTCTAACCGTGTAGTAATCCATCAAGTAATCCATCTTTACTTAGTTTGCTTAAAAAAAATCTTTACTTTAAGCAAAGCAACAAACAAGAAATGCTACTACCCAGCTAGCACAAAAAGGTTGTAAAAGTGTCGCAAAACAGTCGCCAATACAGATATAAATCGTAATTGCAACGTAACTACAACTGAAAAAGCCGATATTTTACGCTTATTTTGTAACAACTTAGGTTGCAATTAGGCGAAAAATGTGTTATAGTAATGTAATAAATGTGTTGTTGGTACAAACTTAAGTTGCTCGCCACAAGATGAAAAATACTTGAAATATCCAAAAAAGTTGTTATTGTGTTAATCTTACGTTACGATTCAGGTAAAATAACATGAATGTAACAAATATTTTGTTTTATTGAAGTTATTTTTGTTATAATGACAGATTTTTTAACAAGGAATGAGTACTGATGACATAAATATTCCTGATTGAAAAAAATAAGTTCTTAAAAAGTTTTAAAATGTTTTGCATACACAATTCCTTAATATAATTTTCACTAAACCAGTGATAATTTTTTTGAATGTACTTTAAAAGTCAAAGACAAATTGGAATGAAATAAAAAGATGTGAAATGAAATTGAAAATTTGAAAAGTATTATACTAAAATTTTACAACAAAGGTCATTTTGTCGATGAATGTTTGTGTTTTGCCTCTGAAAAACTCACGCACCACCCCAAAAATAAAAATTATTAAAATAATTTGGAAAAAAGAAATATTTCGAGTTTTTACTTTCGGCGTAATAATGTTTAATATGCAGTATAGTCTCGCTAATACGGACACTCGCAATACCGGACTTCCCAGTAATACGGACATCTCTGCATCATCATTTTTAATATTTTACCTCTATAGTTCGGAAAGAAAACCAAATCGAACATGTTTGGTTTACAAATTAACTGTCGCTATGTAAATCAAGTCAACGTTTTCTTTTCAAATGTATTTTGTTAAGTAAACGGGGGTTTTTTTTGAGAACAAGGCTTATTTGCCTGCATATTGTCATTAGGTTCATTTAATTTACGCCTTGAATTTTTATCCACACGTTGATAAAGGTGTGAATATTAAAATTTAAAAATTATGAGTACCCACTGCACCATAAGCGAAGGTTTTGAGTAAGGTGAAAGTTTTGCGAACGTTTTTGGATAGTTTTTTTTTTATTTTTGATTTTCTATTTTGTCGCTTAAAAGTGCTTGCTATAGAAGATTAAGTTCGTTAAAACTTGTCTCATAAATAAAAACTTAACATATTTTGGAAAATAAATAAAAAACTTTTTTTGAGTCCAAAAAAAATCATTTTAAAGGTAAAAATTCCTCGTAAATTAACCATTTTTGTTCATAAATGAGTTCATAAACGAGTTCAAAAATAAGGTTCATTTTTGAGAGGCATTTTAGTCCGACGAATGATACAAAAAAGGTTCATTTATGAGTGCCGAAAATGAACATTTCTACCCGAAAGGTACATAAATGAATTCGAAAACGGTAGTTTTGGTTCACTGGGTAGATTATTAAAATGCCAGCGACAAAAAGGCAACATAAAACGATAAATCTTTCAGAGGTGCAAAATTTTAGATTGAAAAAAATTTAAAGAAAAATAAAGACTAAATTCAAAAATATGTGCCGCAAGCATTCCTTGGATCAGGTAAAATGAAATTTAAGCAAAGAAAAGTCGAAATGATTGAACCAAATTTGTTCCAAGGAAAAAAAAAATATCAGGCAAGGCATTATGTAAAAGTAATTTTGTAAAACAATTTTAATTTATTATTTTTAATTTTAAGTGTAAAAGTTAATTTTTGATTTAAAAAACATAATAGGACTATTCTCGTACTTTTTGGACTAAAAATGGTAAAACTGTCAATAGAGTGCGCAAAAAAGTACTGGAACGTGTTTCGGACTGAAATGGTGTAAACTGTCAAATAAAATCTTTTGCCGAAATGAAAAAAATTTTTCACATTATGTGCATTACAATATTGAAATTAATTCTTAAATTAACATTTATATTAAGTTTTTTACAATTTAACATGTTTCTGGTGGCCATTCCTAAAGTTTTTATTTATATCAAAGAACTTTTTATGTTTTGCAATTTCTTTGCTAACTTGCAAACAGCTGTTTTTAAGCAGTTTGACACTATTACCATTTTTACCATAACAAATTTCTCGGACTAAAACTTGGAACTTTTGACAGTGAGTGGAAATTTTGTACTCTCTCAACTGAACTCTCTTTTACCATTTTTCAAGTACGGGAACGTTTTTCGGACTAAAACCTGCAAAGCTGGTAAATTGGACTAAAACTTTAGAGTACGGAAACAGAACTATTATTTATGTTCTTATATAAAATTTTTTAGATTTTTTCAAATTTTTTAAATTTGAATTAATAAGGCTCAACTATGCATTCAAATATGCTCAAATTTGTTTAACAAATTCTTCTACTTTCTGTATTCCGGACACAACCGAAAATATATGTGTCCGGATTAGCGAGATTGCACTGTACAGCTTAATATATTTTTTTAAGTTCCTAGTGTCATATTGCAATGAAAACTCTAAAAGAAAATAAGAAATACTAAAGAAAATCGTATTTAAATTTATGCCAATCAAAATTCAAAGTGTAGAAAAAAAAATCAAATATGGAAAATATGAAGTTCTTAGACACTTTTTTCCAAAGTTCTTACAACTGAAAAATAACCTCAATACATAGTTCTTGTAACTAACCTGAATTTAAATGCATTTATTTACAAAAATTTTATTCAAAACTTCTTGCAACTGAATTATAACTTCAATACAACGTTCAAGTAACTAATTATATTTTATAAGTTGCGATGGTTTTTTCTTAAGTTATTGCAACAGAATAATAACCTCAATACATCGTTCTTATATCAATCATAGCATAAAATGCTGCAATTATGTTCTTTAGACTTGCATCTACTGAATAATAACCTTAGTACAGCATAAGTTTGTAATGACTATTTTCAATGTTCTTGAAACTTAATGAAAACCTCAATTCAACGTTATTTTTCTCAACTACATTTTTTGAGTTATAATGTTTCCTAAATTTGTAGCAACTGAATAATAACCTTAATACAGCATAAGGTTGCAATGACTATTTCCAATGTTCTTGTAACTGAATAAAAACCTCATTTCAACCTTCTTGCAACAAAACAAATTCTCATAATTTCACAAAGATTCATTGTCATTCAACGAAAAATTTGTTTCAATTTGTAGTCTCGTTGAATGCTGAAATAAAAAAAAAAAATGGATTACATGGTAGTAGAAGCCCATACAAAGAAATTGACAAGCAACAAAGAATTTTTTGTGAACAATAAAATTTATATTTTGCTTATGACATTTTAGTGCGTCACAACACGTGGAAACACTTAGTTGTAGTGACTTCGCTATAACTTAATAAAAACATCTTCAAACCGAAGTTTTGAACTTTTAGTTGTTGTGACATTGGTATAACTTAATATAAACATAAAACAACTTAGTCGCATCTAGGTTGCTTACTTGTTGCTGTATTTGTTACAATTACAATACACAAACATTTTTTATAGTTGCTACAAAAAGAGATGTTTTAATAATGCTAATTTATCGTAAAAATTACTTATTTTTTCAAAACTTTATGAAACATTTTTACAACAAGTGAATTTACTCGTAACATAACACCGTAGTTTAATTTATTTACAACAAAACGAATGATTTGTTACAATTTACTTATTTGAAACTTTAAAACAACCCACTTGTGACTAAATTTGTTTAAAAAACTGGAAAACCACAGAATTATAACCTATTTTTGTTATTGTAATTTTGTAACAAATCGAAATCTGTGCTAGCTGGGTAACCTCGTCAATGACAGATTAACTTACAGAGAAGGCCATATTACTTTATCTTCCAAGTTATCATAGAATGAAACGTTTATTTTTTAAACATATACGTTGAACTCTCAAAACAAGTTCCGAGATGCTTGTCGTGATGACACAGCATAGTGAAAATTTATTCGTCGGTAAACAGAAATCACTTATCGTCGTTTTTCACTTGCGATTGGCCTTCAAGTCTGGTACCGTGACTTGGTACCCAGTGTATCGCTTGTATGCTCCGAGTCCCAAAACATGGTTTATGATCCTGACAATGATGACTTTCATCTCCTGCGACAAGATTTATGTTTGCACAGCAAATTGCAGCGAATCCGCTTTTGCACACCTTTGATGGCTTTTGGCGTTCTAACAGTGCGCTGACGACCGAACTTCGGACGTGGTTGATTACATAAACAGTATCCTCAAATAACTTCACCGTACGGGTAAAAAAAAATTTGCGTGAAAGAAGAGACAGCAGCATCCAGAAGATTTCTCTATTTCTCGTAACCGTAATGTTTGCAAGCCAATTACGCCAACCCAAATTTCTTGCATGCCCCCCCTCCCCCCCCCATTGCAAGATGATAACCAAATGCTGCGGAACATTTCGGAACGCTTATTAGCATAAATGTTACTTGCCAAATAGCTGTCAAGTCGAAGTGGATACGTTCAATGTTTCTCGAAAGCGAATGTGTTGTATTCATGTATCTACAAATTAGCAAGTACTTTGTAGTAAATGCTTTCAATTAACGTTTTCCAAGTCACAAAATATCATCAATACGTCATATCACATCGGCAACTCTACTGAAAAAAGTTCATAAAATATCAGACTTGGGTGTAATTTTCGATACTAAATATACTTTCTCTAGCCATTTTGATTTTATAATCTCGAAAGCTTATGCTAGATGGCAGTTATTCGCCGAAATAGCTCTGCTTTTTCCGACCCTTACACGCATAAATTTTATTATACTTCTTTTGTTAGATCTAGACTTGAATATTCTTCATTAATTTGGAACTCATATTATGCTGCACATTAGGGTGGGTCAAATTGTTCGGGTGAGAAAAAAAGCGAAAAGCGTATAGCAAAAACGAAATCTATACAAAATTCTTAGAAAACTTCAGCAAGAAACTGGGTTCTAAAATAAAAAGCTAGCTCCAGCCGAGAGACATAAACAATTCAATTTGAACACTTTAAAGTTAACGTTAAAAAAGTAAGCGTGCGTTCATTTCTTTTTCTTAAAAATGTTATAAAATAAATAATGTTAAATTATGGTAACATCAGCGATGTCAATTGATTAAACAGAAACTTGTTCGCGAAAGGGCCATTAAAAAATTCTTTATTATAGTGAATAAATATATGACGCAACTAAACCCAGAACATATATATAAGAAGCATCCAATTAATTTCGAGTGCACTGATGAGCCTCCATGTACTGCAAGCATCCCACTTCTTGGAGTACATAAATTCTGATGAAATGCCACCTCCCGATCAGATATCTGCAACAAGTAAATTGAAAATCAAGCTACTTGAAAAATATCAAGCTTTGAGTCGAATTGCAGGAACTTGATTTACTTTTTTCTTTACAATTCGCGACTGGCTTCTGAAAAACGAATCATATGTCTGACGTGATTCTATTTTGTTTCTACCCCACATGAGTTGGTGGAAAAAGTCAAGTTTTCTACTTTTTAACGCTGGTTTCGACTCTATGCGACTGCACTGCCATCGGAAGCGACTGACGATCGTTTGTTTCGTTGTTCGTTTCATTTATTATGCGGAGTTCGTGTAACTTTTTTTCTGTTATTATTGCCATAATATTAGGTGGCAACCCTATTAGTTCAAAATTTTATAATTTGGAAATTCTGACAACGGATTCTTATTCAGCGACCCATTTTTAGGGTACCATTTTTTTGCCAGCCCCGAATTTATAAAACTACAAAAAATTAAGGTGGCAACCCAATCCACCATCTTTAATTTTAAAATTCTGACTTTAGATTCGAAAGCAGCGACCCCTTAACACTGATAAATGACGTTTAAAACTATTGAAGAGACATATTATTAGGTGACAACCCTATTATTTCAAAATTTTATCATTTTGAAATTTTGACGACGATTCGGATTCAGCGACCCATTTTTGGTATACCATTTTTTTTTGCCAGCACCGAATTCAGAAAACTAAAAAAATGAAGGTGGCAACCCTATCTACCATCTTGAGTTTTAGAATTCCGACTTTAGATTCGAAATCAGCGACCCCTTAACACTGATAAATGATGTTTAAAACTCTTAAAAATACATATTATTAGGTGGCAACCCTATTATTTCAAAATTTTATAATTTTGAAATTCTGACGACGGATTCGGATTCAGCGACCCATTTTTGGTGTATCATTTTTTTTGCCAGCCCCGAATTTATAAAAATACAAAAAATGAAGGTGGCAACCCTATCCATTATCTTGAATTTTAAAATACTGACTCTAGATTCGAAATCAGCGACCCCTTAACACTGATAAATGATGTTTAAAACTCTTAAAAATACATATTATTAGGTGGCAATACTGTGGTAAAAATTTAGGTGGCAACCGTAACCTCTATCTTAAAATTTTAAAACTGTGACATTATATTCAAAATCAAATCCGTTGTCAGAATTTCAAAATTACAAGAATTCGCAAAAATAAAAAAAATCTAGGTGGCAACTCTATCCGCCATCTTAAATTTTAAAATTTGACAGCATCTTCGAAATCATTTACCCTAAAACTTTACACCACGGAGTCCACAGAATCCTTAAAAGTCCTATTACGCTTAAGCTCTCTCTCAAGAAGCTCATTGAATTTTTTGGATACTTGCTTTAATTCAATAATTTGGATACTTGCAAGCTTACAAGCTTTTGCCGATCGTTTTAAGCTTTTCAATTTTCTGCCCGACAAAGTGAGCCGAAACAAGCCAAGCCAACGAGCAAGCATGAATATGGCTTGTATCTGTTTGGTATTTTTGCAAGCTGGCTAAAGCTTGCTTTTTCAAGATTGGATACATACTTGAATTCAAGTACTTGAAAAGGCTTGAACTTCAAGTAGGCTTGTGCAGTTCTCTGACGGGTATCACAAAGATTTCTGATGAAGCCTTTAGCATGGCCGAAATTGCAATAGAATCAGCCGGTGATTTTTTCCTTTTCATGTTGAAAATACGTTGTTGTTGTTGTTTCTTTGGAAAGATTTGTTTGGACAATTAATTGTTCTAACTTTGACCTTAAGCTCAATAAACGATTTAAAACTATCAAACAACTAGAATTTGTATTTAAACTATCAAACATTTAGAATTTTTAGTTAAATCATGTAAAATCAGCATAATTTATGTTTTTTTTTTTAATAAGACAAAGTTGAGCATATAACAAAAAAAAAAAAATTGAGAAAACTTGTAAATACAACCAATGGAAAAAAAATTACTCCAAAAAGCTTTTTTGAGTGCTTACAAGTTAGCTGAAAGCACTGATGCACAGCGTAGAGAGGGACAAAAATAGAAGAAACCGTCGTAGGTACATAAAATTTAGCAAGTGTCTTTAATTCATAATTATGAAAACATAAATCATCAAGATTGGCTTAGCCTTTTGCTCACCACCTCCCATACAAAATTAGCCAAAAAATGCAATATCTCGAGTTGTCGAAAGTGTAAAATAAAATAAAATAATTTTTTTATTGACTGAATAGACAACATTTTTATATAAAAACTTCCCTTCACCCACTTCCCATACTAAATGAAGAATAAAAGAGCAACATCTCGAGATTTAAAAAGTAATAGAAAAAAAATATTTTATTAACTACATTCACATACATATCATATAAACATTTAATCAAAATCTCATGTGAGCTAGTGCGCGCTTGCACGGATATCACAAAGATTTCTGATGAAGCCTTTAGCAGGGCCGAAATTGCAATAAAATCAGCTAGTGATGTTTTCCTTTTCATATTGAAAACGATGTTGTTGTTTTTTTTTCGAAAGATTCGTTTGAACAATTAATTGATCTAACCTTGACCTAAAGCTCAATAAACAAATTTAAACTATCAAACAACTAGAATTTGTATATAAAATCAAGTATGATTTAAAATATCAATTATTTAGAATTTGTATTTAAATCATATAAAATAAACTTTGGCTAAGGTCATGCTAGAAGTTCTAGATTTTGTGTGTTCATAATGATATATACGTGGAACACAACTATATCAATAACTCAGTTCTGTCTTATATTGACTTAAGCTATTATTGCTTATCGACACATATATAATATAATTTCTTCAAGGAACACGCAAGCGCATATCTTCCCTGCTTGACATTCGCTTGAACACTGAAGCTTTGATCCTTCTGTAGGTGAGATAAATACATATTTTACTGCACAAACACAATCGCAAGTGTGCAAAGCTGCCCGACACTGATTAAAACTATCAAACATTTAGAATCTGTCTTTAAATCATATAAAATCAATATAATTATATATTATATAAAAAAAAATTGGAATAAGTCTAAACAAAAAAAAAAAAAGTTAAAAACTCCTCAAAATTTTTTTCTGAGTACGCGCCTGGTATAAACGTTCTTTTTGGCCAAATAGTCGTGTACGAAATGAAATGTGTGATCTAGTGCGTTGTCGTGGTGAAGAAACCACTAGTTGTATCCCCACAATTTATGCCCCTTTCGGCACGCATGTTCCTTCAAACGCTTTAATAGGCTTACGAAATTTTCCTTATTTACTGCCTGGTTAGAAAATAAAAATTTTTTTACAATATCTCAAATTCGGTTTGTTTGAATGAGAAATTCCAGGTACTGTTTGATCAAAAGGTATTGTTTTAATCAAAAGGTAGCTGTTTTTACCAGATAGGAACTTAAATGAAAAAACTGCTTTAATGCATTTAAAGACGAAATACATTATTGTTTTGCATTAAAAAAAGCTTGGTTTAATTGTTTAACACCCGAACGCTACACTATCCGAATCTTACATGGGTCAATTCAGTTTTTATCAAAAAATAGGATTGCTTTTAAATAATTATTAGAGTTTTAAAAAAGTATAAATTAAGAGTGTTTAAATATCTCATGGTTTATTGCCAAATAGAATAAATATCGAAAAGCTTATCACAATTTTTGCGGATGTTGAATTCAGTCTATTTTCAATTAGTTTAACCTTCACCTGGCATGCTCATCCTGAGTAACATACCTGGACTCGTGGGGTACATACGAATCCCGGTGATTAAAATCTTTGTAAAAATTTAAATATTGATAATTTTGTCTCAAAAAATTTATAGATCTTCTTTAGATACCACTTTAAGCTGTAGAATAGTCCAAGTTGAAAAAAAAAGATCAGCGTTCATAAAAAATCCGGAAAACTAGAAAAAAATTCCAAACAAATCAAAACGGTAAAGAACGTGAGGTATGTAAGTACCCCACGAGGCCAGGTGAAGGTTAACAAATAACTTAACAAGTTTGTAAGATTAAAAATGGATGGCGGATATGATTTTATTGATTCAATTGATTGATTCATGAATTATTCTGACGTGTAATTCACAAGATAAAGTGTGTTAAGTGACCCCCCATTAATTAAGCCCAAAATAAAAAATCAGCCAATTTAGTATGTCGAATAATTTTAAGCGTTATTTCGTACCGCCCTGAATAAAAGTCTTTAAAAATCCAAAAAATAACTTAAAAAAGTTATGCAAAACAACCTTTTCTTTAAACGCATTTCTAATGAAATTAAATCGGCTTTGTTTAAATTGTTTTTTTTTACAAATACTATCAAGTACAACCCTTACAGCTTGTGCTTTTAATTAATTTAATATTTTTAATTGTCAAGAGAACAAACAAAAAATATTTATATTTTCTCCGAGAAAATTTGAACAACAATAACATTTTACTTCTATATTGCACTCATTTCTGAATCGTCGTCCAGTCAGTTGGAGCCTTCACGAAGAACTTTAATTAAGTTATAAAAATTGCTCTCACAGAAACAATAACAGCAAAATATAAAGGATGAAGAAAAAAATAAAATCATTTTATTGCCAAAACCAATGCATACGATTGTGTTTTGCTGTTGTGACAGTTGGTTGTCAGCAATAAGCGTCATTTGCATGTTCGTTTGAACTGGACGACCCTTTTTTTGTGCAGCGCAGCAATAACAACAACATTCAGTAACAAGCAGAGCTAACTCATTTATTGCCGCAGCAGCAGCGTTAGCGACAGCTTCATTGGCATTATTACATTTTTATGACGCAACCCGGACAAACTGCAATCATTGCGTGAATACCACACACACACACTCCTCCGCCCCGTATCTTTTCCAATCCTTTAAGCTGCGACCAACCACTAAGAGAAACATATTTTAAATGAACTAAATATGTAGCCAAAGAAGAGGTAGTCTTTTTTGCCACGCCGGAATCCTTCGTATTATTTTATTTTGAATATTTTATTTTTTGCAAATGTTGCCTATAAAAGTTGCGTACCGTTCGCTGTAGTGAGAAATGAAAATTAATGCGCCGGAAATTACAAGGCTTGCAAAAATAGTGGTATAAAATTAAACCTATAAAAAAAAAATCGTCTCACCTTTTCGAAGCACTTTATCTCTACAGTAATTCATTCGTTTTATTCGATCAGTCAGTCGGAGAGTCAGTCATTCATCCAGTTCTTCATGCGTCCAACCTACCATCTATTTACCCCTACTTTTTTACTTGTTAACGTTGTATCTGTGCGTTGCTGACGATGCGGAAAACATCACTTCAATTACTTTAGTCGATTTTTAGGCGCTATTTTACTGTGATTTTTTTTTTGCATTTTATTTTTGTTTTAATTTTATTATATTATAAAAGTCGGTCAAGCGTATAAGAGTGTGAACGTAAACGTTTGAGTGCTTTTGAGTGTGTGTGTTGCTACATCCCGGTGGGCATTTTAGCGAGTGCTACGCAAAAAAAGGCATGCTAGCACTGCTATTATTGGCGTCAATACACCTTCCATGATCACTGCATTAATGAGTACTTCTGTAAGGCCTACCTTTTGAAGGTCCTTGTTCCCTTCATTTTATTTTATATGAAAAAATTTACAAAAAAATTCCAAAAAAAAATTTTAAATACACAGAACAGTTTTTAAAAAAATGAAAATTAAAAAAAAAACAAAAAAAATTATTTTTTCTTGTCCGAGCTGGGTCTCGAACCCGGGCTCCCGAAAACTAACACATACCATATTATAGTATATGAAAATATTTATATGGAAAAACTCAAAGTCTTTTCTTATATTTTTGTATGAAGAAAGTTTATAAAAAAATTCCAAAAAAATTGTAAATACACAGAACAGTTTGTAAAAAAATTTAGATTTAAAAAAAACAACAAAAAAAATTTTTTTTGTCCGGGTTGGGTATCGATCCCGGGCTCCCGAAAGCGTACTTTTATTTGTATTGATGAGAAATAAGCAAGCGATTCTTAGCAGCCACAGTAGTCGTGTGGGTAAGATGTCGGACCGCCGACTGAGAAGTCCATGGTTCAAATCTCAAATTGTTAGTAGTTTTTTATTTGAAGTTGATATTTTTATTGCTTTTCCTTCTAACGTGACTTCTCGAAAGAGTACTTCTGGCAGGTCTCTTTTGAGCAAGCAGAGCGGAAGGCCTGACAAATTTTCCCATTTCATATAAAATAGCAAGTGTAATTGTATATGAGTGCGGCAGTACTCTAAAATCCATACGAAGGCCTGCTAGCAGCGCTGCCAATGCCTACTGGGATTTTACCCAGTGGACAATGTAGCTACCCTCCAGAAAGCTTCGGGTAAATTTCCAAAAATGTACCAGTTTTTCACCAGATACTAAAGAACTAGTGCAAATGGAGATATGGTTTCGTATGAAGCCTGTAATTTGTATTTATACAAATGTCACTGCCTAACGATTTGTGTGCGCATGCAACTGTGCGTATGAATGAGACAGACATTTTTGCGCATTTCCGATGCTCTGATATTGATTTCTGTATACACAATTTTTAGTTTGCTTAAGGTCGCGTTTATAGTGGCGACTTGTTGCTGGACCGAACCGAACCGAGAAGAAAAGCTGGAAAACGCTGCACATACAATCATATGAAACAAGCTCAAAGTGCGTATAATGCCAGCCGAGCTGGCAACTTTAAGTGACTTGTGCGCTGGTTTTCATCTTCCCAATTGTTGCTTTCTCGCTCGCTCGCACGGTTTGCATGTATTTTGATTCATTTTACACGTTTCGTTAAATAACATGAAATCGAAAAAGAAACAAGGAAAACAATTTTTTTTTTAGTTTTTGCTGTTGCTCCTTTTCTTCGTTTTTTCTTTGTAACATTCATTCATTCAAGGAAACAAAGGACACACGATAGCAACAGAGAAGACCAACAAGAAAAGTAATAAGCCCACAAGAACACGAAATTGCGCTCAGTTGTTATGCTGTATTTTCTTGCCCGCAAAAAATACCCTCAGAAACAGCATTAAAAGGAAGCAACGAAGACAAATTTCTATCAACTGTTGCACACAAAAAACAAAAAGAGAAATAGTGAAAAAAGCTAAACCAGCCGGTGAAGCAATTCATCGATTAGCGGCTGTAAGTGCGTTTCATCTAAAACAGAGAACGAAGATTATTAAATTTTGTGCACAAAAGTAAACAAACAAAAATAGCAGCAACAAGATAACAACTTTGTTTAGATTAGTTTTGTATTGCTTTGTTGCAAAATCAAAAATAATACAACAAACACAAAACCAAAAGAAAAAAGAAAAAAAAGTTTAAACCAGTTGGATGATCAAGTGGCTTCATGCGGCTTGAAGTGCGTTTTAGCTTAGTCAAAACATCAAAAAATCTTAATGTGAATTCTTTCTACGATCTTCCTTGTGTCTAAATAAAATTTGAAATAAAAACACAACAAGAAGGCAACAAAAACCAGCAGAAAACACTTGCGAAAAAAGTGAAAACAAGCTGGTACCTCAAGTGACTTGAAACGACTTGCAGTTGCAGGAAGTGTGTTTCAGCAGCGTTTTTCACATCGTCTCTGCACTTGTTGTCCCCTGGTTTGAGGAAAGCAAAATGAATGAACGAAATCATGTGGCTTTTTTGATGCTTCGGTTGTAAAAATAAACAAAAAAAAACTAATATATACAAACAAACCCAAAATAGTCAAAAACCAGCTGAAACAAGTCACCAGCGACAAGCGCGCATTATACGCACTTTCAGCTGCTTTTAGCGGGACGCGTTTCCAGCTCGGTCCGGCCCAGCAACCAGCTGGCACAAAAACGCGCCCTTAGTCTTTTAAAGTGCGCAAGCTAAAAAAAAAATTTTAAAGAAAAATATCAGAAATGAAATAAAAAAAATTAAACAAAAATCTTTTAAAGCGAAGGTTAGAATTCAAATAAATGTGTATAGAAATAGAATTATAAGTGTCCTAGAAAATGTAGTTGTAGAAAAAGCTGTAGAAGAAGCTGTAGAAGAAACTGTAGAAGAAGCTGTGGAAGAGCGGCATTTCGAGCAATTATTGCAAGCATCACCTAGGCCAAAGTTGCGGGAAAAATTAAAGGAATCGGTTTTTCAAACAAAACCCACCAGTAGCTGTGTGGAAAACCTGCTTTTCCTGCTTGTATGTGATAAAGGCTTGGATGTTCCTCGTTCAACTGCAGCACTACGTGGCTGAAATAATGATATAATGTTAAGAAAAGTACCACCAGACAGCTATTGTCATTAAGGTGTTGAAAAATCAATTAACCCTCTCATGCCCGATGTTGCGTATATGCAACATTGTGTTTATGAGCGTCTAAGTATCGCTGTTTATTGTTTAGTTTGCCTGTAATAATTTTGTAAATGTAGTGTTGCGTATATGCAACATTGGTCTATTGTGGTAATTTTCGAAAAATAAAAATTTATTTTTGTATGCACTTTCTAAGATGCGCCCAACAAGATTGACGCAGAATGAAATTGAAAAATTTGCCAACTTTGATTGGGATGATTCGGCTGACGAGAAAAATGAAAAAGAAGAAAATGCAAATATATACAGAATTATAGAAGAAACTTTGAAAAATTTGGGTAACAGAGCGGAAAATATTCAAGTTGGTTTGATTGACCAATTTATTAGAACCAAAAATGATGAAGATTTGAGTGAAATTGAAAACGTTGCACAGGAGGTGATGGAAAAAAATTGATTTACAGAGTTTGAAGTGGAGGAGTGCAGAGTTTATGGAAGGCGAGACCAGCTGGAAAAGGAAATTATGCAGCAATGCGGTGAAAAAACCCATCAAATATTTCAGTATTTTCTTTGCGGGTGAACTGTGAAAATATGTGAGGAAACGAATTTATATGCCATGCAAACAAAGGGCATAGAATTGAAATGTACTGTGCCTGAAATAAAAAGATTTGGTGGCATTCTACTATACCTTGCAGTTGTGAAAATACCAACATATAGAATGGCGTGGGCGGCCAATTTCAAACTAGCGGCCGTTGCAAGTGCATTACCAAGAAACAGATTCGAAAAAATCAAACAGTTTTTCCACTTCAACAATAATACTAAACAGCCTCAGAAGGGAACACCTGAGTACGACAAGTTATACAAAAGTCGGCCTTTGTTGGACTTCTTAAAAAAAAATTCAATGAAATTTCACTGGAAGAATGCCAATGCATTGATGAGCAAATGCTTGCATATAAAGGTGTCTTATTATTTGTAAAAATGTGTTATATATTTCTGAATAATACAATAATACATTAAGGGTATTCAGAGGTAGTCTTGTTACGATGTTAGATTCCTGAAGTGTTGATTATTTTAACAACACAACAACAAAATTCACGTCTTGTCATATTTCAAGAACTCAACACTCTAACAATACCTCGACCCTATTGTTATGAGTGTTGGTACGGTGTTGAATATTTTTGTTGTCAGTTAACAATCTAATTTTGACAGAAGTGTAGCTGCAGAAAAATAATTTATTGAGGGTGTTCACACGTACATCAAAATTTCAACAATCTAACACCGTAACAAGACTACCTCTGAATACCCGTATTCTTTTCTTAGGTCAACATAGTTTGAAACAATATCTTCCAATGAAGCCCCACAAGTAAAAAAAAAATAGTTAAACTGGCCATTTCAGCCCTTGGAAGAACTTTGACTTAGCTTCTATTGATCAATTGTGTTGTGCGTGTTATTAAATGTTTGATCACAAATGACCGAGAACTGGACCTACCTGTTTTATGCCGACTCCTAACGGCTTATGTTCTCAAGAAGCTTTACATGGCAATTTTTACTCTCTGAGGTTTGCCATTGTCTGCAGAGAGGTGACGACCGAACAGAAAAATTATTTCAATTGAAAAAACTTTCTGTCTGAGCTGGAATTGAACTCGGGCTACCGCGGTTCCTTAGCTTAGGGGCCACGCACTCTACCCACTATGCTACGGTCGCCACAGTGAGGTTTCAAAATGTTCACTAGATCTGGTGTATCTGGGATTATTTATGATTTTACTCTCTACATTGAAAAAAGAACGTGCAGGTCTTATGGCTTGGAAATATCATCAGACATTGTGCTATTTTTATCATCCAATATGCCAGTAAACCAAAATTTCAACCTATTTTTTGACAATTGGTTTTCTTCAAGCAAATGCTTGAATTGAAGTTTGATGATTGTTCTGAAAGAAAAAGGCATATTAGCCGTTGGTACAATTAGGAGCAACCGATTGAAAAATTCAACTCTAAGTAGTGAGAAGGACCTTCAAAAACGAGGACGAAGATCAAGCGATTTCAAATATGAAGCAACGCAAAACTTGATTGCTTGTCGTTGGTATGATAATAAGAGTGTACACCTGGTTTCAAACTATGCAGGTAAGAACCCCATGTGTGAATGCAAGAGATGGTGCCGCAGTTTATAACTATACCTCGTCCAGGTATAGTAGAATGCTACAACAAGCACATGGGAGGGGTTGATCTTGCGGGCATGCTGCTTGAATAGTACAAAATCAACCACCGCTCAAATAAATGGTACATGCGCATAGTGTACTGGTGCATGAATTCCAGTTTAGTAAACAGTTGGTTGTTGTACCGCAGAGACATCACACATACAGACGGCGAATTGAAGCATATGCCGCTCATAACTGACCAATTGAATGTTGCATTATGTCAAATTTAATACATGTAGATCACTTGAGCTTTTGAACGCAAGTGGAACTACAGTTTTCGTTATCACCACTCCTTTTACAATGAATTCAAAAACTTCATCACCTTCTCCATCGAGTCCGTCATCACCAAGTCCTTCTACGGGTTCTGAATCAAACCCCTATAAAAGAGCATATGTTGAAGAGCCTGCAAAATCCATACGATTTGATGGTAATAATCATTGACCGGAATGGTGAAAAAGGGACAGATGTAGGCTATGCAACACTGGGTTTCCAAGCTGTAAATGCAGCAAATGCAATGTGCACTTGTGCTCCAATCCTCAAAATATGGTTTTGTATCCTACCATACTTAAATTGAAGTAATAAAATAAATAAACGCCATTTGAAAAAAATATACTTGTATTCAAATTTGTAACACCATTGCCCAATGTTGCATATACGCAACATCCTGTAGCTCTTGAACCAGGACACCTAGGGCATTGAAATTTTTGTCAGTTGATGTTGAGGTCAACACTATCTTATATGCTTACTAGGGCGGGTCAATTTGTATGGACGAATTTTTTGGAGGTCTGGCTCAGCGAAATTCGTAAAATACATGTAATTTCAAGACTTTTTCTCCACTACAGCATATACAAATTCTGAAAAAAAGCTGTGCGGACTTTCGTAAATAGATTTTGTTCTCAATTATAAAATATGAATGTATGTGTATGAGTAAGTCCGCACAGCTTTTTTTCAGAATTTGTATATGCTGTAGTGGAGAAAAAGTCTTGAAATTACATGTATTTTACGAATTTCGCTGAGCCAGAATTTGACCCGCCCTAATGCTTACTCAAAAAAATTTTAGCTACGCCCATTTTAATTCGGGCATGAGAGGGTTAAAAAAAGTGGTGCATATTTTGATAAAGTATGATCAAATTGAAGTCGACATAAATGTCGATGGAGTTCCATTGTTTAACAGTTCAAAAATGCAGCTTTAGCATATTCTTGTAAAAGTAGTTAGCATAAAGGAACATATAACGCCAATGCCAGAGGGAATTTTTGCAGGAAACAAGAAGGCACATTATATAGATTATTACTTGAGAGACTTTATTGATGAAGTAAATTTCTTGAGTGGAGGGTTGCGCTTCAATAGTAAAACTATACCTATTAAAAGCATAAATCTGGATAATTAATCAAGGCTATGCACAATTGATCCTATGGGTCGCAGTGCACATGGGCCCACAAAAAACTAACTAACTAAGTCCTACTTTTTGAAGATTCTAAGTCTTTTCATATCATTGCACATTCATTTGACATTAAAGTCAGTTGGATTGTCGATTTTGTGCCGAAGAAATGCAAAAAAAAAAAAAATTGTTTGGCCTTTTTTTTAAGACAAAATCAACCGGACATAAATTAAATTTATGTCAACTAAATTTATTAATTTAAATCAACATAAATTTAATTTATGTCAACTAAATTTATTAATTTAAATCAACATAAATTGAATTTATGTTTTTGTTTTCTTTTTATAGCTTTAATGATAATAGCATTAAGAGGGTTTAAAAAACAAAGATCTAAAGAGCTGTAAAGTTTTCTTTGTATAAGCTTTCTAAACGTAAGTAGCGCAGGTAAAAATCAAAGATATGTTTTTTCATCTTTTTAGGACCTAAATGATAGGAATATTACCTCAAAAAAATAATTTTGTTCTTAGCTTAGTCTAGCCATTGAAAAGAATTAAAACTATGATTCATAATAGAAATTTTTCGATTTTTTTGTAACAATGCCGTAATTGAATGATTAAGTGATTAATTGTAAACATTTTTAAAAAAAAATTACTAATAAAAGCTTTGGCACAACAGAATTTTTTGTTCAAACAAATAGACTTTTCTAATTTATATATAGTATGTATATTGAACACAAAACAAATTCATCTAGCACTTTTTATTAAAAAAGAAGAATTCTGCTTTCGCAAAAAGCTTCTTTTATGTACAAATTTTTTTAATCCTTAACTATGCGTTTCAACAAAAAAACAAAATTTTAGAAAGAAAATAAATTTAGCTGTACTGCATTAAAAAAAAAGTTTTACACTAAGCCTTATTTTGTTCGAACAATATCTTCTTCTACAATTCGTAAAAATAAAAAAAAAAAATATATAAAAAATGGTTCCTCTTCGTTTGCATTTGATTAATTTATCATTTCGCAAATTTCTCGAATCATTTCATCCCATTCAAATGCAACCCATGACGTTTTTATTGATGATGGCTATGAATTGTGGTTGAGGAATGGCAAAAAAGCTCAAGTAAAGCTGCTTAGTTGGTAAGGGACATGACTAGAAAATTCTTGAAATAAGCTTAAAAGTAAATACAAGTCCTTAGGTCAATATTAAATTTATTTTGCTTATTAATTTTTTTTTTACCATCAGGAAAAAGTTGTAGTTCTTGTCTACTTTTAGCTTAGCTTACATCTAAAGATGAAGTAAAAAATTCAAATTTAAGCAACAAATTGTTTATACTTTGTTTGGACAAGAAAATTTTTCATTTTCTCCGAAAATGCTGTTTTTATAACTATGAGCTTTATTGTTTGGCTGGCTTCTTTACGTTTGTGTGCTTTTATTATTTTTTGCAGTTAGTTTATTCTTTTTCAAAAGTTAGTTAAATATCAATGGATTAATATTAAAGCTGAAATTGTTTTGTAAATCTGCGTTATGAAAAGTAAACAATTTATACGTAGGTTTTTACGAAAGTTTTCAACAAAAGCTAGTGTTTTAATCTTTTGCCCTAAAAACCGTCCGTTATCTTTTGTAAACATTCTGCTTTCAGCCATCTTAGTTTGGCATCATCAAAGTTTCACATTCTTAACCCATAATTATCTCTTATGTGTCATATGAACTGAGCACTTAAAAGTCGCGAAAACAACAAAGAAAAAAATGAGACCTTTGCAAAGGTTGTAAGGATTAAAAAAATGTTATAAAATACTGGATGTCATGAGATCAAAAACTGTAAGACTTAAAAAAGAAACTGTTACTTAAGCTCGAAATGCCAACTTAAGTGTGCTTGAAAAAATTCACTGCTCAAAGCTTTACGCTGCACAGTGATGCGAGTGTTACAAGTTAAACGGAAAGTTTAAGAAAGTTTGTATTTTTCTACGTTTAAGGTATAGGAAAGTACAAAAAAAAAAATTTTAGAAATTTTGGACAAGTGGGTGTAACAGCTGTTATAAACTTAATCACATTTTGCGCTATATCTTAGAAATGAGATAAACTACGATAAAAAAATCAAACATAAGCGTCTAATATGTAATTTCAAAAAAATGTAAAAAATTTCGGTGCGATTGTACAAGTGGACGTGGGTTACAATTTATAATATTTACTATTTATAATATTTTGAGCTATATCTTAAGCGTACCTTATAAGTAATGCTAATAGAATTATTGTTGGATAACTTATATGTGATCGTTAATATTCTTGCAAAGTTTCGGTGGGATTGGACAAGTAGGCGTAGCACCTCCCATATATGTGAAATATATTTTGTCCCATAACTTAAAAATGAGAAAACCTGCGATAACAAAATTTAAAGTTAAAAATTTCTAACTTTAAGAAAATATATTATTTTTTAATATTTTAACAATATTGAGGAGGGGATTTTTACTTAAGGAAAGGTTCTCATGAAACTCGACCAGAGAACTCAATATTTTTTTTAATTTTTCGATAGCTTGGGATGTGTAGAATATGTTTCCAAAACTTTTTAGCTGATAACGATTGCACAAAAAGTTATCGCATACGAAAGGAACCCATATTTTCATAAATGAACTCGAAAAAATAGTTAACCAAATCTTAAAACGCGTTTTCTGAAAAATCATGTCTCTACGATATCTCAAAAACTACTCTATAGATTTACTTGGACTTTTTTTATTTATTTACAAAACGATAAAATTTATCGAATCCTGAACTTGAAATTCAGATAGTATTCGCCGGTTTTTTTAGAACACTTAAAAGAGCGAAAAATGTGAAAATTTACTAAAATTGCACATGTTCGACATTTTTGTTAGTTTTAACAATTTATTGATACTAAAGGGTGTTTTTTATAGAGTGATACAAGTTTAAATCATAATAAAATATAGTAGTATATTTTTAATATCAATGAAACGGGCTTTATTGGATAGAAAATTTTATGACATTATTGTTTAAATATGATTTCGGCCATGTACAAGGCGCAATCTGGAACACCAATTTTCATAAACTTTTCACAGCATTTGCGGCCGTATCTCGCCGATAACTCTTCGAATGTTGATTTCCAGGTGTTCAATTGTTTGTGGTTTATCGACTTTACATAACCCCAAAGAAAATAATCCAATGGGGTTAAATCACACGATCTTGGGGGGCCAATTAATTGGGCCATTTAGTGAAATTATTTTTTCGTCAAAAGTTTCGTCAAAAAATTTTAAAACAACACTGTAAGCTATAAAAATTTTAATAAACTTATAATGATTGTGACAAAAACTTCATCCTTTAAAAGGTTCTTCCTTCTTGTTATATATATACATTTTTTTTTTAAGAAAATGCAGAGAACGTAAAGGAAGCGAAAAAATGTTTCAAGGAAATTGTAGAAAAAAGAAATTATAAAAAAAAGCATAATATAGAGTGGAAGCACAAAAGCGCAGTTTTTAATACTGTATTGGTATGTGTGTTGCCGATGCGGAGGGAGGCGGTGGGCAAGAGAGAGTTTGTTTATTTTTTTAAGCAGTGGCAGTATTTAAACTTCAGCACTCAATAACACGCCAACATTTTTGATTGCAGTTAAAAAGTTTTCAAATAAGTTAAAAACTCCCGAATTCCCAAGGGTACGAGCTGTACTCATTATCTGTTATAGTGGTGAGTTATTCATGTTTTATTTAGATTGGCACATTTGCGCACATTGAATATAATGTGTATTAATTAAAAAAAAACAATTTTTTTTTAAATTTCTCAGAAAAAAATACAACTTTAACACATCACATTTAACCTTCACCTGGCATGCTCATCCTGAATAACAAACCTGGACTCATTGCATTGGACGTTGCAAAAAAATTAAGATCGGCGTTCATAAAAAATCCGGAAAACTAGAAAAAAATTCCAAACAAATCAAAACGAGAAAGAACGTGGGGTATGTACGTACCACACGAGGCCAGGTGAAGGTTAAGATAAAACGTCACATTTATGATAAACCATCACATTTAAGGGTTTAATCCTACACTCAGATGCGTTTTTGTAGTGTCTTTTTGTGACAATAATTTGGGGAAGGGGAGGAGATCAGGATCAACACGGAGATAATTATTTTGCTTAAATCAAGCAAACGTTTTGCTTAAAAGCAAATCAGCAATACTTTGCTTAATTACTGTGTAAATTTAGAAAAAGATTGCTAAATTGAAATCACTCCTCATGTATTTAGGAGAAAGCGAAATTAGATTAAATTCAAGCAAAATTTTGCTAAGTTATTATAAATTGCAAAAGCAAAATTCTACTTAATTCAAGCAAATATTTGTTAAGTTATCACAGCTCAATAACAAATTTTTACTAAACTCATGCAAATACTTTCTAAGTTATCATACACTCAAATAGCAAAATTTTTACTAAATTCAAGCAAAATTTCTTCTAAATACACGAGCACACGTTTATTCTGAATGAAGAAAATTAGGCGACGATTGGTTTGCAACTGCGAATGGATAAGCGAATGGATAATTAGACTCACGCGACCGAGGTTCAAGTCTCCGGATAATGGTAACATTTCAATTCAATTTAATGTAAATAATTCACTTCACTTCAAAATATGCCAGATTTCAGCAAAAACTAATCAAAATTTGCTATTGCAATTTATAATAACTTAGCAAATATTTGCTTGAATTAAGTAGAAATTTTTCTTGCAGTTTATAATAACTTAGCAAAATTTTGCTGGAATTTAATCAAAAATTTGCTTAATTATTATAAGCTGGAATAGCAAATTTTGATTAGGTTTTGCTGAAATCTAGCATAATTTTGAAGTGGTTGAGAATCAAGCGCAAGTTTTGCTAAACCATAATACAAATTTAGGAAACAGTTTTCTCCGTGAAGGAATCAAAATAAAAAAAAAACAAAAAATGAGGAATAATAATTTATATAGGGTCCGCCATCTAACTTTTTTTTTTCAACTAGTGCTTATTTCGTGAATGGTAAAATTTTGCTCATGTCTGATTTGACAAATAATTAGTTTTATTCTTCCGCTGAACGAATATGGTTGTATACACGCTTGAACAACGCTGGGAAATATTGCGACATTACTTTAAAAATCATGGTAATGTTGCAGAATGTGTGCGAAAATTGGGTACGGATTTTGGAAGAAGAGAAGCACCGTCAGCTCCGTATGTTCGTTATCTTGTGAAAAAAGTGAAAGCAACTGGCATCCTCATCGATAAACCAAAGGGTGAAAAGCCAAAAGCAGTGCGTACACCCGAGAATATTGCTGCTGTGGCAGAAAGTGTGCGTGAAGCGCCATCAACTCCATCAATTCACCGTCGTTCTCAACAATTGAACATTTCGGAGACATCGTTGAGACGAATTTTGCATAAAGACCTTGGTATGACACCATGCAAAGTCCAAATGGTTCAGGAGTTGAAGCCAACTGACCATCCAATGCGTTTTCGCTTCGCTAAGTGGGCCTGCGATCGACTTACAGAAGATGCCGATTTTGCCAAAAAAATCATCTTTTCAGATGAAGCTCATTTTGATGTTGGCGGGTATGTAAACAAGCCAAATTGTCGCATTTGGGGCACAGAAAACCCGCACGCATATATTCAAAAGCCGCTGCACCCAAAACGAGTCACTGTTTGGTGCGGATTTTGGTCCAGAGGCATAATTGGGCCATTTTTCTTCGAAAATGAGCAAGGAGTGGCCGTTACAGTCAATGGCGATCGTTATTGGGCCATGTTGAACGAAATTTTTGGTCACAAAAATTTAAGAGAAGGATATTGGCAACATTTGGTTTTAACAGGACGGCGCTACGTGCCACACAGCCGAAGCTACACTCGATGTTTTGCGCCCTGTTTTTGAAGATCGCTTTATCAGCCGCAGATTTGGAGGAGCTGCGATTTGACACCGTTGGACTATTATTTGTGGGGTGTCCTCAAAGATAAGTGTTACGCCGACAAGCCAGAGACAATTGACGCTTTAAAGGACAATATTCGTGAAGCCATTGGTGAAATACAGCTGCACACAATCGATAATGTGCTTAAAAATTGGACCTATCGTGTAGGCTACTGCATGGCCAGCCAAGGCAGCCATTTGAATGAAATTATTTTTCATTATTAACCGGAAGGATTGTACTTTCAAATAAAAAAAAGAAATTTGAGAAAATATCCAGTAGTTTTTTTTTATACAATTTTCAAAACCCTTTATAATGTCGAAAGAATTTGTTTCACAACTTGTTCTTTTGCATAATTATTATAAAGGGTGTTTTTTATAGAGTGATGCAAGTTTAAATCATAATAAAACATAGTAATATATTTTTTAATATCAATAAAATGGGCTTTATTGGATACAAAATTGTATGACATTGTTTAAATATGATTTCGGCCATGTACAAGGCGCAATCTGGAACACAAATTTTCACAAACTTTTCACAGCATTTGCGGCCGTATCTCGCCGATAACTCTTCGAATGTTGATTTCCAGGTGTTTAATTGCTTGTGGTTTATCGACGTAGACAAGTGACTTTACATAACCCCAAAGAAAATAATCCAATGGGGTTAAATCACACGATCTTGGGGGCCAATTAATTGGGCCATTTCGTGAAATTATTTTTTCGTCAAAAGTTTCCTTGAGTTAATCAATTGTAGCGCCCGCTGTGTGGCATGTGGCTACGTCCTGTTGGAACCACATATCAGCAAGATTAATGCCAGCTAATTGAGGTACGAAAAAACTTCGAATCATGTTCCTATACCGTTCACCATTGACAGTAACATTCTGACCATCATCGTATTTGAAGACATATGGGCCAATGACTTCGCCAGCCCATAAAGCGCACCAAACAGTAATTTTCTTTAGATTTAATGGTGTTTCGACAAAAGCTTGTGGATTCTCACTCCAAATACGACAATTCTGTTTATTTACGTACCCATTCAACCAAAAATGGGCATCATCGGAAAAAAAAAATTTCCATTGAAATTCAAAATCAATATCAATTTGTGCTTCAGCCCATTCGCCGAATTGGCCGCGCATACGATGGTCGTTTGGCTTTAATTCCTGCACAAGTTGAATCTTGAAAAGTTTTAAGCCAAGATCTTTTCGTAAAATCTTCCATAAAGTGGAAGGCCACAACCCCAGTTGCTGAGAACGGCGACGAATTGATTGATTAGGATCATCTTCAATGCTTTCCTATACAGCGGCTACAGATTCTTCAGTGCGCACTGTTCGGCGTCTCACGGGATGCACAATATCAGTAGCAGTAAATGTGGTCCGAAAACGATCTATTGCTCTTCGAATTAGCAGCTCTGAAGGACGATTACGTACGCCATAAAATGGACGAAGTGCACGATAAGTTTGACGAACAGAACATTATTTTGATAAAAAATTTCCACAATTTCCAACTCAAAGTTGTATTACTCTATAAAAAACACCTTTTAGTATCGCCTGTAATCGAAATTTGACCAATTGTTTGTAAAGCAGTGAACAGCAATGAACACTTACGTAGCATATGTTAAGATACTGTAGCGTAGATTTGAGTTCTGTTTTCTCAAATTTAAGATGCATAGCGTAGATGACAGTACTTCACGTAGATGACAATTTTGTAGCGCTGAAGTTTGTGTATTTGAAGGCAAACGCAAATATAAACCCTTATTATTATTATTATCGCATAAAAATAAACAAAAACTTTATCTCTTCGTAGCTTCCCTGGAAGAACCGCTTAACAAAAATACCTTCAAATTAGCTTATATCTTCCCCGACTTAACCTCTAAAAAAGTAAAATGTCTGAGCTTGTACCATTATTAATCCTAGGAACATTTATTCCAAAAATGTCCACCCCCTTTCAATCAGCCTTTTGGGACCCACAAAAAACTTAATAAATAAAGAAAATTGCCGAAAAAAGTTCATAGCTGTTACAGTGAAGCTTCCCTAACTCGAAGTGTCAAGAGACCAGAATTTAACTTCGAGTTGCGGAAAATTCGAGTTATAGAACAAAATATTATGTAAATAATCTAATTTTTGTTTGAGAAGTGATTTCTTTCGAAAATTGTTGGCGGTGGAGTATCTTCAACTTCATCATAATCAGATTTATCACTTTCATGTTGTCGTTACGTCAATAAGCATCTTCTTGAAAACTTTAAAACACTGTCGAACACGTAGTACTCTCGCGAGGGAAGCGACACATCGTGTTTTCACACAGACACGGTCGTTTGATCACACGTACTCTGCCGATTTAATGGTAGGTAAATCGAATATAATCGAAAATCGACTTTTGCCCAAAATAATCGAGTATTTTGACGTCGAGTTTCGCTTTGAAATAATCGGCAAAATCGCGTCGGTTGAAAATAATCGCGTCGGTAGAACATTATTTTGCTTTGCAACGGATTACAGAGGATTATAATACAATTATCATTCAATGAATATTCAGAACAATTTTACTTATCTCATTTTTGCATACCAATGCAAAAAAACAAATACATACAAATGAAATTTATTGAAAAAGTCTTCTGTGAGATCTCGTTTACGCTGCTTGCGTTGGAAAACCAGATTAATGGCCTTATTTTGGAGAACGCACGATATCACCTCACTAATGATGTTTTTGTCTGGCAAATTCATTTTCATATGAATTACAACAATCTCTCTCTCCCTCTCTGAAAATTTCCTTTCCAATACATTGCCAAATAAAAAAAAATCAATTTTGTTGATATTTGGGGTATTTTAATATTTTTTACCCTACAACTAGGCTCTGATATGTTGGCAGCCCTGAAAATAATTTTTTTTATTAATACCTAAAATATTTTTTTAAAAGTATTCAAGTAATTTTGAATGCGAAGAAACATTTTATTGTTAGAAATGCCAAAAACAGGAACTTTAACCCTGGATAACCAATCATATTTCTAATACGTTATAACCAATGTTAATCGATTCGACTAAAACGCTCCAAAACTCGTTTTAGAGGAGCTGTTATTACATAAAATACATTAAAAACTGTCGAAAATGGAAAAACTATGTATATTTTACTAGAAATAAAAAAAAATAATATTGGTCTTTGTTTTTTTTTTATTTTTTACATATTTTCATAAGCTACTTTTTCATCAGTTCGAGATATATCACATAAGATTATTGAAAAAAAAAGTAGTAACTGAACAAAAAAACTTAAGAGGCTCTGCTATCATTTAACGAATAAAGCAATATTTAATATTATTAAAATAAAAAAGTCGAAATCAATTTTTAGCACAAGAGACACCATTCGCTGCACCACTATAACAAACTTATAACCAAAACACTATATTCATACAACAAGGGAATTAACTTCGACTGAACCGAAGTTAAAATACCCTCCACTTCCGCATTTTTGTATATACGAAGGTGTCAATGTTGTATAATTTTGATGACGCCACTTTTATAGGGCGTGGTTTTTATCCAAATATATAAAATTTGAAACTCAGGTTAAAGTTTAAACCATAATATTTTTGAATTTATGAAGGTTTTGTAACCAATTTTGACAAATTTCAAATATGTGGTTAATATTTTACTCCAAAGCTTATGTGCAAAATTCCAAGTTCATATCTTAATTTTTGTGGCATTTTAAGAGATATCGTTTTGATAAAGTCACTTCTTATGGGAGGTAGGCGTAGTTTTCATTCGAATTTGCTCATTCCTGAATATTATGTTCGTTTTTGTATATAAACATATATTTTTTTATTTCCTTACGCTAGCTTAAAAATTGTGGCTCTAATCGTGTCGACAGACAGACAGAAGGACAGTAGGACAGTAGGACAGAAGGACAGAAGGACAGAAGGACATGGTTTAATCGACAGAGGAGGTGATGCTGATCAAAAATATATACTTTTCTATACCTACCATGTCTCCTTATTAGCGTTCCGAACGGAGTGACAAAGTTACTATACCCCTTACGCAGTATGCGTGGAGGTATGAAAAGTTACGTTAAAGCCAATGTTAGTCGCTTCGACGTACACTACATTTATAAAAAATTCACACCATCCAATTAAAAAGCCATTGACATCCGAACACAACGAGGGCAGCTTAACAACTAATGTGGTTACTACAATATAGACACTGAACACGATCAGATGAGAGAAAAAAAGCTTGTAAGCAAAACAGTGAGCAGTGTTAGTCGAAACGACTAACATTGGTTATCCAGGGTTAAGAATTGAAAAAAAAGATCAAGTTTAAACAGCTATAACTTTTTCATTCGAATTTTGGTTTTTGTAATTTTTTTGCACAAAATAGCTTAAGACTTTGCAAGAGTAGTCACCTGTCCAGTCGTTTTTTTAAATTTCCTATTTTTGAGGATTTTTTTCGTAAAAATACCCAAACTCGAAGTATACAAAATGTTTCACTTCTAGTAAAAAGTTTCATAACGACCAAGTAAATCAACCTAATCATATAATTTTTTGTATTTGTATTAAATGTTGTTTTAGAAAATATTTCTACAAAATTTCATTGCAATCTTTTCAAAATTTAATTTTTAAGATTTTTTTAATACATCAAGAAAAAATAACATTTTTTTAAAAAACTGAAATATCACAACTCTTTAATTTTTTATCTATCTTTTTAATTCTAGCGATAGACATCCGTGAGCTGGAATGGTTTAAAATCACCTCTAAAAATCAAGTTTTTTTTTAAAAATATTGGCTGGTGTGGTAGTTTAAAAAATATAAACGGTCAGAAATAATAGTAATGAAAAAGTTCTTCCAATCAGCATCAACAAATGTTAAATTTTTGCATTCAGATTAATGAAAATGCTGTTTTTCGTGAATTTATTAATTATTTAATTACTTGTTAATTATTTTTAATTACATTCAAAAAAACATAAATATTTTAAATGATATTCTCACTTTCTAGATATCGTTTGGAAGGTTTTGAGTGGCTGCAATTAATTGATTGATTCCTGGTCAGAATTCCGTATATTGATATATATCAAAACTAAAATATAAATTATAAAATAAGCACATACTGAAAAATATTGTAAGAAATTAAAAAACAAAATGCAACTTATGAGGATATTTTAATTTTAAAAGTTTTGTATAAATCACATGAATTAAATTGCGAGCTTTAGATCAAGTAAGTTTTGTATTAATATTCTGAAATAAAATATATCAAAAATATGTATGAAAAAAGCATTGTCTTTTATCTGATTTTTGATGCAGATAGGAAGAGTTTTTTCGCTGCATAATTTCTGGCAGTTTATTTCTTAAAACTGTTACACCAACCGATATTTTGACAAAAAACTTTATTTTTTTCAAACCATTCCATAACACGAATATTCATAAATGCTATTGCAACCAAGAATTATTTTAAGGAACTGACACAAACAACTTAACCTTCAGCCTTTAGTATTCATCGCACAAAGATAAAATATATAATAAAATATAATGAGTTAAGTGGCGAATGAAACGAATATTTTATTAAACATTCTTAAAAAATATTTAATATAATTTTTTTTACAAGATATTTATATTGTATCTAAAATGTTATTTTATTATTTCTTATTATGTATTAAAAAATTATTTTATTATAGAAACAATAAAACAGTTGCATATCATAGAAAAAATATAATAAATACATTAATAACCAGGGCTCGTACTTTGATGACCTAAAAACTGTCATAAGTGACATAAAACGCAAACAATTACATAAAAAATAAAGAAAAAAAAGCCTTAAAAATAAAACATTACTGTTTTTATAGGTTAGTAATCAAGGGTTAAGCAAACTTTTTATATATTAAACTAATTTTTATTTTCAGTTTTACTGTATCTACTATTAAACATAACCGATTTTAATTTAAATTAAAATGTAACATAATATTAAATTGTCCATATTCGCTGCTTTTGATAAATATCACAGGCACCTATAATTTTGATAAATAATTTTGATATTCTACGCCTTTTTTGGACTTTTCTAAACATATTCTGGCACCAAGTTCTTATAGAAATTTCGCAGTTCTTACACCCGAAAATAGAGGTATTGAATTAAATCAATCAAAATTAAAGACTGAAGTGTTTTAATCAATTCGACTACGCAACATAACCTAAAATTTTAGCCATTCTTTGACAAGTTAACAGTTGTACAAAATTTGTTTTATTAATAAATACCTGCTCGTTTTGAAAAACTCCATACATTTGGGTTGAATACTCATTTTTCTGGGCTTTTTCTATAAAATAGTTTAATAAAACTTTGCAGCACACGTCGCTTCTTTGCAACAGTTGTCAGAAGGATCTTTTTCTAACTTACACAACTTAGCTCAGCTCGTGACATTTGCTAAACATGCACTTTCTCACATTCATAAAAATAAAACAAATTTATGTCAAGTTTGTGTTGGTTTTCATCAAACATTTTTTAATTGTGTTTGAGCTTTGGTTACGCTTGACTTGAAGGGATAAAGAATGTGCATTGAAAGCAAAACATTGAAAGCAAAACAAACCGAATGATTGTTTTATTGTTGTTTTCAAGATTAACTTTCATGCACTCTTGGTCCAAGTTTTAGCTCAGGTTACTTTAAAAATTTACTGTCATAAAACTTGCTACTGGCAATACTGATTGCTCCAGAGTAGAGAAAAGAAAACAATAACCTAAAAGAAAACAAACAGTACAAAGAAGAACGCGCTGCTAGAGAAGGTCGGAGAAGTATGGAAACAACAAAAATTCATGCAGCAGCTTACACTCGAGCTTTAAGCGAAGCATCCGAATGATCTCGTGGCAGTGTTGGGCACAATTAAATTGTTTTACAATTAAACAATTACAATTAATTAATCGTTAATTGTGTACACTACAATTTGCAATTAATCAATTGTTAATTGCGTACTTTTGCAAATTGACAATTAATTAATTGTAAATCGTGGCTTCTGCAACTAACAATTAATTAATTGTTAATTGTAATAATTAATTAAACTAATGCAATTAACAATTAATTTGACTGATCCTTTTAATTTTGTACCCTCATCATTTCTTCTGAACATACCTATCCCCTATCTGCCACCCAAATGGGGGTCCCCATCAGAGAACTGCGGCGAATACTTAAAAATAAGTAGTATTCGAGTACTACTCGTTAACAACTCTGTGATTCGAATCAGATGATTAGCAATTATTCACACATGATCTGGTAGTAATAGGGGGTAGTTGATTCCAAATCCGATGCCAGAATTTAAAAATTCAAAATGGCGGACAGGGTTGCCACCTAAAAACATGTTCCATTCGTGGGAATTCAGGTAAAAAGGCATAACCAGCTAAAAATGGGTCGCTGATTTTGAATCGGATATCAAAATTTTAAAATTTTTAGGTGGCAACCCTATTGCATATTTTTGTTTAAATTTAGAAATTTTGACAACGGATTCAAACTAAGCGAACCCCTGGCAATGCTTTTTCATATATAACATGGAAATGAAAAACATTTTAGGTGGCAACTCTATGTTTGTATTTATTTTGGAAATTTTTGGAAAAAGAAAACATGTCTAGTTTTAAATAAAAACAATTCATTTTATTAACATCAAAATAATAATTTTGCATGACATTTAATTCTAATTCATTTTAAAAATATCATAAAATAATAATAATAAAATTTTATTAAAAAACAAAAGAGGTATTTAAGTAAGTTCATTTTTTGAAATAATTTAAATTGCATTTCATTACAACTCGTTTTTCGAACATGTCGTCTGATATTTTGTGGCTCTTCGGTGAGTTGGTCATCGTAGCAAACGAAAAAAGGCGTTCAACTGCCGCTGATGATGGCAAAGGTGTGTTATATTTAATAAACACATTCTTTATCTCCGGGTATTTTTCAAGAAGTTGCATCTCCTGGCTCTCCTCTGCAAAAAAATGCAACATTAGCAGTTCGGCTTTTGATAACGGCAAACCGCAGTCAAGTTGCCTTTTATCAGATATTGAACTATCTGAGCCTGTATCAGAGTCGAAATCAAAGAAGGCATTTTCTATTTTTAATTTTTTTGTTGTAATCGGCGTTTCGTTTTGTTTGAATTCTTTCGAAATGCATGTTTTAAAAACTTTAATCGCTATTGTACGTTCTTCTGGACCTAAACAGTTCAGCCACTTATTTTTAAAACGCGGATAAGACAAAGCAGCAATTGCTGCATTTTCCGCTTCAGGAGTTTTTATGTCAAATATTTTTTCAAATCTTTTTTCAGTACTTTGTGTATATGTTTCAATTAAGGGCTTGCAGTAAGTAAAATTATTATTTTTTTCTATTCGTCGTAATTTTTTCCTTAATGCTAAGAGACATGGCAGAGTTAACCCATAATATGCATTACTTGATCTTGTGGACACTTCATACATATAGCAGTAATTTTATTACCTGTTGACTCCTCTGGTACGTACTTAAAGTATGTTCCATCAAGCAAAACAAGTTGTGATTATGAACAAGGCCCGGTGGCAGAGGACTCAAAGGGCAATAAATGAGTTTCCGGATCTGTTAAGTCGATTTTTTTTAAAGAATTCGCAGAAACATTGCTATCATTATTATTATGTTCTATTAACGACATTTTATAATAATATGAACCAGACACAGCAATTTACTTTTACCAAAACATTCAAACGCGATCGAATAACGAGTGCAACTGATCCAAAGATGTATTAACATCCATGCAGAGCTTTTCACTGAAATCTTCCTTCATGAAGCATTGCTTTCATTAAAACAAATCATGATTTGCAAAGTTTTCCAAAGAAATCAGTAGCGAGCAGCAGCAATAACAACAGATACACCAACAGTGTACAAGTTTTCCAAAGAAAAAAGTAGCGAGCAACAACAACAACAGTGTACATAAAAGCGTGTTAATGCTAAATTGGTCGCAAAAAAAACGTCGCTCGCCTAAGTGTGCAGCTGCGTAGCGGTATCCTACCCACAGTTAGTTGTCATTTTCAATTATTTTGTGCAAGTTAAAAATTTAATTGCAATTGATTTAATTGTATTTTGCAACTAACTCAGGTTAGTTTAAATAAATTAATTGCAAGGTGCAATTAAAGATTAATTGCAATTTATTTTAATTGCAATTAAATTAATTGCAATTACTTTTTCAATCAATTAATTAGTTGATTGAAATTTCAATTGATTGATGCCCAACTCTGTCTCGTGGTCTGGAGGCTGCCTTTGCATCAATTCGCAATCGTGACAAAGTGTGCTTTGCAGCAATCGTTGTTTACGAACTCGAGCGGTATATATGCATTTTTTCTTGTGCGCGATTACGGCTGACGACGATTGTTACTCGAGTGGCAAAAACTGACGAATGGTCTCATGCAAATCTCTGGTATGTATGACAATTCAGCAAACAGTTTTAATGCGCGTCTTGGCTCACATCACTTCAGAAAATTGAAATGGGAGCATGAATAGCAAGCCTGGTTGGTGTTTGTTAGCTCATGTTTGGTCGACACTGCTTTAAAATGAGCCACACTAAAATCTCTTTGCTTACACAAAACAAAGTGTGCATACAAAGCTTAAAAAGTGAGCATTTCCTCCTACTCGACTTTTTAAGTAAAATTCATAAACTCTCTTTATTTTACTTGAAAAATCGAGTCGGAGCAAATGCTCACTTTGTATGCATTCCAGCCAATAACTTTTTATCTTTCGACATAATCCAACAAAGATGCCATGCAAATTTTTTCCATGCGGTCGTAGCGCGATGCTCCGACAAAGTCAATTCTTTGAATTACAACACACACAGAAATATTGTTGTAAGTGAGAGAAATTCAAGTAATGGAGATGAAAGTCTTCCTAATATATAAAGCTGAGAATTCGGTTCGAGTTGAAGAAAAATTCGAGTTAGGGAAATTCGACTCATAGGAAATATCAAAATATAAGGAAAATGTCTTCAGAAAGCAGAAAGCACAAATACTACTTCGAGTTATGGAGAATTTTGAGTTACGGAAGTTTTACTGTATTGCCCATAATGTGGTTCCTTGAGGACTTAAATATTTCGGATCATAGGTTTTCAGTCCAAATTTTGTCTGCTCATTTCTGCAACAGTATCTTTTGAATGCTATATGATTCTCCATCTAAAAATAATACTTAAAAATGTACGACAGCTTTCGTTCTTCATGGTATAAAAATACACATATATTTATTTATTTATAGCTTTTGATTGGTAAGAGAGATTTAGGAAATTTTTTCAACCAAAAATATTTTGAAAGCTGTATTACAATATAAAAAATATAAAAACAACATTTTATTTGAAAAAGGGAGAGAAATTAAAAGTAAAAATTATAAAAACAAAACAAATTTTGACCTATTTTTAGAGCGAACATTAAATATTTTAAAACCCAGCTAGCACAAAAAAGTCCTAAAAGTGTCGCAAAAGAGTCGCCAATCGTAATTGTAAAATCGTAATTGTAACGTAATTTCAACTGAAAAATTGATATTTACGCTTATTTATGCACGCCACAAGATGAAACATACTTGAAGCATCCAAAACAGTTTTTATTGTGTTATTTTTACGTTAAAATTCAGGTAAAATAACGTGAATGTAACAAATATTTTGTTTTATTGAAGTTATTTTTTGTTGTAATGACAGATTTTTTAACAGAGAATTAGTACTGATGACATAAATATTCTTGATTGAAAAAAAAAGAAGTTATTTAAAAGTTTTGAAATATTTTGCATACACAATTCTTTAATATAATTTTCATTAAACCAGTGATAAGTTTTTGTAGTGTGCTTTAAAAGTCAAAGACAAATTGGAATGAAATAAAAAGATGTGAAATTAAATTGAAAATATGAAGAATGTACAAAAATTTTACAACAAAGGCCTTTTTGTCGATGAATGTTTGTGTTTTACCTCTAGAAAACTCACGCGCCACCATAAAAAATTTTTAAATAATTTGGATATAAGAAATATTTAGAATTTTTTAATTTTGGCGTAATAATGTTTAATAAATAGCTAAATATATTTTTTAAAGTGCCTAGTGTCATATTGCAATAAAAATTCTAAAAGAAAATAATTAATACCAAAGAAAATCGTATTGAAATTTATTCCAATCAAAATTCATAGTGCAGAAAAAAAAATCAAATATGGCGAATATGACGTTTTTAGACGCTTTTTTCCAAAGTTCTTGCAACTCAATAATAACCTCAATACATAGTTCTTGTAACTGACTAAATATCAAAAGTTACAAATATTTTTTAAAGTTGTTGCAACTGAATAATAACCTTAATGCAGCATTTACTTAAAACAAATTTATTCAAAACTTTTTGCAACTAAATTAAAATGCCAATACAACGTTCATGCAACTAATTACTTTATATACGTTGCTATAATTTTTTCTAAAGTTCTTGCAACAGAATAATAACCTCAATACATCGTCTTATATCAAGCATAGAATAAAAAGTTACAATTATGTTTTTTAAACTTGCATCAACTGAATAATAACCTTAATACAGCACAAGCTTGCAATGATTATTTTCAATGTTCTGGCAACTTAATAAAAACCTCAATTCAACGTTATTTTTCCCAACTAAATTTTTTGAGTTATGATAATGTTTCCTAAAGTTGTAGCAACTGAATAATAACCTCCATACAGCATAAGGTTGCAATGACTATTTCCAATGTCATTGCAACCTTCTTGTAACTAAATAAAAACCTTATTTCAACCTTCTTGCAACAAAAAAAATTCTCATAATTTCACAATAATTCATTGCCATTCAACGAAAATTTTGTTCAATTTTGTAGTCTCGTTGAACGCTTAAATAAAAAAAAAATGGATTACATGGTAGTAGAAGCATTGATTTTGTTTTATTTGGCATGCAAGAAAGAAATTTACAAGCAACACAGAATTTTTTGTCAACAATAAAATTTATATTTTTCTTATGACATTTTAGTGCGTCACAACACTTGGAAACATTTAGTTGTAGTGACTTCCTTTTAACTTAGTAAAAACATCTTCAAACCGAAGTTCTGAAAATTTAGTTGTTGTGACATTGGTGTAACTTAATATAAACATAAAGCAACTTATTAGCATCTAGGTTGCTAACTCGTTACTGTATTTGTTACAATTACAATACACACACATTTTTATAGGTGCTACAAAAAGAAATGTTGCAATAATGTTAATTTAAAGTAAAAATTACTTATTTTTTTCAAAACTTTATGAAACATTTTTACAACAAGTGCATTTATTCGTAACATAAGTAACACCTTAGTTTAACTTATTTGCAACAAAACGCATGATATGTTACAAATTACTTATTTGAAACATTAATACAACCCACTTGTGACTTGTGTTTGTTTACAAAAACTAGAATACCACCGAATTATAACATATTTTTGTTACAAATCGAAATCTGTGCTAGCTGGGAAGCTTTTTAAAAACAGTATGTAACATAGAATTTCATTTAGTTTTAGGTTACGGTAAATATAGTGATTTAATTGAACTATCAGTTAAAGAAAACTTGAGGAAAACCTATTGGAAAATGACGAAAATATTTGCTTGCAAATCAAAAGCTTAAATTTCAATAGATTTTTTATTCTGAGATTATGACCTTGCCTTAGAAAATGGAATGTCTTAAACAAATTTTAGTTTTCAAGATATCGCATTTTATTCGTGGTTTTTCTTAATGAACTTCAAGTTTAACTCGAATTTTTGCCGTTTATCATGCCCTTTTGCATCACTGTGTGCCGCTTTAACCTCGTTCTTGTTTTCTCTTCTATTTCTTTTTGTTCAACAAATTGATTTGCGCTATTTTTCTACAATTGTGCGGCTGTGCATGATATTCGCTTTAAGACAAAAATCAATTTTGGAAGTAGATTCATTTTTAGGCCAAAGTAATTCAGTAAGGCAAAGAAGCTAAAAAAGCAACAATAACTAGATTTTTAAACGTGCACACGAGGAAATGTTAAGCTCTAGCGCGTTCTTGTTGCGCTCTCTTCAAATACTTGACATTTATTCCCCTCCACACTTCATTTCATATTGCGCACATTTTTTCTGATATCTTTGTTTTTTTTTTTTTTCAAATAGCTCGTGGATGTAATCAAATGTATTGTTGATTGAAATAAGACAATGTGTCAGGTATTTGGTAACGTCCTGAAAATCTCGCAGAACAAAAAAAATCGATTTGCATGCATACTTTCGGGATTATTCTAGCATAAAAAATAATTATGATATTCTTTATTATTGATCGTTTATATTGTTGCATACTTTTGTATGAAAAACAAAACTTTAAAAATTATATTTTATGCAATGAATTGTAATCTACTCTTTTATTTAACATAATTTTAATTCTGAACTTGGTCGTTGGTGTGCATTTTCGTTATACAGAATAAAGCAGTTAAGATCAAGTAAGTTTTGAAAAAGGCAACAACAACAACAGCAAAAACACAAGTTAATCACAAAGCCGACTAGACAGACTGTTTCGGAAGGCATTACCCTTTCCAAGTTCAGTAGTCTTGATTGATTAACCTGTCAACAACTTACTGTTTAACTTTTAAATGACTTATCACTTGTTCGAATAAAGTCCTTTGAAAATCGGACGAATTTACTACATTATTCTGTATCACGAGGAAGCACACCAACGATGAGAAAGACACGAGAAGCAATACAATTTTATATGGCAAAAAGTATTGCTTTTCGTGTCTTTCTCATCGTTGGTGTGCTTCCTCGTGATACAGAATAATTTAACAATTTCAAAGGTGCATTCCATCGGTTAAAATCACCACCGTCTTCATCTTGTCGTTGTCGAAATCGTGAAGAAAAATTATGACTCCCGACTTTTCTTCGACTAAATAAAAAAATTAGATGATTTTTCAGTCGCTTCAAAGTTAAAAAAATGTACGAACAGACCACAGTTTCTCTGCGTTTCGAGCAACGTTGTCAGTACATTACAAAGCAATTGTTGTAATTCAAAATGACTTCGATCAAATTCTCAACTCATTGATAAGAATTAAGGAAGATACCGGACACTTCATCTTTTTCAAGACACCGGCATTTCATCTTGGTGCAGATGAAATGCTTTTAGCTGTTAGACTGATGGGATTTCTTACAAAATAGTGGGAATAATAGAAACAGCAAAGAAAATTTTGCAAACATGAAAGTGATCTTTACAATAAGTCTGCATTAACACAGTGTCTACACTTACAATATTTGATTGCATGCGAACTGTCAATTTCATGATATCCAGATTTCATGCTATTATATTTAGTTGGGCATATCATCTCATAAAATTTCATTTCCAAATTGCTTATAAAAGTTTATTAAGTTCATAATATCATCCATTCGTCATTCCATTTCATGTTATTTCACTTTTTTAATGCTATTGCATTATTTTTTGCTTGAAGGGTTCTTAAAAGTGCACACACTTACATATTTTACTGAAAAGTGACAGCTCATCTCATGAAATATATCTCAAGAAATATTTCAAGAGATAAATTTCATGATATGAGCGGTTTCATGAGCAGTACTTAACTTCCGATATTGCTCATTAAATTCGATTTGACAGTTTGCATGCAATAAAATAATGCAAGTGTAGACACTGTGTATGGCGCATTTATTATGAAATAATTGACACAATTATTTCAGAATATGAACAACGTTTTGAGAAAAATAATGACGACTCGAAAGTTGTTAACGACTTTTAAGCATAAATTTTAAATTCGATGCATTGCAACCATTAAATATAATTAAATTGTCGTTACGAGAAGAATTTTCCTTTGTCAAAAGTATAGTGACCAACGAAAAATGCAAATCTTTGAAATCTTGAAAAGAAAAGATTGGGATCATTGCAATGCAAGTAGATGTTATTTATGAATAAATAGTTATTTATTTTCTTAAAAAGTCAGCTCCCCCAAAAACTTGCTCAGCGCCCCAAGTAATCGTTCCTGGCTAGGCAGTGTGCATAATATAAGAATTTTCTTCATTGCATCGAACAGTGGCATATAAACTAAATTCGATTTGGATAATGATGGCCATAGCGCCATCGAGCTAACAAACTATTTGTTTGTAGTGGATTTCACAATTTTTATTTATTTATTTGTGTTGTATTGTGGTAATGTTGATGATACTGTAACAGCGGTTGCTTAATAAATTTACTAGCAGGCCTTTGTTGTTCGCGGCCTCGCCACAGACTTTTTTTTTATCAATCTCCTTAAGACAATACATAACTTCAAAGTGGTGTAAGAAAAAGTGTTAAGCATAAATCCTGACAAAACTATTTTGGTACCCTTCTCCAGGAAAAATAGCCTAAATCGGGTTAGACCTACCCTGGATGGAAAAGCTATTGACTTCTCAAATGAGGTCAAGTACTTAGGAGTGATTTTTGATAAGCAACTCCGTTGGAACACCCACTTAGATTCAATTAATGGCAGGGCAACACGTGCCCTTTTTGTCTGCCAACGCCTCCAGGGCAAAATGTGGGTCCTCAAACCGAAAATGATTTATTGGACGTTTAAACAATTGTGTGACCTATGGTTACGTATGCAGCACTTGCATGGAGGCCCAAGGTCCAACAGCGCACAGCAGCTAATATACTGACAAAGCTGCAAAGAATGGCGTGCATTAGCATCACTGGGGCAATGAGAACGTGCTCTTCTGAAGCTCTGAATGTAATAATAGGTATACCCCCTTTAATGATCATTATCGAAAAAGAGGCATGTGTAAGAGCACTAAGAATGGAGGAAATCGGTGATTACAAGGCAGGGAATTTTAGGGGTCACATGAAGATACTAAAAACCTCCGAAAATGACTCCTTTTTAAAAATCCCCGACAGGATGCTGCCGAAAGTAAACTTCAAAAAACGCTACAAGGTCGTGATACCCAATAGAAAACTATGGAGGAATGATAGCTTCACAGTTGATCCTGGCTCACAGATGTGGTACACTGATGGGTCAAAACTCGAAAATAGAGTAACGGGAGCGGGGATATATGGTCCCGATTTCCAAAAAGCTCTTCCAATAGGATACACGCCGACAATATTCCAGGCGGAGGTATATGCCATTGAAGTTTGTGTCAGAAAATGTCTCCGCAGAAAATCAAAGGGGGCTCACATCTACATATTTTCAAATAGGCAAGTGGCTTTAGAAGCCTTTCAAGCCTACGAACTTGAATCAAGACTAGTCTCCAACTGCGAAGAACTATTAAATACGCTAGGACAAAGCAACTAAATAGAATTATGGTGGGTTCCAGGACACGAAGGATTCGAGGGCAACGAAAGGGCGGACTGCCTTGCCAAAAGGAGAAAGTCTCGAACTCTTATAGGACCTGAACCATTCTGTAGCTTAGCAAAAAACTACATTCCAGAAAAAATTAGAATATAGGAAGATAAGAAATTTCAGTGCCACTGGAACAACACTAATGAAAAAAGGCAATCTAAGAAATTTTTAACTCTACGTAAAGCAAAATCCAAATATTTACTCAAGCTTACAAAAGCAGACCTTAGAACTCTCACCAGTTTCTTCACAGGTCACTGCTTACTCAGATACCATTTTTAAAAGATGGGTCTTTCTGAATCAGACGTCTGTAGACTATGCAAGGAGGAAAAAGAAACCCCTGAACACATGCTATGTGAATTTCCGGCAATCCACTGCCTAAGACGCCTCCATTCTGGACGGGAAGTAGTTCCCCCGTCAACAATTTGGAACACGAAGCCAGAGACAGTGCTAAAATATATAAAAAGCCTAAATCCGGAGTGTTAATTAAGGGCATGCACAATAGATCCTATGGGTCGCGGTGCACTTGGGTCCACTATAAACTAACTAACTTACTAAGAATACATATCAATTAAATATAAAAATTTATTTTTTTTGTCTATATTTTTTTGGAACGGAAAGGCTCATCTGTTTTTTTTTGTTACACTGGTTTTTGTTACAAATGGTTTTTTGCAAAACAGTGAGTGTTTATTTTAGGGCAATTCACGATCTCGTTGAATCGTTGCAAATGCCAAATTAGCTGCTTTTAGAAAAACGAAAAACTTTTAAATGCATTTGCAACATTCATGTATTTGCGATATGCACAAAAGACTGTTGCATAAGCAAATCAAATAATATTGCAAGACGTTTTCGTGAATGAATGTGTTCATTTTGCTTTGAACACCACCACCGATACTTTTTGAACACCTCTTGTTGAGCAGCTGTTTTCATTGTTAACATTTAAGTGGCAAAAAATTACATTTATAATAAAATAAAGATGTTGTAAAGAAATGTTGGGAGTTTTAAAAAGGAAATTAAAAGTGAAAATGGCATTTAATTTACTAGTAAAATATTGTATTTACGAGGGCAATTGGATAATATCGTGCAAAATTAAACATGGAATAATTTTTACGGCAAAAAAGTTGTATTTCTTCATATAGTCTCCTTTTGGCTCGATACACTTCGTCCAACGTTTCTTCAATTTTTCGATCCCATCCGAAAAATACGTTTTTGGAAGGTCCTCAAAATAGGCCTCTGTTTCGGTGTTGCGCTCCTCTCTGGTGGTGAATCTCTTTCCGCCAAGACATTTCTTCAAGTTTGGAAACAGAAAATAGTTGCTGGGGGCCAAATCTGGAGAATATGTTGGATGAGGTAGCAATTCGTGCTTGAATCCATGGAATTTTTCACGGGATCTGGGCATATTTGAACGCGCGCATTGTCTTGATGGAACAGCACTTTCGCCAAATGGGGACGTTTCTCTTTCAAAGCGTCGTTGAAACGGCTCCATAGTATTCGCCATTGATCGGTATTTTCGGTGGAAGGTAATAGATGCAGATTATACCGCTTTTATCCCAAAATACTGTCGACATAACCTTTCCGTTCGATAGCACCGTCTTCGCCTTCTTCGGAGCACATTTGGTCTGTGAAGTCCACTGTTTCGACTGTTCCTTTGTCTCTGGTGTGTAGTGATGTATCCATGTTTCGTCCGTGGTAATTGACGGAAAAAAATCCTTCTTACGTTTGTTCGATATCGTGAAAAACGCCTTTGAATCAGTCGAGATGCCTTTGAATCTATGGTCGAGAGTGAGCAAACGTGGCACCCATCTTTCGTAAAATGTTCCACACCCGTTCGTTTGAGACGCTTATGGCCTCAACAATCTCGTGCACTCTAACACTGCGATCGGCCAACACGATATCGTGAATTTTAGTGACCATTTCTGGTGTGGTGACCTCATTTGGGCATCCAAAACGTTCGGCGCCACTTGTGCTTGTACGACCGCATTTGAATTCAGTAAACAACTTGTAAATAATTCCAATCGATAGTACAGAGTCCCATAGTATTTAGCTAGCCTTTCCTTGGTTTAGCTGATGGTTTTTTTGCGCAAAAAATACTGTTCGATGAGCACACGAACTTCACTTTTTTCCATTTTCGCAAAAATTCTCGTTTCAAGTTAGTTTCATTCAAGTTAGTCCGTTGTCAATGGCTGCCAAACACAAACTAAACGTCACAGCGAGCGAATTTTGACAGAAGTCTATTGACAGATGGTAGTTGACAGGATCAGTGTTGCATTTAAATTGACTACGTGGGATATTAAAAAATTCACTAACTTTTCAAATTGCCCTCGTAGCTGCCTTAACAATTTTCACAAATGGATGATGAAAGAAATTTAAACAAAAAACAGTTGCTGAAAGCATTTGCAACACCATAATGTTAAAGGTGTGCTCACAAAATCTTTTATTGGAAAACGCATTTGCAACGATGCAACAAGATCGTGAATTACCCTATTAATTTGACAGAACGTCAGCAGAAGTGTTTTTTATCCTATTTGGTTTTTTTTAATTTTTAAAAAGTAAAGTTCAGAGTAACAATTATTAATTGCTGCCTACTTTTTAGCTCAGATAATATGAATAAAAAACATAAGAAGTCGTCATGAAAATAAAATTAAAAGTCCTTGAACACACAAGTTTTAAATACTTAAAAGAAATATTTGTTTTCTTTAAATTTCAGAACAACATCTTCCAACTTATTCATTTAAACTGGAAATTTGCAAACATTTAGGCTGTTTTCTTCCGGCAAAACCATTTAACATTCTACAAAACATGACGCATGACAAAAGTCTGGTTTTTCTTGATCTTATAAACACAAATTAACATGTGCTCAACTATAAAATGCGGATTTAAAAATATTTACTTGAACGAAGAAAACGCTTTTCTTTTTCTTCAAAAATTGTATGTCAAAGGACATGCGACACTGATCATTTATCTCTCTGGAGCGTTTTACCACTACAAAGCGTTTTTGTTGTTGTTGTGGTTATACGAAATATAATAATATGTGAGTGTTGCAGATGTCACATATTATCGGTAATTGTGTGGGTAAATGTCACGCACAAATTGACACAAACACACTCTCGCACACACACACACAAACAACCTAAAACACACGCTGTGCTAAACAGCTTTATAGCAGATATTGTAACATATTGACACATATTTATTGGTCAACCAAAAGCAATTTAGAAAATTATTAGTATAAAATCATTGCATAGATTGATGTTTTGAGCACACAAACGCACACTAACACGCACGCAAACACACACACTCGCACAAACACACTCACTACACTACATATTAATATTAAATTATGTAGGTCTCTTTGACTTTTTGATACCAAAAAACACTACAATACAACATTTTTGTCAAACACATACAAACGCATATGTTAGTTGTTGTTTTTGTAACAGGCTTACAATAACATTTAGTGCTTTGTCTAAAAGTGAATTGTGCCAGCCAGCCAGATAGACAATCCAAAAATTGAGAAACACACACGCACATGAAGCTACTAAATGTCAGAAAATGTCAATAGTCATAATGAGCATTTAATGAAATTTTCAACCACAGATTGAATTAGCCCAAAAGATATGCAGTGAAATGAAAATAGATTTTTGAATATTTAAATAAACATACTAAAGAAGATTCCTGAAGCAATGTTAAGCCGATTGTGTTCAAAGTAAAATTATGTGGCATATGTAAGTTCTCTAAAAAAACACTAATGCAATGAAATAAATCATAAATAAATAAAATTTAAATAATAAAAAATCAGGTAACTAATGTGAAAGTGATAGATGAAAAATTAAAATAGTTTATAATAAACTAATTTTTTTATATATTTTTGAAAAAAATTTACCTGTAGACTAAACATATGAGACAAAGCCACAAGTAAATATAGAGGTCGATAAAAACACTCAACATATATACAAATTATTCAGTTAATGCAAATAATTTTAAAAATTATAAAAAATAGAAAGTATTAATCAAAAGTAGAATAATAATAAAACTAAAGAGCTAAGGAATATTATAAAAAAAAGACTTATTGCAATACTCATAAAATTGGATTTATATCTTGTGTATTAATTACTTTTAGTCTTAATAAAAATGAATATAAAAAAATTGATTTCTTAAATAAAAAATAAAAAATTTTGCTGTTAAATACATAGATGTAAAATATAAAAAAAAACAGTTTCTTAGAATTTTTTTTTTAATTTTTTTTGTAATTTTTTTTTAATTTTTGTATAAAAATCTCCAGAAAGGTGGCAATAAAGATAGAGGCTAGAAGAAGATAGAATATATTGGATAGGAAGTTGGAGTGTTCCAAAGAAATGTTGGGAGTGTAAAAGTGATACATTTCACCCCTCAAAAGATATCCCGCAGTGGAAAAATTTACAAATGTAAAATTCTTGCAAAATAACAATTTCTTACTAAAAGCAACTTCAATGACAAAATAAAGACATAAAGACTTTCAAAAGTCTTGTACATTACTTTAAAGTCTGCAACTATTTTTATGTCTTGCGATCAGGCCCGTAGCCAGGACCTACCCAAGGGATAGTTTTGATTAAAAAGAATATTGATAGTTTTTGATATCGATAAATCAAATGGTATTTTTATATGTATATTAAATGTTTGCTCCCCCATAGACCAAGTTGATGACGCCATAGACTAAAAATAGTCGATTTGATACAAAAATAAAATCTATAAAGTTTTTTAAAACTAGCTCAAGAGGCCAATAAATGGAGAAGCGTTTTACAAGATTCCAAAACATCTCATGAAGTAACTTTTTAGAAAAACAGGTATGCATTTCGTTTTTAATGTAATAATGCTTTAAAATGGGTTAACAAAAACAAATCGGATTAAAAGTACCAGAGTTGTAATATTTTACTTTTCGAAAAATGTTACTTTATAACTTGTTTCAAAAAAAAAACTTGTAAAAATCCAAATTTGAGAAATTGTAATGAAATATTGTTGAAATACTTTCTGAAACTGCATTAAATGCAAATGTGGAGTGTCTGTTTAAAAGTTCCTATTTAACATTTTTCAAAAAAGCTGTTTTACAATGGTTTAGCAATTAAAATGTTTAATCCTATCATTAACGCAAAAAAAAAAAAAAATTAAGAAAATCGTAAAATTTTCCAATATTTTGTGTATAAAAGTTTATGGTTCTGTTAAAAAGAGCCTAAATATGCATACTTAAAAATTGCTTTTGAAGATATTTGAACTGAAGGGACTAATTTACATACAAAATTTAAGTTTTCGTACAATATTTAATCAAACGGTCTTATCAAATTTTTTGAAAGACTCAATTACAAGTTCCTTTTGAAGTAAGAAACTGATAATTTAATGAATAAAAGTCGTCAATGAATCCTTATTACTACAATGTGAAGCCGACAAAGTATGTGAACGTATTGAGCCTGACATAGGGTACTTACGTGTTAAGTGAATGAATTATTTCTGTGAAAACTTCTTATGTATATTTTATTGTTGTGTTCCTTTTATAATACGCCTAAAGACCTTATTTAAAATGCCTATTTATTCAGTGACTGCACAAGAAGACATATTCTTAAATTTGAAATCTCTGTAACTTTGAAACCATTAAAATTTTTTATCCATCATATATTAGCTGTTGGTCTCAGACAAAAACTAGACTTTTTTCAGCTTTCTTCAACTTCATTCAATGTCGAAATAAGCTCTTTTGAACAGACACTCATCGAATATAAAAAAATTGTGCGATTACGTTGCTTACTCAATCCCCAAAAATACGAAAATGCAAAATAAAAAAAAAACGACATGTTTTTCAAAAAATGCCTGTGTTTGGGCATTTCAAACACAAAAATAAAAAAAAAATCATAAGAAATTTAAAAAAACTGTATTTATCATTTGAAATTACTTCAATAATTTTAAAAAATATTCCTGATTTTCGTTTCAAAAAAAAAAAAAAATTCAGTACTAATTTATACAATAATTTTAAATACTTTTAAAATAGCAACTCTACAACATAACTAATGTGAAATATGCCTGTTAAACATTTCAATTGACGTTACTAAACTAGTGATTAATACGCTTATTAAATTTTTCTGCTCTAGTTATAAATTTTTGGGAAAAAACAACAAAGAATGTGAATGGACAATCTTATCACAAATGTATTTAGTTAGAACTGCGACCACATAAATAGCAATTTGAAAATCAAAAGTTTTTATTGTTTTTATAAGTTGAAATACGAGAGGCGATATTCTGGCCTCTTCTTCCGCTACATACTCTTGATCTCCTTATAGTGTGTCATTCATGACAGCCGCACCCTCGTAACCCTGCTCAAACATAAGATCGCAATCTATGTCGAAGTCCTTATATTATCTATGATCTAAAAGCATTGGTCTCAATTCAGTTTTAAATTGAAGTGGCTTGCAACTTTTTACGCTGTTGCGTTGTAGTTGCCTTAATGCTAATATATTAAATTTTAAGGGGGGTTTTAACCCCTAAAACTTTCCCCTTATCTACGGACCTGCTTGCGATGCTTGCGTTTTCGGGGTATAACTTTCATTTCCACGTTGTGTGGAAGCATCACACAAAATTAAGAATATTTGGAAATAATTAATTTGCAATGTTGTTCCTAAAAACTCATGCAATTTTTGCTGGGCATATTACCTAAAGTTAAAGAGAAAATAAAACTTTACTGCATTAAAATAAATCAAAATAATTTTCCTCGAATTAATATAAAAAGAAAAAAAAAAAATACAAAATAAAAACTAGACTATCAAAAATAAAAATTATAAAGCAAGGCAAAAAAAAAAAATAGAAAAAAGAGAGATATCACAATATTGAGTAAAAAAGGAAAATAAAATGGATAATAAAATCAAATCGGCCTTTGTAGTCTAGTGGAGAGTGCGCTAGACTCTCAACCCAAAGGTCCCTGGTTCGAATCCGGGCTCGGGCATGGTTCTTTTCACTTTCTTTGTTCTTTCTTTGTCCTACATTTAAGAATTATGGAAAACTAAAAATCCACAACTAAATTCTGGAAAATGTGAAGGAATGGAACAACTAAGGGCTTGAAATGCTTGCCGAGGTTAAGGCATAACACTAGCCTCGGTTAAAAAGTAATTCAAATTGTCTTTCGCGGTTGTTTCGCCTAACAAATAATTCACGTATAGTTCCAATCAATTGTTCTAAATAATCTATCGCTTTCCTTTCAGGTCAAAGACCAAACCTTGTTTGTATAAGGCGCATGCCTTGGTTCTTTGATCTTTAAAAAAAAAAAAAAAAAAAAAAAAAACGAACAAATAAAAAAACAATAAAAATTTAATTAATTAAAAAAAATCAGATAAAAACAGATGCATCGCTGGACACAAGAAAGAAGCGAAGCTAATTCGTAGCTTCACAAGTTTGATAATTTTATGGTTTTTTTAATAAGAAAATTAAAAAAAAATAATATGCCCACCAGTAAATTTTAATACCTCACATTATTATTTTACATTAATTTTTAATTATTTTTGTAAATGTTAATGATTATTAGTTTTTAATATCTAAAATATCAAACGTATATTATACAGATGCAGAGTGTCATCGATATTTCTAGCAAATATTACATCAATAGTTGTCTTAATCGCATTGTGCAAATGTTTGGATCGCTTCCCTGCAGTGTAAGACTAGTCAGCATTAAAACATGAGTAGTATTTATACTAGTCAAAACAAACTAGTTTATATTTTGTCACGATTTACTAGTTGCAAAAGTAGTTTAAACCCAACTAGTTTTTGTCAAGTCACATTAAACCAGTTGTAAAACTAGCCAAAATCAAACTATACTACATATTATCAAAATCAACCAGTTCCAAAACCAGTTGGAGCTGGGTACCCCATTGGAACCAACTAATAATAAACAAATTAAAACATATAAAAACTAATTTAAAAACATGTAGTATACCATAAACATGGTATTTCATCAAATAGCTTTAACTTTAGCCTTTAGCTAATATTTTGTTGTAAAAATATATGTTCTTTGAACCTATGAACTATTGAAAAAATATGAACCTATGAACTAGTTTTAATTCGATAATTACTATATTGGTTAAAAACTAGTCACAACCCAACTAGAACTTTACTTTACATAAAAAATGAGTTGTTAACTAGTTAAAACCTTATCTATAGTAAGACAATTGTCTTTTCCAATGACATCATCACGTAAAAAATACCAGTCGGTTCTATGAGAATAGGACATAAATCGAACTAGTTGTTGGATATTTCCAACTAGTTGTTGACTGGTATAAATCTAGTTGATTACACTGCAGGCCCTGCAGTGTAAGACTAGTCAGCATTAAAACATGAGTAGTATTTATACTAGTTAAAACAAACTAGTTTATATTTTGTCACGATTTACTAGTTGCAAAAGTAGTTTAAACCCAACTAGTTTTTGTCAAGTCACATTAAACCAGTTGTAAAACTAGCCAAAATCAAACTATACTACATATTATCAAAATCAACCAGTTCCAAAACCAGTTGGAGCTGAGTACCCCATTGGAACAAACTAATAATAAACAAATTAAAACATATAAAAACTAATTTAAAAACATGTAGTTGATAAACTATCTTGCATTATATTAATGCGACATATACTCTCATTTTTAAATGTTTTTATTGCAACTTTGTAGTAGATTAGAACTTAGTTTATATATACCATAAACATGGTATTTCATCAAATAGCTTTAACTTTAGCCTTGAGCTAATATTTTGTTGTAAAAATATATGTTCTTTGAACCTATGAACTATTGAAAAAATATGAACCTATGAACTAGTTTTAATTCGATAATTACTATATTGGTTAAAAACTAGTCACAACCCAACTAGAACTTTACTTTACATATAAAATGAGTTGTTAACTAGTTAAAACCTTATCTATAGTAAGACAATTGTCTTTTCCAATGACATCATCACGTAAAAAATACCAGTCGGTTCTATGAGAATAGGACATAAATCGAACTAGTTGTTGGATATTTCCAACTAGTTGTTGACTGGTATAAATCTAGTTGATTACACTGCAGGGTTATCATTCGCTTTTTTTTATATATCAAAATAAAAGTCTTTCTGACCTTATTTTCACTTCTACATCCGTTTTAGTAGGTGTCGAGCCACAGTGTTTCATCTACATTCATTCTCTTTATACTCATTTATCTCGAAACTACTTTTTTCGGAATGGTGTTGTAATAAAAACAAAAACTATTCAGCCGAATTATCTGAAATTTAAATATGCTATTCATAACATCAGTGGCTATCGCTGGAACTACAATCAAATTTTTATTAAAAAAACATCGTATATTGTACACTTGATCTACTTAATTAAAAGAAGCTGTTTTAAGAACTTAATTGTCAAAAGCGCGTCATTCTGTCAATTTTCAATATTTTTTTTCCTAGTGCCAGCCAGAGAGCTGCACTCATAGTGATTAATAATGTTTTTGGTTTTTATTTTTCAGATAAATATAAAAGTGAAAATCTACAACACCATGCCGCTTTTCCATGAGAGCGTCTCATTGAACGCCATTTGGAACAAGATACACAATTTTTTAGTTAAAAAAAAATAGTTTATTTTATAATGAATGACTCTTACAATATACCTTAAAAGTTTAAATATCGTTGTTCAATATTTTAACTTTTTAAAAAAATCCTTAAAATTCCTTAAATTTTCGAGCGCTAGACCACCGGCCTTGCCTTAAATGCCTATGAACATTCATGTCTGAATTCGCAATTAAATTCAACACCTAAAACAATTGGCATCTTGTGATAATTTTCAACCCTTTCAATGGAACCTTGCTACTTTTGTTGCTTGGATAGCTAATGCACAATGCTTTTGATCGATTATTGTGATCTGCTGCATCATAGCTTCACGCATTGACAATAGAACAAGTAGGATAGCTAATGCACAATCCTTTTAATACATTCTTGTAAGGTTGCCAGAAATGTGAAAAAATCCCATTCGTGGTAATTTTTAATTAGTTTTGGAAATTTTTTTTGGGAATAATCATGGTATTTTTAAGTGTCGTGGAAATTTTGTTCTTAAAAATTTCCTTTTCTCTTTTATTCAGCAAAAATTTAATAATGGTATTCGATAAACAACGTATATAAACAGAAGCGTTAAGCTATAAACTTACGCTGAACATTTTCTCAAACTAACCCCTAATAAAAACCATTTAATTGCATATTAGTTTTAAAAACAAGTTGCCATCATGAAAACTTAGTAGACATTTTTTAACATATGGCAAAACTATCCCGAGTTTTTGTTTTATTTTGCAAGCGTAAAGCTTACAAAATTTATGTTAAAATGCCAAAAAAATAAGAAAAATATAATTACTACCAAAACAATATTAAAAAATATTTTCAAGTCTACTTATCGAATCCATTGGTTTTCAACTATTAAGCTGCAAGCTCTACTTGCACCGCATTGTCGTAAGCTGCGTATGTAAAATCCCTTACGTTTTTGTTGTTGCAAAATACGCTTCAGATAATATATCGGTCTTACGCTATTAATATCACAAAAACGCCGTTCATTGAAAACCCTTATTATTTCTTTGTGGTATTTCCAATTTTTTTTTTAATTTTTTGTGCATATAGGATTGATTGTGCTATTTTTTTAATGCTTATGAGATTTTTGGTGGTATTTTTAAAACGAGTGGTATTTTCGTGGTATTTTTTAATAATCGTGGGTTTTTTTTGTATTTATTTATTGCGGTGGGAATTTTTTTGTTAATCTATACCATGGGAATTTTTGTGGTATTTAATTAATGTTACTGTGAGAAAAAGGTAATTTTCGTGAGAATTGTTCCGAATTTCGGCTGGCAACCTTGCATTCTTGTATTCTGTTACATCATACCTTCCTTTTAATAAATTATCTACTGACACATAGCTTCAGTTAATACTTAATCACATCATGACAGCAAGAGTTGTTTTGGAGTAGTGGTTAGTGTGTAGAACTCTCGATCGAAATGGTGCGAGTTCGATTCTCACTGCTTACAAAGAAATATTTTTAATTTTATATCCTCTTGCTGAAATAGACGCAAGTAAAAAAACAGCAATAATTCTTAAAAAAAGGTGTATGGAAAAACGAGTCGTTTTTGAGATTTCACTCAAGCAAATCACAAAACGAGGCCTGAAAAGCTTCGCTTCGAAAATGAAAAAGAATTTATTTTTTATATGATCATAACTTATTTAATTACACTGTGCGGCAGCTTATAACTTTTTTTGTTGTTTTGGAGATACCACTGCTTATTTTTAGTATAGCGGTACTTCCAAAACATGACGTCTTACTCCGTTTTGTCGTAGAGGGTCTTAACTTTTTTAAGTGGTCAATTCATTCTACAGGTAGGGCCATTTTGAACTTTATTATAATTTAAAATCAGAAAGAAAAACAAAAAGAAGCTTGTAAGGGATTCATTGCCCAATAAAAATGTTGAGATGATAAGACAGGCATTTGCAATTCTTCTACACACATATATTTTTTATTTTTTTAATATTTTTCTCTTGAGTAGTAATTTTAGTAGCGAGGGTCCTGAAAGTGCCTCCATCGAGTTTCTAAGCAAATTTCACTAAGTAATGTAAAAAAAATGTTGAATAAGATAACAAAGTTTTAGTTAAAATGCTTCAAATAACGTCTATTTAATATGAATGTACAACTTAGATCTGAGCCTTGGCCTTAAATGCATGCGTAATCATAACTTTTTCTACTATACACATGTAGGAGAGACCATGACTAAACAACGCTTTTTAAAATAAACATAATAAAACAAACAAGTAAAAAATTAATGTTTGTAAAAAATAAAATTGTAAAAAGTGGTGGGTCAGAAGAAATTGGGAATGTTTCCATACATTTTTATTGGCAAGTGAATCCATTACAAACTTCTTTTATTTTTCTCTTTTTAATATTTTTTCTCATCATGCAGGCACCATCTACTGAATAAATTAACCACAGTGGGATTAAGTATCAACCCAGCGAAAACCACCATAGTACCTTTTACTAACAAAAGAAGCCTGCCAAACCTCCGAACAATGAGAATGGATGGCACTGAAATTCCCTTCAAAGGAGAAGTAAAGTATCTGGGACTTACACTAGATTCAAAGCTTCTCTGGAGAAGACATGCAGAGGTAACTATAAACAAAGCAACGCGCGCACTCATGGTATGTAGGAGCCTGGCGGAAAAAAGCTGGGGTTGTAACCCAACAATTCTCCGCTGGATGTATACCATGATGGTGAGACCCATCCTCACCTATGGTGCAATAGCATGGGCTGAGAGAACCACGCTAACCACAACGAGGAATATGCTAACAAGGGTGCAGAGACTGGCCTGTGTATGCATCACAGGGGCCATGAGAACATGCCCTACAGCAGCACTAGAAGTAATTCTGGACCTAACACCCTTACACCTTGTCATAGAGGGAGTAGCCAAGCGAACTCTGTTGTGAATTGCAAAAGAGGGGACAGGTTTAGGTAAAACTATCAGCAGTAGAGAGAAGGAGGATATTGCAAAGCACACTCCCTACATCGATCTACCAAGAGACGATATAGTAAAAAGGTATAACTTCGAAAAACACTTCGGAATTAAGCTTAGTACCAAGAAAGAGTGGGACAGCGAGATGATATCGCAAGTCAAGAAACCACACAGTATAGCATGGTATACAGATGGGTCCAAGACATTGGAAGGTATAGGCGCAGGGGTGTACGGACCAAGAACCAAGCACTTTGAACCTATGGGGACAACACCCAGTATCTTCCAAGCGGAGACCCTAGCAATACAGCTGTGTGCACAATTCAATCTGGACCGTAAATACAAAGGTCAGGATATAGTTGTGATGTCAGACAGCCAAGCAGCAATCAAAGCATTAGTTTCCTGTGAGATATCATCGAGAATAACATGGGAATGCCTAACAAAACTCAACGAACTAGGCAAGAATAACACTGTTACTATACTTTGGGTCCCAGGACACAAAGGAATACAGGGTAACGAAGAAGCCGATGGACTAGCGCGACAGGGTGCAGCCACAAAATTTATAGGACCAGAACCATTCTGCGGATTGGGCACACATTCTATAAAGAAGAACTAAGAAGGGAGGAGAGGCATAAACGATCAAACCTTTGGAAAAGCCTTCAAAGCTAAGACAATCCAAATTGCTTCTCAGAGATTTTAACACTCGGAGAGCAAAATTGTGCATAAGCTTAGGCAAACCGAATCTTAGGATTCTAACAGGGTTCCTTACAGGTCACTGTAAACTCAAATACCACCTGATGAAATTGGGCATAGAGACCGATAGTAACTGCTGTTTCTGTGAGGAAGCTGAGGAGACTCCAATACACCTACTTACAAACTGCGACGCCGTGGCTCGCAGACGTAAACTAGCACTGGGGAATTATGAGCTGAGTCTAGAGCAGGTTTCATCCCTTAAACCTAAGAATATTCTCAAATTCATTAGAGAAATAGGGCTGGATGAAATTCTGTAATCCGCAAACCCAGCGGAGCTTTGAGAAGGAGGTACAATAGATCTCATTTAGGTCGCAGTACGCATCTCCACCACACAACATTAACATTAACATTAACCATTAAAAAAAATTTAGACCCTCTAAAAAGTTAGAAAGTTTTTTTGAAGTGCAAAGCTATGCTTAACATTAGGGCGTATCCAATTACAACTTTTTTCGAATTTAACATTTTAAGAAGTCTCAAAAGTCGCATAAAAATTTTTTAGAAAAAATAAGGATCTCTTCCCCTCCCGCAAGGACAAAGTTGTTTTTTTGAGAAAAACAGTAAAAAATCTCGATCTCAAAATGCTTTAATTTTTTTAAGAAAAACTACGATGCCACTCTAAGTTTTTACCCACAGTGTCCTGTTCGAAAGATATTCGAATCTAAAGGTATACTCGAGATAGCATAAAACTTTTAATTGTTATCTGATTCTCTAAATTTTGGTGATATTGATTAGAGTGTTAACGTTTTCCTTAAATTCGCTGAATTAGTAATTTGCATATTTTTTGCATATGCAATTCCTGTTTTGGAGAAATGTATACTTGAATATAATTTTTTAACTTTTTCAAAAAAACGAATATAATGTGTTATATCTTGTTATAAAGATAATTTACTCAATTCGGATTCTGCAAATATTTTTGAACGAAACACTGTCTAAAAAAAAGGGTGTTTTTTATAGAGTGATACAACTTTGAGTTGGCATTGCTGCTTTATTTGACCACCCATTCAACAACTGATAGTTGCTTTTTGTTTCATTTGCTTTGACATTTAGTTATGGATCGACCTACACCAAAGCAACGCGTGTAAATTGTGGAATTTTTTAATCAAAATAATGGTTCTGTTCTTCAAACTTATCGTGCACTTTGTCCATTTTATGGCGTACATAATCGTCCTTCAGAGCTGCTAATTCGAAGAACAATAGATCGTTTTCGGAACACATTTACTGTTACTGATAAGTTGCATCCCGTGAGACGCCGAACATTGCGCACTGAAGAATCTGTAGCCGCTGTACAGGAAAGCATTGAAGATGATCCTAATCAATCAATTCGTCGCCGTTCGCAGCAACTGGGGTTGTGTCCTTCCACTTTATGGAAGATTTTACGAAAACATCTTGGCTTAAAACCTTTCAAGATTCAACTTGTGCAGGAATTAAAGCCAAACGACCATCGTATGCGCCGCCAATTCGGCGAATGGGCTGAAGCACAAATTGATATTAATTTTGAATTTTGAATTTCCACGGAAAATGTTCTTTTCCGATGAAGAACATTTTTGGTTGAATGGGTACGTAAATAAACAGAATTGTCGTATTTGGAGTGAGGAGAATCCACAAGCTTTTGTCGAAACACCATTACATCCACAGAAAACTACTGTGTGTTGCGCTTTATGGGTATATGTCTTCAAAAACGATGATGGTCAGAATGTTACTGTCAATGGTGAACGGTATAGGAACATGATTCAAAGTTTTTTCGTACCTCAATTAGCTGGCATTAATCTTGCTGATATGTGGTTCCAACAGGACGGAGCCACATGCCACACAGCGGGCGCTGCAATTGATTCACTCAAGGAAACTTTTGACGAAAAAATTATTTCACGAAATTGCCCAATTAATTGGCCCCCAAGATCGTGTGATTTAACCCCATTTTATTATTTTCTTTGGGGTTATGTAAAGTCACTTGTCTACGTCGATAAACCACAAGCAATTGAACACCTGGAAATCAACATTCGAAGAGTTATCGGCGAGATACGGCCGCAAATGCTGTGAAAAGTTTGTGAAAATTGGTGTTCCAGATTGCGCCTTGTACATGGCCGAAATAATATTTAAACAATAATGTCATAAAATTTTCTATCCAATAAAGCCCGTTTCATTGATATTAAAAATATATTACTATGTTCTATTATGATTTAAACTTGTATCACTCTACAAAAAACACCCTTTATAATAATTATGCAAAAGAACAAGTTGTGAAACAAATTCTTTCGACATTATAAAGGGTCCGCCAAATAACTTTTTTTTTGAAAATTCTTTAAAAAAAAAATACTGGATATTTTCTCAAATTTCTTTTTTTATTTGAAAGTACAATCCTTCCGGTTAGTAGTGAAAAATAATTTCATTCAAATGGCTGCCTTGGCTGGCCATGCAGTAGCCTACACGATCGGTTCAATTTTTAAGCATATTATCGATTGTGTGCAGCTGTATTTCACCAATGGCTTCAGGAATATTGTCCTTTAAAGCGTCAATTGTCTCTGGCTTGTCGGCGTAACACTTATCTTTGAGGGCACCCCACAAATAATAGTCCAACGGTGTCAAATCGCAGCTCCGAGGTGGCCAAACGACATCAGCTCTGCGGCTGATAATGCGATCTTCAAAAACAGGGCGCAAAACATCGAGTGTAGCTTCGGCTGTGTGGCACGTAGCACCGTCCTGTTGAAACCAAATGTTGCCAATATCCTTCTCTTCAATTTTTGCGACCAAAAATTTCGTTCAACATGGCCCGATATCGATAGCCATTGACTGTAACGGCCACTCCTTGCTCATTTTCGAAGAAAAATGGCCCAATTATGCCTCTGGACCAAAATCCGCACCAAACAGTGACTCGTTTTGGGTGCAGCGGCTTTTCAATGTATGCGTGCGGGTTTTCTGTGCCCCAAATGCGACAATTTTGCTTGTTTACATACCCGCCAAGATCAAAATGAGCTTCATCTGAAAAGATGATTTTTTTGGCAAAATCGGCATCTTCTGTAAGTCGATCGCAGGCCCACTTAGCGAAGCGAAAACGCATTGGATGGTCAGTTGGCTTCAACTCCTGAACCATTTGGACTTTGCATGGCGTCATACCAAGGTCTTTATGCAAAATTCGTCTCAATGATGTATCCAAAATGTTCAATTGTTGAGAACGACGGTGAATTGATGTTGATGGCGCTTCACGCACACTTTCTGCCACAGCAGCAATATTCTCGGGTGTACGCACTGCTTTTGGCTTTTCACGCTTTGGTTTATCGATGAGGTTGCCAGTTTCTTTCACTTTTTCAAAGGGTAACGAACATACGGAGCTGACGGTGCTTCTCTTCTTCCAAAATCCGTACGCAATTTTCGCACACATTCTGCAACATTACCATGATTTTCAAAGTAATCTCGCAATATTTTCCAGCGTTGTTCAAGCGTGTATATAACCATATTCGTTCAGCGGAAAGATAAAACTAATTATCTGTCAAATCAGACATGAGCTAAATGTTACCATTCACGAAATAAGCACTAGTTGAAAAAAAAAACGTTAGATGGTGGACCCTGTATATAAATTATTATTCCTAATTTTTTGTTTTTTTTTTTATTTTGATTCCTTCACGGAGAAAACTGTTTGCTAAATTTGTATTGTGGTTAAGCAAAACTTGCGCTTGATTCTCAACCACTTCAAAATTATGCTAAATTTCAGCAAAACCTAATCAAAATTTGCTATTCCAGTTTATAATAATTAAGCAAATTTTTGATTAAATTCCAGCAAAATTTTGCTAAGTTATTATAAACTGAAAGAAAAATTTCTACTTAATTCAAGCAAATATTTGCTAAGTTATTATAAATTGCAATAGCAAATTTTGATTAGTTTTTGCTGAAATCTGGCATATTTTTGAAGTGAAGTGAATTATTAACATTAAATTAAATTGAAAAGTTACCATTATCCGGAGACTTGAACCTCGGTCGCGTGAGTCTTATCCATTCGCAGTTGTAAACCAATCGTCGCCTAATTTTCTTCATTCAGAATAAACGTGTGCTCGTGTATTTAGAAGAAATTTGCTTGAATTTAGTAAAAATTTGCTATTTGAGTGTATGATAACGTAGAAAGTATTTGCATGAGTTTAGTACAAATTTGTTATTGAGCTGTGATAACTTAGCAAATATTTGCTTGAATTAAGTAGAATTTTGCTTCTGCAATTTATAATATTTTAGCAAAATTTTGCTTGAATTTAGTCTAATTTCGCTTTATCCTAAATACATGAGGAGTGATTTCAATTTAGCAATCTTTTTCTAAATTCACACAGTAATTAAGCAAAGTTTTGCTGATTTGCTTTTGATTTAAGCAAAATAATTATCTCGGTGTTGATCCTGATCTCCTCCCCTTCCCCAAATTATTATTATATATATTTGGGGAACTATTATAGAACTATGGTAGAACTATTATATATTCTACAGTTTAAATTTGTATATAAAGATAATCTCTGAATTTTTTGACTAAATAATTAATATTTAAATTTTTATAAAGATTTTTATCACTGGGGTTCATATGTACCCCACGAGTCCAGGTTTGTTACTCACTATGAGCATGCCAGGTGAAGGTTAAATGTGATTGTTAGAGTTGTATTTTTTTTCTGAGAAATTTAAAAAAATTGTTTTTTTTTTTCTAATTAATACACATTATATTCAATGTGCGCAAACGCACCAATCTAAGTAAAACATGAATAACTTACCACTATAACAGATAATGAGTACAGCTCGTACCCTCGGGAATTCGGGAGTTTTTAACTTATTTGAAAACTTTTTAACTGCAATCAAAAATGTTGGCGTGTTTTGAGTGCTGAAGTTTAAATACTGCCACTGCTTAAAAAAAATAAAAAAACTCTCTCTTGCCTACCGCCCCCTCCCCATCGGCAACACACATACCAATACAGTATTAAAAACTGCGCTTTTGTGCTTCCACTCTATATTATGCTTTTTTTTATAATTTCTTTTTTCTACAATTTCCTTGAAACATTTTTTCGCTTCCTTTACGTTCTCTGCATTTTCTTAAAAAAAAATTTATATATATAACATGAAGGAAGAACCTTTTAAAGGATGAAGTTTTTGTCACAATCATTATAAGTTTATTAAAATTTTTATAGCTTACAGTGTTGTTTTTTAAATTTTTTTTTTCATAGCTTATGTTTGTCTCTTTTGCGTGTTGTAAATAAAGCATTTTTTTGCCTTTGGCAAGAGATTCTTTACAAAATAAAAGTTTTCTAACGCAAACTATGAATGAGCTTGTTTCATGTAACTTGAAACAATCTCTTCTGAGTGCCCCTTTTATGAAAGCTTTAAGCTGTACAGAAAAAACACGGCAGGAAAACAAAGCTGCTGAAATATAAAGATTGAAAAGTGATATTATTAAACTAGGGTGGTTCCTAAGGTGGTATTTAATTACTGTGTACTAAATTTAATAATTTACCTGAAGAAAATAATTTATATAAAAAATTATTTTTTTTTAAAAATTACTACTGTTTCAGCAAGTAACTTCTGTTATGGAAGGAATATAAATTCATCATTAAAAAAAAACAATATAAAGGGATTGTCAAAACTCTATTTATACTAAGACATTATAGCGCGATCTGTCGTTTAGCTTGTTTTTTAGAAGCTTCCCGAGTAAAAATAAAAAAATAAAAAAATTAACTAAGACCAAACAGCGGCCTAATTTTAAATATTTTTCTCGGCTGTATAGTCTTGCCACAACAACGAGCGTACAGCGGCCGTACGTCGGCCGAACAGTGATTATCTTACAATGAATATGAGAAGTTTTATTTTAACCAACTTCATGCACAAAAAATTATTTAGCGCCACACACAAATGGCGATAATATCAATACCAGCATCGCCGATTGAGAATTACTTGTGTTGTTGCGCATACATTTTCTGTTCAGTAAAAGCTTTGAGAAATTTGGTACCATACAATGGGCAAAATACGGACGCACAACTTAATTTTAGCATTGTTCGGCCGTTGTTCGACCCAAGTTCGACCCAACTTTTGACTGCTAATATTTTTACTCGGGTTTTTATTTAGTTACCTTCAGTTTACGCAGTGAATACTCTTTTATGTCTTCTATCAAGAGAAAGTGGGTGCTTCGAAGTAGTAGTTTTGGTTTTGGAATGAGGAAAAAGTCGGCCGGAGTCATATCAAGTGCATACGGTAGTTTTTCGATGGTATTTCGTAAGTTTTTGTTCATAAATTCTTTAATTCTGATAGCCTTCTGAGATGATCCATTATCGTGATGCAAAAGCCATGAGTTTTATTTCCAAAAATCTGGCCTTTTTCGACAAAGTTGCTCTCCCAAACGCCACATAACGCTCAAACAATAAGTGGGTTCTGTAAAATAATGCCGACAATTCCTTTAAGCGGTCTTTTTAAATTATCAATTTGCTGTACATTCTTAACAGAACGTAAAATCTGTATTTTTAGTTTTATCCAACCCACCCTACTCTTTCTGCACTATTTCTCACTCATTCTTGCATTCTAGTTAATAAAATCTATGCGCTTGATTTTCAACTCGTGCCAAACAATGCGGCTTCGTTAGCTCGCTGGCCTTCATTATTAACAACATCACGTATATTTCTCACTTCTCTTCTCGAGCTTTAGTCTTCACTGCATATTTTAAGGTTTGTGCTTTTTTTACATGTCCTTCCGGAAAGTCCTCTGCATGATTTTTGCAAAAGAATTCTTGATTTAAGTTTATGTTATTATTTTTTTTTTGTGTATATGCGATACAATCAGATGTTAAGGATATATTAAAAAAGTTGCATAAAAAGTAAATTTCAACATCAACAACTCTGCTTCCGATTGTGTCATTACAACATTTAGCCAAAAATTAATATTAATTTTTTGAAATATACTTTGAATGACGATTTCAATCATTAACTTAACTTAATTCCATTAGTTGAAATTGAATTGAAAAACTACAATTTGAATGGTCTTATTTTCGGTTAAATATATCCAGAAATAAACAGTTAGGGCTTGAAATTTAGGCATAATTTAACAATAGCGAAAATTCCCTTTTTTAATATTTTTTTGTTGGATTATATGGATTTCCTCCCTAATCCAAATCTGGAAAAATTTCAGGCCGCTTGCAATAGGTTTAGAAGTTACAAACCTCCAAGGTTGGAAAAATTCCTACAAATCTTGCTTTTTTTTTTAGTGTTCCGCATTATGGGTATCGAACATGAAAATCCATTAAGATATACAATTATCCATATCCGTAAATTTTTAAGATATGACTATTTTTATATTTACAATTTGTCAGAAAAACTAGTGGTTTCCCTTTTACGTAAGCACTACACTAGAAATGGTTATATCTTCAAAAGTTATGCATGGATTTTTATGTTTGATACTTTGTTGAATAGGTACTGTAGTTAATTACCTTTTTAATGATAACCATAAAGCTTAGTTTTGTTGGTATAATATTTTTTAAACTTTGAATGCCTATAACTTCTAAACCAATTGCGAGTGGCCTCAGATTTGGATTTAGAAGACCAAAAATCAAAAATTAGAGTTTTTGCTATTCTTGAAATGTTCCGAAATTTTTTGTTAAACCCCTTATAAGGGTAGGAAAAGATATTATTACCACCACCATTTCCGGTCGAATATGAGTATATCTTAAATATATTCAGGGATGGCCATGATTACAAATCACGATTACTGATTATGATTACATGAATTCAGATTGCACAGATTACTTGATTTTTCTAAATATTTAGAAAAATCACATTAAAAACCAAATAAAAATAAGTTCAATTAAGTAATCATGGTAAGTAATTACATGAGATTATAAAAATAAAGTTGTCATGCAAGGTGATCACATGATTTTTAACAAAAGCAAGTAATCGTAACATGGAATAACATGATTTTCCAATAAACCAAGTAATCAGACCCAGCTTTCAGTGATTACATATTACTTCCTGTCTGACAAAAAATTCAAAATTTGTATGTTATTTTATTATTTTAGTAATTGCTATTTACCGTAATGGTTTACCATAAATAATATATTTTCTTCAGCACACTCACGGAACTGGCGATGCTATCAAAACATCGCTTCTTCTAGCCGTAATATTACAGTTCTCAAAAATTTAATTTATGAGTCTGTGAGAACTTTCATATTGGCTGCTTGAATCCATTTTAAGAGCTGCTATTTAGGTTTTGACAACCTCACAGGAGTTGTAAGAACTTACAATGGTGAGAGGAATTCGGATTCGATAGCCGCGCCTTTGTGGCTGCTATAAATCGTGATGTTGAGAAATCGTGGAAAAATGTTTTGTGATGAAATTGTGAAACTTAACTTTTGTTTTTTCAGTTTTTGTGTTAATATAACGCAGTTTCTTTCATTTTTCTTCACTGTTTGTGAAAAATTAGGTATTTATAAAACTGCCAAAATTTTGCTCAAAAACAAAAGTTTTCATTCTTGAGAATTATTCCCGACTTATTCATAGGTTATCGTATTTTATTTGTACTTACAGTGTGTTTTATCGAGTTGAAGTTATTTCAAGTGTTTATAAATACTGATTTATTAAAACTTTATAAATAATTTTTTGCTTTTTGCCAACAAGCACACTTAAATGTCAAAACTGAAATAGAGATATTCGTCTATTGTGGTTTTAGTATCCGCAGTAAAAGTGTGAAAACCGTATTGAGGCTACAATAGCCGTATAAAAGTTACTCAAGACGCAATAATTGAAAATTAGTTGCAGTAGCCGCAATACTGAATGTGTCACAACTGTAACCCCAGCTTTTATTTGCGAAAGACGCTAAAAAAATTTGTCGTTTTTGTTTTGTGATTCTTGCAGATTCAATTAGGGTTATGAGAGCTCTCATAAAGTTCTTGTAATAAACTTTCAGCCATAGCAACTTCTTTTTATATATAATAACTCTAGCATGGCTATTACAGCCTCAATATTTTCATGGCAGCCGGATACGAAATTCAATAATTCCCTGAGTGCAGCTATTAAAGTGATCTTATTGTTTGTTAAATTGGTTTTGTTAAAGAAGTGTACAGCAGATTTTGTATATTACTTGTCTCAGTTTTACAGTTGAACCACATATATAAAAACAGATATATTAGTTAAAAAAATCTGCAATCACTGATTGGTTAAGCCTGATTACTGATAAATTTCTTAATCAGAATAATTCATTCATTACTGTAAAATTATTGATTACTTAAATTAATCACTGATTACTTTTGCATGATTACTGATTTCTCAAAAAAATCACTGAATATTTTAAAGTTATTAATGATTTTTTTAAGTAATCAAGTAATAAATTTGTGTATGATTAATTGTAATCAGTAATTTTTTATAATCATTACACAAAAATATCATTACTGGACTTTTTGTTTCTTAAAAATTTATATTTTTTGAGTTATTGCGAGTTAAAGTTTGCTATAATTGTTGTTGTTATGTTGCTTTTTCTCTTCTTAGTTTCAGTATATGCCTAAGCTACCGCTATGAGACTGTTATACTGACGAATAATCTTTTACAATTTTACAGCTAGGAGAGTACCCGTGGAGAGTTAAAATTAACAAATGCGACAAAAAATCCGTGTAAATTCGTATAAGCAAATTTATATATATTTTTTCAATTTAAAACTAACAGCTAATAAAATTACTCAACTGAAGTCATTAATAGTTTTTTAAAAATTTTTTGTATATGTGATTTTTTTTATAAAATTTGCATCAAACTTAAAAAAGTTACAAACAACGTAAAACATAACTAAAAGAAAAAAATTGTTAACAATTATTACTTTTAGTTATGTTACTATTACTAAAACTTAACATAACATAAAACGTAAATTTTATGTATTTTAAAGGAACATTAGATTTTTAAATCTGTAATAATTATAAATACAATAACATTGAACTACACTTTATAGGCACTTTAAGTTTGTTTTAACCCATTATTGACTAAGGTATGATATGCCATACGCGATGAAAGAATTTTTCAAAAATTCGCAGCCACAGTAAAGCTTTTGCTTCCAACAGTGTGAGAAAGCTTAAAATATGATTTTTCCATACAAATTCTAAAATTTACCTTTAAAGGCTTTTTGTTTATTTTTTCCAGCCAGTTTAAAGTGCAGTATTTCAAAGAAAAGTGCAAAATTCCACTCGAGCTATTTTTTTTATAAACATTAAAAAGAAAAAAAAATATAATCTAAAAAAATGCATAAGTTAGAGTTGAATATGAAACGCTATGAAATGAAAGTTTTCCAATATTTAATTTTTTCTAATTTTTTTTAAAGTTTTTTTTTTAAAGACCCCTTATATGTTTATGACCTTATACATTTACACACTTCGCCACACCCAAATCCTTTGAATTTTTCAAAAGCTTCAGAGTTTTCCGTCTAAAATTATTACAAATTAATGCCGAAAATTTCTAAAAATAAACTCAACGAGTTTTGGTGGTGAGCATTAATGGGTTAAGCTGCATACACTCACCTCAAATGAGGCTGCCCACTGGCTCGCTTCGAAATTAGATTCTTTAAAACAGTTTTTTATTTGCAAGTGTTGATAAGCGCAAAGTTTTAACAAATTATGTAAATAAATTTTTTAGTTTTTTACCATTCCAAAATTTTTGACATAAAATTTGGTGAAAAAAAGCGAAATCTACGAAAATTCTGTGTGATATTCATAAAAATCAGTAGATTTAAATTATTTTGCAACTGTTGTCCGTTTGTCTGTGCAAGGCTTAAATATCCGTAGATATCCGTAATTTCCGTGTAGGTTAGCATTACTGGCTAAAACTATGAATTGATATATTCAATATCAAAGTGATACCTGCACAGTAAAAAATTTTAAGGTAAATTAAATTCTATACCACCCAATATTATAAAAATAATAAAACAAATATAATTTAAAAATTTCATATAGATATCATGTGGTAATCAAAATGTATTCTGGTTCGAAAGAAAAAATTCACCGAAATCGGTAAATTTAAAAATATAGTGGTTTTGATTGGTCTGACGAGAAAAATGGTCTGGAAAAATTTATAAGATTTGATGGTATATTTTTTTAAACATTTTTGGTTTGGATTTATATGTATACAAAATAGTATAAAATTTATGCTCATATTTTTTACTGTGTGGAATGATTTCTTACAGTTGAAAAAAAATTTGCAAACTGTTAATTGAAAAATTTTTAAAATTTTAAAAATTTATACAAAAATTTAATAGGAAATACCGTTCAGATTGCAAAAAGGCAAACATTAATTTCATTTCAAATTTGATCAGTTAAAAATCTATTCAAAAGCTCAATATAAAATTTAGGTATGTTTGATTTTGGCGTTTTAACTCCACACAGGCTTACTAGTAGTATGTAATACAGGTACGGTGACCATCTGTTCCGTATGACATACAGCAGTTCTTCACTTTACGCCTTTGTGTTGTGTTAATTTTTTTTTAAATAAAAGACACACATGTTCTGTATCTTAAAATATGTTCGGTTCTTGTTCTATATTCTTCATAAAAAAAAATTATGAACATCCATCAAAATGATCCACTCAAACATAAATGAAACCAAACAAAAATCTAGAGGAAACTAGTATTTTGCACCTTTGTACTTAAAAACAATTTGTCGGGACTCTACCTCCTTTCTTTCTTTCTCTACCACTAATTGCTTAAAGAACTTATTCTTTTCGTCATGATTTAATTAAAATGACTTTTCAAGTCCTTTAAAATTTTACTGCTTTGTTCTAAATTGCGTTACATGAAAAACCAAAGAAAGAAAAAATTGAAGTGTATAAATTTTTTACTTCGTGACACAATTTATTTAAAAAATTTGCACTACTGTCGCATGCAGACTTCGTCACAGTTAGTGTATTTATTTTTTGTTAAATGTAATTTTTTGTTTTATAAAAAAAAATACACTGACACAAAAATCACCAACACACTTAAAAAAGAAGCAAACATCCGGTATAACACGCAGCTGTCACACACATTTACTTACATACTCATTGTGTTCCATGCATAAATGTTTAAGTACTTAAATGCTGGCATGTTTGCATGTAGGTGTAATGCGTTTGTGTGTGTTTGTGTGTTGTGCGCATAACAAACTTATAAATCCAAACCAGCCTGACCTGAAATGCTGCATTGAATATAAAATAAAGCTGATTTATGTGAAGCAGCAGTGTGAAGAAGATACAAAAAAAAAAAAACTGTAAGAGATGCAAATCATCAGCAAAATGTTTTCAAGACGCTACTCTATCTTCTATTCAAAATTTTCACACAACACTGCAGTAGTTCAAGCTTAATATTTTGTATGCTCAAATATATAATTTTTTTCAGCAAATGAGTATATCTTTTATTTTCTTTTGCTACGTATTTTTGTTATATTTAAAATTTTAACCATTTGCATGATGTAAAGCTTATTGCTGTTATTTAAAAAAAGACAAAAATTTATTTCTGTTCGGTAAAACAATAACAGTTTTATTACAAATACATATTTTAAATGTTCGCTTCTATCTCAAAGATGCTGTTTGGAAGAACAGAAAATTGTAAAAAAAGGACAAGTAAAATGAAAAACGCCTCTACTGAAAATGGACTGAGCTAAATGGAAAAATGCTGTCCTTAAGACCAGCAATACATGAAATCAAGGTTCAAAAATAAACTTTTCTCAAGATTAAATTATTTAAGCGATTTATTTAAAAGTTTGAGGGTAAATTTGAGGGTAAAAATTTGAGGGTAAGTTTTAAGAATACAACAAAAAAGTATAGCAGTGAGGGGACTGCCGACTGCCGACTGCCAATTATTAAATATTTTATATATTACTGAAACTATTTCTTTTAAGCAAAAGCGCTACCATATCAAAAATACATATATTAAAGTTATTTATATAAATTATTTCATTATTGAATTAATATAAAAATTAAAGCTTATTTATATCATAATACTAACAAAATATACATGTACACCATATCTATATTGCATTGTGTATTAAAAATAGAATATTCTAAAATTAAGAAATGTCTATAGCATATAAATTATATTAAATTCATATAAGAAATTGATGCTAAACAGTTTAAAAAATAGAATGCTTAAGACAAGCAGACTTTAGTTATCGAATTACTACTGAATATATTAATTTTGCAGGTTTATTACGTAATTGTTATTATATAAATATACATATGAACTATTTATACTGTATAAATATATATATACAGACTCTTTTAATGCCTCCACTTAAGATCTTGCTAGCAGGCAAACAGAAAAAAATATCAAGCAAAGTGCTATTTATTTTTCGCCGCCAATTCGGTTCATCCCCTTTAACGCTGCGCAACCGCTGTGATCATGTCATTCTCTCTGCGTTTTTGTTGTAGATTTGCTTGGTAATTGTTGTTGTGCAGTTAGTTTTCATTTTTTTGTAGATGTTTTTTTTTGTAGCTACAGTCGGCAAATGACAATCGAAGTATTTTTATAACACTTTATTTTTGTGCGGGTCGATTTCAAAATCGCAAATTGCTCAGTGAAAATCGTATTATAGGAATCAAAATAAAAAAACTTTGCCCGAGGAACTATACCTCTAAAACGAATTCTAATGCCCCAACTTTTGACTTTTGTCCCGTAGGGTCAAATTTTGAAAAATCCCTCTTTCACCCATTAAGAGTGCCCTAATCGATTCCAAATGTATGACTGACCCCCACTAACTTTGGAGGGCCGGTCTACCCATGCCAAAAAATCACCATTTTTGGCACTTAACATGAAAACATCAGTGAAATGGGATCGCCACTGGCATGGGTGGATCGGCCCAAGGTAGTGTTAGGGCGGAGAGCCGGTGACCGAAACTGTCAAAACGAAGTTGAAATTTCATACAAAATCTGCAACCAATGAGAATGCAATATGAAAGCAAAAATTGGCCAAAATAACAAAATGGCTGAGTTTGTCAGTTATGGTCACTAAGAAAGAGACCACATTCAGCTCTAACACTACCTTGTCTAGTTGTACTATGGTGGTATCAAAAGGGACTTCACGGCCAGTCAAACAAAAACCAAATATCATTATATTATTTTAGCCTACAACAGCTCTACATTAGGGTGTCCTAAAAAATAATTTTTGTTTTTGCTCAACCTTTTTTTGAAAGCTTATGAGGTCAAGTATTTTTGAAATTTTTTTCAGATTTTTTGGAAGAGGTTTAGTGGTGGCGCTAATCGTTTCTTCCCTAAAAATAAGGTTTTTCGGAGATTTTTCGAACTCCAAGCATAAGTTGGTCAATAGCATACATTTTCTAAGTCATTGAGTCGTTATTTCGGTAAAAAAAATGTCCAAGCTTTACTTTAATGTACATAAATCAGAAGTTTTGGCAAATTTTTATGTCATTTGGGTGTAACATATTGCATTTTCCATCAAAAAAATCCATCAAAATGAAAAAATATAGTGATGCAGTTTGAATTATGGTAAAATTCTAAGCAATTTAAAAACAAATATTTTTCATATTACTCCAGCCGTTTCAAAGTTAAAGCCTTTAAAACTTTTTCATTGCCTGAAAATTTTTCGAATTTTAACAAGGCTTTTTATTTCATTTAACAAAAAAAAGCGAAAATTTTTAAGCATCGGTAAGTTAACATTATTATGAACTAGTTCATAAAATTATTTGGGACCTTCATTTTACAGTAAATTTGCCTTTGCTAAAAATTAGATGTGCATTTTTCAAGTTACATAAAAACAGAAAACTACACCATTTCGAACAGCATCCAAAAACCTACTCTAACAATCAGCCAGTCGAGAAAGTCGAAAATAAAAACGTATTCTTTCCGCAGGTTACCATCGAATACACAAAAAAAATCAAAAATAAAAAATTAGAAAAATCTTTACTTTTGGTTAAGAAATCATGTATTTTCCTTACGATGTAGCTCTATGCCTTGTAAAAGATTTGAAAGTCTGTTTCATAAGTTCTGAGACTAATTTTACTGCTTGCCAAGGCAACACAACAAAATATTGGATTTGCTGACTTTTTAGAATGTTTTGTGTTACATTGGCTTGTACAAGCTCGTTTTCATTATTTGGCGTATTAATATTTTTTACCATTAACCGCAAAGCTTTGGTTTCTATGCGCTCATTAAAAAGGGCTAAGACTAAGGCAGCTAATTTCCCAGATAGGTACCACTGGTGTCCCAAAAAAGTTTTCAGCGTGGCGTTTGAAACTGTTTCATTACAACGCTTGTAGCTAGCTAATTGCTTCATTAAATTGAGGTCATTCAGTGGAGCGTATCGAGGGCACTGACAGAGGTACCAATTTTTTATGTACACTATTAACAAGAATGAACTAAACTTGAATGAACATTCTGTTGAATGAAATAAAATGCCTTGTTGAAATTCGAAAAATTTTCAAGCAACGAAAAAAAGCTTTAAAGGCTTTAACTTTGAAACGGCATGAGTAATATAAAATTTTTTTTTCAAATTGTTTAAAATTTTGCCGTTATTTAAACTGCATCACTGCATTTTTTCGTTTTGATGGAATTTTTAAAAGTTATGAACGGTTTTTTTAAAAATGTTCGATAATTTCACGCAAAAATGCAATATGTGACACCCAAATGAAATAAAAATTTGCCAAAACTTCTGATTTATGTACATTAAAGTGAAGTTTGAACAATTTTCTTTCAAAATGGCGACTCAAAGTATTAGAAAATGTCTGTTATTGACCAACTTTTTCTTCGAATTCGAAAAATCTCCGAAAAACCTTATTTTTAGAGAAAAACCTCTAAACCTCTTCCAAAAAATCTGAAAAAAATCTCAAAAATGCTTGACCTCATAAGCCTTCGAACAAAGGCTGAGCAACTATTAAATTAAAAAAATAATATTCTTTTGGAACACCCTACTCCACATATACATTGAAAAAAACAGTAACATTCAATGTTTTGCAGCGGAGCAAAGGGAGGGAAAAGAGCGATGCGTCAGCAGAGGAACCTATTGATGGTTGCTTGCTATATTTGCTGAGCGCCTGGTAGTCTAGATCAAAGAGCGTCATTTAAAAGCCTACTCGCTGTCTGTACTGATGACGAGAGTTACTCGCAAAATGACTATGACGCAAACCAAAGATTTACCCTCTACCAAAATCGTTCAACGCTCCTACAGAAGTTTTCACTTCAAAAAAATAACGAAAGTGTTGATTTTTTGTGTAGGTGTGTGTGGGCCAACGATCTCCCGGTGCATCAGCAAGTGCAGCAAAGTTAAATTGACTTTCTTTGCTGGTGAACGTCTTGAAGTGCCACGAGCAACAGCACAAGCAAGTGCAGTGCAAAATTTGTTGCTAGCCAACATCCTCCAAGTTCCATCACCAGCAGCACAAGCAAATGAAGCGCAAATTCTCCGCTTTCAATTTATTTAATTCACGCCGGAGTATAATGGCAGAAATTTGCCTCTGCGCTTGAGACATGCTGAAATGGTGCTTCTGAAATATTGGAGAGTTGACCAGTCAATTGCATTGTGCTGCACTTGCTTGTGCTGCTCGTGGCGACTCTCGGAGAACGTTGGCAAGCAAAGGAATCAGGAAATTTGTGCAATTTAACCAACGATCCCACACACACGCACACACAAACTCAAAAACTTTCGTTATTTTTTTTATTATTTTGCTATTTTTTAAGTTCTTTACATTCACAATATTACTAATTTACGAAGTAAGTTGCAAGTACAAGCACTCAAATTAAATATGTCGCGAATTGAATAAAATGCAAATTAAATAAAATATTTGCGCTAAATCACTACCGAAATGTGAAACGTCAAAATTTGTAATTGTCAAAATTTCATCGTCCAATTGACACAGCAAAAAAGACAAATCTATTTCAACAGACACAAATTTTATTCAACTTGATATTTTCTATCCTACCACGACTGAAAAGTTTCTTTTTGACACACACCCTTTATGAAAAAATTTATTAATAAAACAATAATAGTTGACAACTCTGAAAATAAAATGCCGCAGTGGTGAACATAAATAGCCACTGACAAATCCAACAATTGTGAAATTGTCACAACTTAAAGATTAAAATGTTAAAACACTCAATCCATACCTTATTTTTCTTGTTTGCAAACGAAGTTCCAGCAGGAAAAAGCAGAAAAAGAAGAAGATCATTCTATTTTTAAATATCACCATGAATAGCGAGGGTTTGAGTAAAAGCAACTTTTTCAAAAATGTTGACAAATACAGCAAATGAAGAAATTGCGAAACTTTAAAAGCATATATAGACCAATATAAAGCGAATTAATAATAATTTTTGGTTGCAAACATCTTATTGCAATCTAACTTAAGTATTTATATACTAACAAACAGATTATATGAATTAATTTCAGGAGTTGCCAAGTGATTTATTTGTGAGCTTGCGGCCGATTAAGAACAGGAGTGACAATCAGGGTTGATTTTTTTTATGCACAAATACATGCAAACATTTTTTGAGGTTATGTTTTCTAATTTTCCTATCTTGTTATCTTTGCTGTCTGTATTGATGACGAGAGTTACTCGAAAAAAGACTATGACGAACCAAAGATTTACCCTCTACCAAAATCGTTCCACGCGCCTAATGAAGTTTTTAATTAAAAAATGTCATTATTTGCAGGCACTTGCAGCTGAGACATATATTATTCGAGTAAACATACTTTTAGCAAATTTAAGCAAAAAAAAAAAAAAATAGAATATATCTCTCTCTATATACTGTTATTTATTCTTTTCCAATTTTTTAAAAGAACTTTTTTCACTTGAACAGTCACTACGACTTTGAAAGTATTCGTAGAATGAAATTTTTGATCAAAACAAACCCCGAATAATTTTCATAGTTGCATTTGATGTTTAGAGTTTTTAAAGTAGGCTCCATTAATTAGGGTTGCATTTAAAGTAACTCATTTAAAAAGGCTTAGAAATTTGGACAAACATTTTTTTGTTTTTGTTTTTTTTGTAAAACTATCAGTTGACTTTCAGCGCTCCGTCTAAACAAACGGCTTCTATCGAATATGGCTTTAAAAACAAAGAAAATCTTTAAATATTTTGAAAAAGACAACTCATAATTTTATAAAAATATAAATTTTTTCAAAAAATACGCTCTGGTATATTTTTGCTAATATTGTTAAGTATATGTGTGCAAAATTTCGAATTGATTGGTGGAAATTTGTTATAGTTATGATGCACGCCATTTATAAAAATGCAGTTTTGAGAAAAATACGTTCAAAGTTTGTGGCTTGATGGAAGCCGGTTGCTGCTTCCAACTTTCAAAAGGCTTCGAAATTAGCTTTCAAATTTTAGCAGCATATTTTCAAGATGATTCTGAAGTAATTTATTGATGTTTTGCATGTAATGCTGAAATTTGCATGTAATGCTGGCCTTAATCAAACTTTCGAGTCCTAAGAATTTCAGCATATTGTGATTTTGTTTTGTCTATACGTCACAGACGTATTTTGTCACGAAAGTTTACTTTATCTCTCTTTTTATTAAATTTTAATATATCATCTGACTTAGTAATTATATTATATCAAGTTAAATATCTACGTATTTAGCAATGCAGACATGATATTGTGAAGGTATTTTTTTTTTAAATTTGTGCCATGTACTACTATAGCACATAGGTATCCGTCCGACAAATCATCTTATCACAAATCACAGTTATCCATAAAATTATCAAAACTATGAAACTGCAAAGAAGCTTTGCTTTTGTCGATTGTACAATTTGACGCTTCTCTTTATTGTGCAAAAAAAAATAATTTGTTAAGGTTAAATGAAGTTTCATATCGATACCATCCGCAAAATTAACGTAAGCGCAACTTTTTTCAAAACATTATTTTTAATAGCAAACGATAGTTAGTTCTATAGCGAAGCTATCCACATTCAAAATTCTATATCTCTAAGTGTAAGCATTCCAAAGTCATATCCATTCAAAAATCATGTTTACATATAATCTTTATGCAAGCAAAATAAAAAAGTGCTTCTATAGTGAAATTTTGTTTTTGACACTAGACTTTTTTCCTTAGTTGGAGCTCGATATGTGCTCGTATATCCATGAATACAAAAATGCTACTTGTTTTCTTCATTATCAACATAATCGTTATACTTTTTCTAAAAGCTTTGCATATTTGTTGGTGTTTGAGAAAATTTTAATAAATAAAGAAAATGTAACAAATTTCCTTAACTTCTCCAAAACAATTTCCAGCACGTTAGCTGCTAAAAAAACCTTTATATCCTTTTTAATGTACCCTAGCTTTGTACAACTCTTATGCAAGGCTTAGATGAAATTAAATTCTGATTATTTCTTAACTCAGAATGGTTTTTAAACTTCTTTGTGCTCATCATTTTCCTCTTTTGCTTTTTCATTATTTTGGTTTGTTGATTTCTTTTATATTTTGCCAACTCAACTTCTTAAAAACACACACATGTTGAAAGCCCCAACATATGTGGTTGGCATGTTTTTTGCTTACATGCTTTCTTGTCTGCTCCGAGTTGCCACTAAAGCACAGCTTCACATTTCCATGATATTTCCGATGAATTCAAATGCTTAATTAAATGTCGTTGTGACGATTTGACGCTCCGCCAAGACACGCATTGCGCCGCAATCGTAGTACTTGAAACAGGAGCGAGTCTCTGCAAGCCATGTCATCCTGCATAAATTATTCAATTTTCGCGTAACGCTGCCATATATTTTACACACGGCATCAGCAGTATTTGGGAAAAGGCTCAATTTGGAGTAAGAGCTGCAGCTAAGCGCGCCGTTATATTATGGTCTAGCGTATAACAGACACATTAGACGCACATGAAAACTCATATTCTCGCACTCCCACTCACATTCTTACGCATTCCCACCACCATAAAGCTAAGCGCAATATTTTTTTTAGCACAAATGATGATCCCAGACGAATTACGACGCAGCTGTAATGTTTGAGGAATGTTTTTGGGTTGATGTGGGTGGTTAGGTAGGCATGTAAAAAACAGTACCTACATCTTTCTTTAATGGGCAGATTAAATTAATACCAAAATAAAATACCAAATGAAAGTAGTAGTGAAATCCAATCAATCGATGCTGACTTCATTTAAAATCAAGTTTAATGCCTTTTATGCAAAGAATAAAAGGAAAGAAGTGCTAAAAAAATATTTTAATTTTTTTTTTACCTTTCATATTTAAGAGAAAATAAATGTCCCGGGCTACTTATATTTGAAAAAAAGTAATGCCAAAAAATTATGCTTTGAATATTTATAATAAAAGAAAAGTATTACATACATACTTAAAATATATAAATAAAAAAGTATTAAACGTTGTTAAAAACCTATCCTAAACAATTCTTTATATCTCTATTACATATTTGCCTACAGAAAAAAACTTTCAGAAATCAGAAATACTTAAATATTAAATTGACTACATAGCTTTTGGTACTTCCATTCGAAGTAATTCGAAATTAAATAACATGAAACTTTTTAATCTGCTATAATTGCGAAATTAAAGTTAGGATCTTAAGATTTTTAAAATCCTAATATAGATTTTAAATGAAAAAGATAAAATCTGCAATGGAGGTGTGGTTCGATTGACAAAGGATAACCCATACATATTAAAACAGTTAACTTATAAAAGCGAATTAAACTCTATTCATTTGATTTTTTGTATCGCAACAGTTTCAATTACGTAGTAAATATTCTACACATTCTTTATCTATCTTTTGAGCCTTATATCTACATCGAACTTTATCAGGCAACTTAAAATGACTCTAAAAGTGTTATAAACTTAAAATATTCCTCTTCAAACCATAGCTTAATAAAACGAAACACAATAATTTAAGTCATTGGCTTCCTTGTGGAATCATGGTATAGCAACCTTAAAGGACTAGCTGAGATTTGCCGCTTGTGTTACAAATTAAATCTCTAACTTTGCTTACAAATGTCCTTAAACTAGGACGATTTGCAAATTTATGCAAAGCACTTGCCGGTGTGTGTGTGTGTGTGTATGTTTGCGTCAGAGAAAGAGTGAGAAAGATTAATAAGGCGATAATGAGAGTGAGTGAGTAAATGGACGAAAAGACGAGAGTGAAAAGTGAGTTT